>CM060852.1:10919342-11071602 GCA_030737835.1 Acorus gramineus | reverse complement strand
TTGTTTGAGCAGTTTTAAACAATGTTCATGTTCTTCATTCATTAACAAATTAAATGAAATATAAACATGGATGTGAACCATCAAATATTTTATTAAAACAGTATACCATAAACCTAAAAAATATCAGCTTATGAATGCTACATTTTCTTATTTGTTTGGTCTGACGATCATATAAAAGAACAAATGAGAACATGGTGACCACAGACATGATCCCACTTTTAAGACAATAAATTCTTTAGAGAGTCACTCTTAATACAAAAAGGTTTTAGACCAAATTCTTTTTAGAGAGGGGTTTTTTTTTTTTTTTTATATATATTAATTAACAGGAAACAGATAGAAACTGAAAAGACTTATATTATTAAACATGCATAAACCATATTACATAGCAACATGTATAATACATAGAACATAGGCTCATAAGCTTACAGAAAAGAAAACTTACAACTCTGGGATTGAGAAGGATATCTCCCTCTTTTGCCCAATCTTCTATGTTACAAAGTACTCTGGGTTTTTTGGTGGATTTTTTTGTAGAGGGTTCTTGTGGACTTGGTTTTTTCGCCGATGCCCTCCTTCGACTAACTTGCCTCCTTTTTATAGGCAAAGCTTGCGGACTTCAAAGGGTTTGGAATCCGTGGAGGCAAAGCTTGCGGACTTCAAAGGGTTTGGAATCCGTGGTCATTCTTCCTTGAGTGACTTCTTGTCCTCTTCTGGTGTCATCTTTTACTTTAAGTCATTTCTTCTTTTTCTTTTTTGTCATGCGCTTTTTGTCATGCGCTCCCGTGACTGTCCTTTTTGAACCCGTGAGTTGCTAGGGTCTTCTGGATTCTTCTTCCTGTTATATATTATCTTATATTATTTTATTATTATCTCTTCTCTTCTTTTTTTTTTTTTTTTTTATCCTTCAGCTGGATCAAACTCGTCTTCAGGAAAATCTGAGGGTATGTTTTCAAGCCCTTGGGAGTCATTGTCTGTATTTTGAGAATCACAATCTTCTGGCCTTTGAGAGTCATCTTCTAACCCTTGTTGGGTCCCCCCCGGACCTCGAGAGCTGGTTGCCATTGTGGTTGAGGGCTTGTCTCCTTTGAACATCTTGAACATGTGCTCATATGCCTTTAGTGCAATGGATTCCTGGCTCAAATTTGGGAATCTTTTAGTGTATTCTCCAATAAGGCTTGCTTTGACAGTTTCATAACTATCTTCTCGTGGCCTTCCATAAATTGGTAATTTATAACCAGATAAAATTTTCTGTGGGTTATATTTAGCCCACCATTTTGTGTATATGTCCCTCTTGAGGTGAGGAGGAAATCTTTTTTCTACCTGGAAATCCCATTGGAGGATCAAAGGCATATGAGCACATGTTCAAGATGTTCAAAGGAGACAAGCCCTCAACCACAATGGCAACCAGCTCTCGAGGTCCGGGAGGGACCCAACAAGGGTTAGAAGATGACTCTCAAAGGCCAGAAGATTGTGATTCTCAAAATACAGACAATGACTCCCAAGGGCTTGAAAACATACCCTCAGATTTTCCTGAAGACGAGTTTGATCCAGCTGAAGGATAAAAAAAAAGAGAGAGAAGAGATAATAATAAAATAATATAAGATAATATATAACAGGAAGAAGAATCCAGAAGACCCTAGCAACTCACGGGTTCAAAAAGGACAGTCACGGGAGCGCATGACAAAAGGCGCATGACAAAAAAGAAAAAGAAGAAATGACTTAAAGATGACACCAGAAGAGGACAAGAAGTCACTCAAGGAAGAATGACCACGGATTCCAAACCCTTTGAAGTCCGCAAGCTTTGCCACGGATTCCAAACCCTTTGAAGTCCGCAAGCTTTGCCTATAAAAAGGAGGCAAGTTAGTCGAAGGAGGGCATCGGCGAAAAAACCAAGTCCACAAGAACCCTCTACCAAAAAATCCACCAAAAAACCCAGAGTACTTTGTAACATAGAAGATTGGGCAAAAGAGGGAGATATCCTTCTCAATCCCAGAGTTGTAAGTTTTCTTTTCTGTAAGCCTATGAGCCTATGTTCTATGTATTATACATGTTGCTATGTAATATGGTTTATGCATGTTTAATAATATAAGTCTTTTCAGTTTCTATCTGTTTCCTGTTAATTAAATATAAAAAAAAAAAAAAAAAAAAAAAAAAACCCCTCTCTAAAAAGAATTTGGTCTAAAACCTTTTTGTATTAAGAGTGACTCTCTAAAGAATTTATTGTCTTAAAAGTTTTTGTTATAAAAGTGGTATCAGAGCCTGATATTGTCACTACTTTAGTTCTCACTATATTTAAACATTTTGTTGGCAGCCATAGTGACACTGCTGACAGGATTAGAGAACAGCTTATAAATCTTAGGTGTCCAACCTTATCTGATTTTAGATGGTATAAGGACACATTTTTATCACAAATTTATAGGATAGACAATTCAAGCAGTGATATTTGGAAAGAAAAGTTTGTCTCTGGGCTACCCAAGCTCTTCGCTGAAAGGGTTAGAAACAACCTTCGTCAAGAATATGGGGGACATATCCCTTACTCCGTCATAACATTCGGAGAGCTTATACAAAAAATAAACCTGATAGGTCTGGCTCTTTGCAATGATCTGAAGATAAAGAATCAGCTCAAAAATCAACATTTGACTTCCAAGAGAGAACTTGGAGACTTCTGCTACCAGTTCGGGTATCAGAAGGAAGACATTAAGAGTCCCTCTAGATCCCGGAAAAGGAATACCAAACATTCTTATAATAAAAGACCTCCTGAGAGAAGATATTATAACTCAAATAGAACTCATGTCCAAAAACCCAGAAAGCGGTTCCCCAAAAGGAAACCCAGCACCTCTAGTCCTCCTACCTGCTTCAAATGCAAGCAGAAAGGACACTATGCCAATAAATGCTTTAGTAGAAAAATGAAAAATAAAGAATCTATACAAAACTTAGAAGAACAGGATTCTGAGTCTGAAAATTGTGGCTGTGACTGTTGTGATCTTGAATCCTATGATTCATCCTCAGACACAGATGGCCTAATGGTCCTTTCAGTCCAAGAACAGTTCGTTTTAGATACTATTGATTCTATTGAGAATCCTGTCGAAAAGAAACGACAATTAGAAAAATATATCAGTTTAATAAAAACCCCTATCAGTCAGACTCAAGAAGAGAATAAGGAAAAATACTCTTATAAAGAGGTAATTCAAAGATTAGAATCTGAAAAACCCAAAAGGGTGACTATAGGGGAACTAAGAAAAGAACAAATTGATATGAAAAAAGAAATCAAGGACCTTAGAGACAGGGTTACATACCTTGAATCCATCCCAAAATCAGGGGAAAACAATGAAAATTCTGATAATGAAGAACCTATCAGAGAGCAACCTGAAGAAGAAGAAGAATTTATTAGCTCTCTCGAAAGATATACAAAACAAAAATGGAATGTTGAAGTTCTCCTAAAAATTAAGACATTTTCTTTAAAATACAAAGCCCTTATTGACACTGGGGCAGATATGAACTGCATTAGGGAAGGATTGATCCCTTCAAGATACTTTGAAAAGACTACCCATGGTATAAACACTGCCAATGGGGAGAGCCTAAAGATTAATTATAAGATACCAGATGTCCATGTTTGTAATAAAGGATCATGTTTAAAGACATCGTTCCTTTTAGTAAAAGATCTTCGTCAGGGTGTCATCCTAGGAACCCCCTTCATAAATATGATAAAGCCCTTCTCGGTTGATACTGAAGGCATCCATGCCACCCAAAATGGGAAAAATATTTTATACAAATTTTGTGCTACACCAAAGCTATCTTTTCTCAACCAGCTTAGACAGGCCTTAGAATACAAAGAAAAGTTTATTAATGAGCTCTCTGAAGAGATCAGGTTCCAGAAGACATCTGAGCAAATTAGTAGTCCCATTTTCCAAAAGAAGGTCTCTGATTTTCAAAAAACTATTGAAAATGAGGCCTGTTCAGACCTTCCCTCTGCCTTCTGGCATAAGAAAAAGCATATGGTAAGTCTACCATACATCAAAGACTTTAATGAAGAAAACATCCCCACAAAAGCCAGGCCTATCCAAATGAATAATAGGCTCCTTGAGATCTGCAAAGAGGAAGTATCCCAGCTACTTGCAAAAAACCTTATTAGGAAGAGCTCCTCACCTTGGAGCTGTGCAGCTTTCTATGTAGAGAAAGCCGCAGAGTTAGAAAGGGGAGTACCAAGACTTGTCATAAATTACAAGCCATTAAATAAAGTTCTCCAGTGGATCAGGTATCCTATCCCCAATAAGCAAGATCTGATCAAGAGGGTCTATAATTCCAAAATTTTTCTAAATTTGACCTTAAATCAGGATTCTGGCAAATCCAGATAAAAGAGGAAGATAGATATAAGACTGCATTTACAGTGCCATTTGGGCATTATGAGTGGAATGTTTTACCTTTTGGGCTAAAAAATGCACCCTCGGAATTTCAAAACATAATGAATGAAATATTTAATCCTTATGGATCCTTTTCCATTGTCTATATTGATGACGTATTAATATTTTCTGAGAACATAGATAAACATTGGAAACATCTGAATATCTTTCTTAAAATAGTAAAACAAAATGGTCTGGTAGTATCTGCCAAAAAGATAAAACTCTTCCAGACCACAGTTCAATTTCTAGGATATAAAATCTCGGGAAATGATATTACACCCATAAAAAGGGTAATAGATTTTGCAGACAAATTCCCGGATTACATGAAAGATAAAAAACAACTTCAAAGGTTTCTTGGTTGTCTCAACTATGTCTCAGACTTTTATAAAAATGTTGCTTTGGACAGAAAGCTTTTGTCCAACAGACTAAAGAAAAATCCTACACCTTGGACCATAGAACATACCCATGCAGTCCAAAGGATTAAAGGGAAAGTAAAGCAGTTGCCATGCTTGAATATAGCAAGCCCCAATGCACCAAAAATCATAGAAACTGATGCCTCTGACATAGGATATGGAGGAATACTGAAACAAAGGATTGATAACAAAGAACAATTAGTAAGATTTACTTCAGGGACGTGGAATGAAGCTCAAAGAAAGTATTCCACAATAAAAAAGGAGATCCTTGCCATAGTTAATTGCATAACCAAATTCCAAGGGGACATTTTAAACCAAAAGTTCCTCTTAAGGATAGATTGTAGCTCGGCAAAATATGTACTTGAAAAAGATGTAAAAAATCTTGCTTCGAAACAAATTTTTGCTAGATGGCAAGCATTATTAGGATTTATGATTTTGACATAGAATATATTAAAGGGGACTTTAATAGTCTTCCTGATTATCTCTCACGTGAATTCTTGCAGGGAAATGGACCAAAAGAAGAAGGCAAAGATCCTTCCACAAAGGACCCTAAGAATTGAGAGCTCAAGACCTTCTGTAAACCTCATAAAGCCAGAGGTTAAGGAAGAAAATCTCTTTGAAAATCAAAATCAATTTGCCGTACTTGCTGAAATAGCATCCCCAGAATCACAAAGCAATTATGAATTCAAAACCTCTGTACCACTATTCTCTATTGAGAAATCTGAAGCAGACAAAGAAATAGCAGAACTTATCAAGATATACTTTCCCAAAGATGACCATTCTGGTACTGGTTATCATTTTTATATCCCTGAAATGATAGGGAAAAATCCTGATTATTATGAAAATATCCTTTTAGAAACAAACAGTGCCAGGATTGTGCACCACTATAAAAATAAAAACACCTTAGAGATCTCATACTCTAAACTATGCATCCAAAAGATATTAACCTTAAGAAACTGGGACAAGAACCCCAATGCTTCTAGGCGATTCCAAAAATCAATGATCAGACCCAACTACTATAACTATTGGGATTATCAAAAAGCTTGGGAAAATGTACTATTAGTTCAAAATTGTGTCCTAAAACATTCTTGGTTTATCCATTTTGTCTGCCAAGCCAACATTCCAACTTGGTTTTACTCCTGGTGGCAAGTATTTGGTGCTGATGGAAAAATTTACCAGAAGGTATCCAAACTCATATGGAACAGGAAGAGTTAAACCCCCAAAATAATATTGATTTATTACAATACCACAATCAGACAGGGATACCATGGATCCTCCAATGGGATTTCCAGGTAGAAAAAAGATTTCCTCCTCACCTCAAGAGGGACGTATACACAAAATGGTGGGCTAAATATAACATGGTGACCACAGACATAATTAAATAGAATATTATTTTAAAAAAACATGTAAAACTATCAAATATGTCCATATGGTCATCCAAATAGAACGCTCTAACTAATTTCCCTCTATAACTATAAACAAATGGAAACCAACATACATAAGCAATCTCAAGATATTTCGATTTATACTATATATGACATTATGATGAGAATGATTTTTTTTTCCTTTTAGTTTTGCCAAAAAAAAGAAGGATGCTAATTATGATAATTGATAAACTATTTCAGCAATATTAACCAAATGATCTGTTTTCAGTGACTTCCTTATATATATATATATATATAAAATTTAAATTCCATTAATTGTTTATTGTCATATTGATTTTTGTCAACTTCTTAATATAAGCCACTTCACCTGTAAAACAGTTCGGGCATCTCTATCAAACAACTCTTATAGTTTACTAATTGAACCAAAAAAATTCACTCTTATATAATCTGTCAAATTCATTGGTCCTATATTTGTGTTAGTTATTGATTAAAATTATTGCCATTATTGAATTGTGCAGTTAATTTGTTTATAAATAATTAAACTATATATGTAGTGGTTGACAGATTTTTTTAAATGTGGAAAAAGAGTGAGAAACTCATCAACTACTTCAAATAGTAAACTTGAACCATGGTCTAGGAAAATTGAATGTTGGAAGATCTTTAACAAACACCTAACTAATACAACATTCGCTTTAAAAAAATTTATGTTGCCATAACATATAAATACATGGAGGTTATACGTCTTAATTATGATCAGAGAAAAGGAGATGAACAAATTGATCAAGCAAGCATAAAAGAAAATAAAAATGCCAGTGCCATTGCACATTACCACATCAATTGAGTTCAATTAACTATTCACTTTGAAACATGATAAATATCAAACACAGTTAAAAGGGATCAATCACAATATGTCATGTTCGATTCAAATCGATCTCTAAAATTATGGACAATAACATTCTACCCATACATGTCTGTTTAATGTCGCTCTAGTTGTCATTTGGCAATGCATTTTAAACTCTACTTCTTCAAATAGTTATTGAATTGAATTTAAATATTTTCTTCAAGTTTTAAATTTTTTAATAAAATAAGAAATGCAAAAGCAACTACACAATAGAACACTGTAATTAAAAGCTTACGTTGACAAAGTAATTAATAGAGCAGTGTGGTTCAACTAATTAAAAGCTTACATTGACAAAGTAAAGAATGAATTGATTCATTGTAACAAAGATATTTATACAAGATCTTATATTTTCTCATCAACATGGTTATCTTTTGCTCATAACAATATCATGCAACTATCTTTCTAAATCTTTGTAGACCCAGACGATAAACCATTTTGAGATTATTCTGATTAATTGTGAGACTATTCCAACTGATTCTCATTTATTATGGGCCTTGTTCTCAAATTAAACAATGCTTAAGGATTGAACATATAGAGACACAAAAGACTAAATTACCCAACATCGTTCATACCCCCACAGTCCGGCTGATCCTCCTAATGAGGCATATGTACATGATAAATTGTATGTAACTATGCTTTTTTGGTAACTATAGTTTGTATTAATGTTAAATTTTTGTTACATATACAATGCTATTAGAGAATAGGTAGACTTTAATAATTTCCTATATTAAGGGAGGGAATTAAACAAAAACAATCAAGTTTGTTGTATGCCTGTATCCAAGTTGCAAAGCTTTTCTAATTACATTTTCGTCCAACAAAATACATATAGATACACAGTTGCACATGTATATAAAAACAGCTATTAAATAACAAGTAATAAAAAAGAGTGTTGTTACATGCATTTTTTTTTTTATATAGGCTTAATTCCATTCCTATACACGTTGATAGAAAATTAACGGAACATATACTCACATTAACGAGGTATATGTTTCAATAAAAAAAATTTACATTTTCAATATATGCATCTATGCAAATCATTGAAGTATACGCTTCATTTTTTATAAAAACATATATTTTATTAAATGAGTTACAAAAATTTTTAAGAATAAAAAATGAGTATTGATTGAAATTAGAGCTGAAAATAAAACTATACATAACATTATTCAATAAAAACTTATGAATAATTTTGTGAATACAACTGATGTGGATTAATCATAAAAATTAGGGAAAAATCTTTTTAACTCACTGAAATCTTTTTGAAATCACAAAAAGTTCTTCTAAAATCAGAAAATCATCCTAGATCCCCATAAAGTGCATATGGTTAACGAATTTACTCCCCTGGTCAAGAGTATATTGAAATAAGTGCTCAGAAATTTACTAAAATTGGATTCTGTCCCTACAAACTTTATAAAATTAGATTTAGTTCTTGTGTAAGACAAAAATACCCCCGTTATTTTTCAACATCCTCATGTCTTGAAATGTCATCCTCATCTGTAAAAAAAAAAAAAAATCCGTCGAACCTCAATTGATCTACAAAATTGAGTCATTTTTTAACATTTTTCCCTCTTCAATCTCATTACAGAGACTGAACAAAATCAGGGAGTTTCATTAACTCCATTACAAAATCAGTAGAGAAAAAAATTTAAAAACCAAATCAAAATTCTATAATACATTCTTAACTTAAAATTACTAACAATAAAAAGCATAACACATTGACTATAAAACTATAATTTATTTAATAAAATTTAAATAAATCAGTATATATTTTTAGATAATCACATGGATTTTTTTATGATTTTTAGAAGATTTCAAGGAGTTAAGATGATTTTCAAATTTCACAAGGACTTTTTTCGATTTTCATTAATTTTTAGGGAGTTGTATCGATTTTTTCTAACAAAGAAAATAAATTTTAAAATGGTATAATAGTAATTTATCATGCATGGTTAGGATTAACCACACATCTGATTAGTTATAAGGACTAAAATAAATATTATCAAATAAGATAGGAACACGAAAAAATTTAACAATTTTACAAAGATTTTTTTTTTTTTCATAAATGTTTGCTAGTTCGATTTTTTCTAAAAATTAATGAATACCCCTACCAAAAATAATAATGACGTATCCTCTCGTCATCATTGCCAGTGATAAGAACCGTGTAAGAAATTGCATTTAATGAAAAGGTTCTCGAATTATACTTATTATACGCGCCTAAAGTGTCACCCAAATATTCAAAAATTTTAATTTTATTATAAAAACACGTTGACAAAAACTTTATATTTAAAGTTGACAAAGATACAGCACAATCTCTCACCCTCGTTTGTATCATATTCACACACAACATGCAATTAAATTATTTTTATTGGGCAAAGCTCTAATATATTTTTATTGCTGAGGGATCCCCTCTTCTTCACAACTCCAATTTATAGTCCCTAATTTCCCACCTTTTCTTCTCCAACAACACAACCCCTCTCTCTCTCTCGAAAACCGAAAGAAAATAATGTCGAAATACACAGCTCTGTTTGTGATTTCTCTCCTCCTATTCGTGTCACTCACCAGCGCCGCACGTGCGGGTCCTTCCCTCTCACAGATGACCCAACAAGAGGTATATACTACTTCTCCTCCTCCCCCTCAAAATCCAATCTTTCTCATCTTTTCTGGATTGGGTCTTGATGTTTACTTCATTGGGTATGTAAAGATTTGATCTTTTTTTATATTTTGTATAGGAAGTTGAAGAGGTTAATGTGAAGGGGGTGGAAGATGTTTGTGAAGGTGTGGGTGAGGAGGAGTGTCTGATGAGACGAACACTTACTGCTCATATTGATTACATCTATACTCAGGAGAAGAAGCCCTGATTTTTCTTTTTGTTTTTTACTCTGTTTTTCTTCCCCATCTCATATGAGGGATCTATGTTTAATTTGATGGTGGACTTAATGTTTCATATAGTATAATGTTTTGTGAATTTATCGAAGTAGGTGGTTTTTCATGTGTCTCTTCTTTTGTTTTATTTTTATTTTTTGGTTGCTCCTGCTATTATGTTTATCATGTTTTGTGTTTACACCACACATGCAGTGGTGGAAATATGATCCAAATTTAATGTGAAGTTGTTTGAATTTGAATAATATCAATACTATTCTTATTTTGACCGTTTGAATAATAATGTGATCATTATAATTGATGTTCTTTCCGTTTTTAACTGTATTCAAATTCAAATGGATGTGATAATTATTATTTTGTCTATAATAAGATCTTTTAAGATTCAACACCAAAACATATTAAAAAAATCCTTTTCTCTATAATTTTCTTCCATGAAAAAATCTTCTTTGTGATTAAAAAAAAAAAAAGTTATCTATCCTTATATATTAATTATGGGAATTTGTTATACAATGATTCTAATCCTTTTAAATTTTTGTTTCGCTCTCCAAAATTATTATCATTTGAGATAAAAAATTTCATAAAATCATAGATTACTTCTCCAAAATTACTATTGAGTGTAAATAATTTATTGAAATATATATCTCACTTTATAAAAATATATAATTTTATAATGAAATATTATAGATAATAACCTGGGTTGTATATAACATTATCCGTTATATTTTTCTCTAGTTATTTGTTACTCAATCACAACATCACAAAAAGACTCAGATTTCATCTCTCGTTGTGCGTTTTATTTTTATGGGTGATGAAGTTCTTATTTACAGCCATGAAGAAAACAAGCAATATTATACCATACATATTTTATTTTTATTAAAATGAATATTTCATTAAATAAATATGCATGTTTTAGAAAACAAAAAAATGCATGTTTTTTTCACTCATTAGATGCACGTCGAATTATCCCCAACATCATCATATTTTAATTGGATAATGTGTAGTTTGAAGGGGTTGAGTTGAAGTTTCAATTAGATAATTAGTTCATGTAGAGGTGTATAATCCAATTATTAATTTTTCTTGCATTGATTTTTCGAGCACCCTCTGTAATCTTTGATAAAATTAAATTTATTTTGTGGACCGTTTAAATAAATTGAGGTTGGGTTATGGTTGACAGAAGAATTTCAATATCATTATTGATGTTTGACCGGTTCTTCCGTTGATCGTATAATAATACAAGTGTTCAGAACACAAATCCATAGGTTTCGAAGGTTGTGATTGTTTTACACTTATCACGGATTCTGGTAAATAAGTGGGATTAAGATGGAATAAACAATATCATTATTAATGTTTAACCGGTTCTTTCGTTGATCGTGTAATAATATATAGAACACAAACCCATAAGTTTCGACGGTTGTGATTGTTTTACAGTTACCGTGGATTCTGATAAATAAGTGGGATGAAGATGAAATAAATTTGAGAGAATTTTTTTTATTTAAAAAACAGAATAAGATGATGATGATTGTTTTATTTTAAATGAAAAACTACATAGATTAAATATTACCAAACAAGCAAGGTAGATGGATAGCTTTTTTGGTTTGATTATAAGATCAGTCACGAAAGACACTCTTGATATAAAGAAATGATTTCATCCTGAAGAAAAAAAAAAAGGAATAATAATACTAAAAAAAGTACTCAAATGTTTTGCGCGTTTGTTTTTTGATGCCCCATAAAAACTCCAAAGAAACGACAGGAATAACAACAGTACATGCACTGGTTATGGAAAAAGAATATTAGTGTTCATACATATTTGTCTCATGTTTTGGCCAAATTACACATTCATGTTGTCGTTTGTCATGTTACCACCAATCTATATAAAATGACTTCATATTCTGATTCACCACGGATAAGTCATACTCTATTTAATTAAAGATCAATCAAGTGTGTTTGAATTGTACAATTCACACCAACCGAAGAATAAGGAACCAGTTCTGGTCACTTTACAGAGCTGCCCGGATCTGATGATTCTTCTTTTTAATTATTCAAGTCAAAAACAGGGGATAGACTTGCATGGAATAACCCTATTCCACACCCACCACCTCTTCTAGACGAGAATAAGGGATAGTCGGCTGGATATTCTAAGACCGGTTCCAAGTGATTTGACTCAGAGAGATGAAGAAGGGTTCACATAACACAATCCACATCTCACAACAACAATCCCACTATGTATTCAGTGATTGTTAATTCCAATTCCTCCACAACTATAAAGATGGGTTTCAGATGTCTTTTGAATAAAGACATAAGTCAATCTAGGGTTTATAACTATTCTAGAATAAATTATTATACCAGATTTATAAAAGGTGAAAAAATAATTTGACTTGTGGACCTACAGCCCGCTGATTTATAAGAGATGATGATAATTGATTTGATAGTAAAACACAATTATATCAATGAAATTGATTGGATGGAATAACACATTTTCAAGGAGAACTTGAATACAAAAATATAAGTTTATTCCTACATATTCTAACATAACGACTCACATATTATTTGCAAACAAATAGTTTTATAAACTTATTCTTCTATATTTCTTTCCATTCCTCTCATATTCCGCTACCCAAACAGGAGAATATTATATTGCTTGATAAGGCTAGTAGCAGTAACATACACTGCTTTCAAATTTCTATGCAGACCACCATAACCTATTTATCTTTCCAATGAAAAAGTAAGCCTAAAATGCCAGATTGGTTTTAACATTATTGAAAAGGTAGATCACATCATATCAACAATTTCACATACAGAAAATTTAGGTCACCCCACCAAGCAGAACCCGGACCACATTGTGCAGAAGACCTTATGCAAGTACAAGTGTGGATTGACAGCATAATTAGAGTTGGTAATATTAATGAATGGGACCATCAATTAATTAGTGCACATACACACACTGTCATGTGACATGAACTAGTGTAAGCATAGTGGAAGAGGGGGGAGGAGGGGGTGTGGGTGATGGATGGGATCTTTCTATGGCAGGCCACAAACCCCGTGGCCTACATGATGGTGGTGGGTGTGCCCCGTAAGTGGACACACCACCCCTAACAGGTGCATGCACGAGTGATGTGTCTGTCTGTGTACATGGCACACCACCATGTAAGCCAGGGAGAGGATGTGGTCCTTTAGAGAGAGAATGACATCATTGATGTTGTTTAGGATCTATAATGAAAGAAAATTAATTGGTTCTACGGGGTAACGTTTATGCCAAAGGTCTGCACAAGAAGTCATTGAGGATGAGAAAATCATTCAACCACACCTCGTTTGTTATATTTTTATTTTTGTTATATATTTAACTAATATAATACATTTTTTTATTTAAAAAAAAAAGTGAATCAGAAATACCCCTGCAACTAATTCCCCATTATTTTTGTGCCCCCACCCTTTCAAACAAAATTTCTGTAACCTTTCAACAAACACTTAATTTTATTTTTATCCTCGTCCCTTTAATTCCCCAGCCCCACAAAACTATAGTTTTCCCCCATATAAGTGCATATATGTTTTTCTTTTTTTTTTGTGGATAATTTTTTTTTTCTTGATTAAATCTTCTCCTATCAACAGGCGACAAGACTCGAACCCAAGTCTCATCACTAAAGAGGGGTACCTCTCCCATCCTACCAAGAGGAGGTTCAGTACATATATGTTTTCTGTAACTTGCAGAACACAAAATATAATTTCTGTAAATATTATATGTAAGTTGATTATTATGCATGTCATGTATAAATGGTAACTTGCAAAACACTAGAGAAACATAATGTATATACAATTCTTATAATATCACGAAGCATACACTTATTGATGTTTGATTTATTTGAGTGTTTGACTGATTATCGCATCTCTAATATAATTTATACTGTGCTTTCTTCATAATAAAGTACTCTTGTTGACTTGAATGTGTAACAGTAGATTCAATTTCAATCAAAAGGACATAAAGAGGATCCAGTAGAAGACAACAGCTCAGCTCTTTAGGGTAAAAAAAAAAGTCAAAATGCAAATATTCGATGAATTCAAATGCTTTGATATATTTATTGCGATAAAATATTTTTAAATTTTGTATATTAACGTATGTTTCTCTAATGTTTTGTAAGTTACCATTTTTATATGACATACATAATAATACACTTACAGATAATTTTGATAAAAATTAGATTTTGTGTTCTGTAAATTATAAAAAATATACATACATTTACAGGGAGAAATTTTGTGAGACAAGAGGAATCAAAAGGAGAAGAATAAAAGAAAAATTGGATGTTTGTTGCAGAGTACAAAATTTTTTTAAAAAAACGGTAGGGGCAAAGGAATAATGAATACAGAAGTATTTGGATAATTAACCCAAAAAAAAAAGATGTATGAACATTTTTTATGGTTATGACAATGAAATACATATTAAGATACAGTACATACAACTTGAGATTACTACATAACTCGTGTAGAAGAAAAAATTGTCAAATTTTGTGAAGTAGGACTCTTTTCTCTATCATGGGTGAACCTTAGAATAAAATAAGACAATAGATGAAAATTTATAAAGGTTTTTTTTTCAATTTTAGTTAATGAAATAACAAACTCAATTTAGTTGATCAACCGATGCATTAGACATCCAAATAAAGGCTGATCTACACAGAGGCATACAGAGATGGACACATAAAAATTTAGAAATATAAAAACCTTCTCTTAGATTCTATATTATGGTTGCAGTGTATACTCTGTTTCAAACCTGCTTCAGCTCATCCTCAGCTATCCAGTTTTACATATGCTGTCATGACACGAGTGAAAAGAAACATGAATGGTCTACCAAGATCTGATTATTTGTAAAGTGAAAACACAAGGAAATAAAACATGATCAATGAGTGATAACTCAATCCCTGTGCATTTGAATCAGATTGAATAACAAATGTTTCAGAGAATGGAAGATTAGTGCTTTCAATTTTCAAGAGCTGGGAAGATAAATGTCATTGACATCCCTACTTTTCATTCCCTTCATTCAAAGCTGACAAATACTCTGCAAGATAAACGCATGGGCATCACTGCAAAGAACTTGTTTAGTCTTGCAACTAACAAGAAAATTCAATTCACAACCTAAAAAAGCCTTCTTACTTCCATACCTGATATGAGAGAACTTGGCTTAACCTTGCCCTCACATCTGAAGCAGTTATAAAATGTTCATCAATGAGCAATACATCAATTCTCTTTAAAAAAATGAGCAATACATCAAGCCGCCTGTGGCACCATACAGATACATTTTCCAACCATCTTTGAAGAATATCTCATTTAGGAATTGTAGACTAACTTAAAATCAGAAACCAGTATTACATACCGTTACCAGGAAGGACATGCAAGCCTCGGTAAAGTACGACAGTACTTCTTCTCCAAGCACCTAAACATTCAAGGAAAATAATACTTGCACATACACTTAACAGAATAATTAGTTTGCATTTCTATATTTGCATAAACAAAGTTCAGAACGGTTTATGCAGAAATAAAATGATACAAATAGCAACAATGGGGAATCAACCATTCGCCCAGCAAGATTAAACCATGATGATATGGTTATATACAAAAGATATTCAATGGGCCAGTCTTCTAAGAATATGTCATTGTGAAAATCTAAATTTGAGTACAGAATGGGGCAGCACACAGGTTCTCTGTTTATCCCCTTCAGTATATGTTAGAACCGAAGAGACTAACAAGCATTTCACTATCACCAGTAGGTTTGATGCAATTTTTATCAGTCAGAAATGCCAAAAGTTTTTCCACCACAATCCAAACTTGGTAACATCCTCATTTCCCCAACTGTTGACAATAAATGGGACCGTCATTTGCAATATATGAGACAGTATCATCCACCTCAAGTTTATTCAAAAAGGCAGCACAGGTAAGATAACCATAAACACTACCATACTAGGAATTACATCAACAGAAAAAGGTTTTCCACTGATAACCATAAACACTACCATACTAGGAATTACATCAACAGAAAAAGGTTTTCCACTGATAACCATAAACACTACCATACTAGGAATTACATCAACAGAAAAAGGTTTTCCACACTGCTACATCATGCATGCTTCAAGGAGGTTACTAGGTTGGTAACTGATTATGATAGGACAGTTATTTCATGGCACCAGAAACCAAACACCCATGCTAAGTAGCAAGATTATTTTATAATTTTAGTCAAGTATAGATGACCCCTTCCAACAAAAAAAAAAAAATACACATGATCCCAACCATGCATACAAGCTGTTTCTTCTCTCTAAGTGAACCTCAACCACATAAGCAACAAAACTGACTTCATTAGAGGGAACTAGTCCTAGAACTTAATGAGGCCTATGCATCATTATCTTCTATTATGCTTAAAATATCCATATTTTTAAGGCTAGTGCCTACCGTTTGAATTACACACACACACCCATATTTTACTCATGTTACCTGACAAGATGATGTCACACACTTACACCATCCTTCAATATTCATGGATTTCAACATGGAAGGGAATACTGATCTTGATAAAGACATGTAGAATAACAATGCATTTGAAAAACCTTGCTAAAGCATGCTTCACAAAATCATAGTGCTGGTCAGATAATTTAAATCTCTTTAAATGGGTCAAGAAAAAAGAAAGTCGTCCAGACGAGCATGATATCACCTACTCGTGCTAGAAAATACTGAACAGAAGTTTAAAATAGAAATGCAAAAAACTACTCAGCAGCATAAGATTCATTTTTTTTAATATTATTATTATTATCAAACCAATTAAAGGATGGACAGTATTAAGCAATCAATGTGAATATGTAATTGTATAAACAAAAAAAATGTTATGTGATGGCTGAATGTTCTTATTCAAATATAGGGTAGGATGTCCATTTTTATTAAAGAATGGAGCTTTCTAACCAACCTGAACCCGTCATGCACACCAGTATACATTGAGGTCCACTATTTAATATTGAATTCTCCTTCTCCACCTACTCTCAACACGTTCACCTCAAAATATGTTGACCCCATCCCTTAAGCAGACACAAGATACCATCCCACATGTTTTCAGCGGAGCAAATTTTCTCCTGAAAAATCTAGTTACTTCTCATTAATCAAATGCTCTAGCATACAAAAAGTGGATCGATGTAAATTGAAGGATGGTTGCAAATTATGTGAGGCATAAACACAATAATCTCCTCTCCTGTTCTCCATCCCATCCACAACTTGAATCGACAAGTCGACCATCTTAAATGACAGAAAATAACTAAAGCACTTGGGCCATCTTAAATGAAACTAATTAAGACTCATTTTTTACATTTCGCCACTGAAAAAAGTTCCTCAAAATATAATTCAACCATTAAAATTATCACACTAAGCAACATTTGCAATGAACAAAACTATAACAAAAAGTCAAACAACACTGACCCGCAAATCTAGGATGAACAAAATAAATTATAGTCCAAGAAGCTTATTCTTCTTTTAGTATTCTCACTTTGACTTTTACCCTCATCACACAAACACCTTAACTACATAAATTCCATGCTTTCTCAGTGCTCGAATTTGCCATGCGACATATATAATTATCCAAAAGTAACCAGCATAACAACTCTCCACAAGAAACATATGCAAAAAGTTTAAAGTAGTAAGATTTCTTTACATTCATTCCCTTTTGTATTCCCCCGAAAACTTATATGAAGAACCAATCAATCTATATCACTAACATGCAATGCGAAACACCTATAAAGGGGAAAAATCAGAGATACAGCATTCCCAATCATAAACCTCCACAGAGCAGTTTCTTACAGATCAAGCCAGCATGGCAACCCTCGTCCCGGCAAGAACGTGCAGGCACAATGAAAGGCACAACGTAACAATGACCATCGACTTTGCAGTGATGTACCCCACGACCTCCAACCCTCTCTCGTACACCTCCCGACGTACCACGCTTCCTCTCGTTTTCACACTATCACAGACCCTCCACATGAAGAAATCGAGCAAAGTCCGGACGGTCTCCAACGTCACCCTCCCCGTGACATCGATCAAGAACCTCCTGTTCCCCGGCACCGCCAGAGTCGAAGACACCTTATCAACCCACCCGCCGCCGTCCCCACTTCCCATGGGCCTTATAACGCACAATTCTCGTTCACCGCGTTCATCTGCATCGGAATCCGTGCTCGGCTTCGGATGGGTTGGTGCCGTGGTGAAAGATTTGTGGGAGGTCTTGACGAGGGTCTCGACGGCGCCGTTGCAGACGGAGACCAAGACGTCCTTCACCTTGGACTCGTGTTTGGGATTCGTGAGGCCCGAGAAGAGCTCGTCGTAGGTGTTGATGTTCATCGTCCGGTCGAGATAGACGGCGACGGCGGTGCTGACGAAGAGCCGTATACAGTCCGCGATCAGCTCCCTCGGCCTCTCCGAGCAGATCACATCCACCCAACCCCGATCAGACGGTGACCGCGCGTCGGAGTCCGCTCCACCGTCCGCGGCGTAGAAGGCCAAAACGAGGCTCCTCGCGAAGCTTCCGACGACGACCGACGCGAATCCAGAGCCCGCCGTGGAGAAGAGCCGGTCGAGGACCCGATCGGTGAAGCTTCTACCGCCGTCCGTCGGACGGTCCTCGCCGCCGTCGCTTCTCCGCACGCCTCGGATGACGCCGACCGTCAGGGACTCGGTGATCCGGGTCAACGACTCGGAGAACTCGTCGGACCTGGCGATCTTCGAGAGCTGCTTGAGACTGTTTGGGACCTCGTCAGAGTCGGAGCGGAGGAACTGATTCAGGTCTTTGGAGACGGCGCCGACCGCCTCGGCCGAGTCGGAGACGGCCTCGGCTGCGGCGACGAGGGCGTGGAAGAGCTTGTAGAAGCGGCGGCGGCGTCTAGAGACGGAGGGGAGGTGGTATACCCTGTAAAGGCCGTAGCCGGTGAATCCAGCGGCGGCGATCGCCAGGAGCCACCGCTTCCTCCGCCGGGAGAGGTCAAGGCCCCTCTCGAGGAGGCTCAGGTCCATGGAATTCTAGGGTTTTTACGAGGCGAATTTGGGATTTCCAGAAGAGGAGGAGATATTGTTAGAAAGTCGTGATTATTTTGACAACCAAACAGTGAGAGAGATTTATGAAACACGTTGTGACGGTTTATCGATATTCCAAGATGTGGGGGTGGTCTTTATAGGGAGAGAAAATAAATTAAAAAACCGATGAATAAATGGGACCGACTTCTCTTTTTCGTGTGAGATATAGTTGGTGATGGTAAAGATGTCGTTACCGATACGTGATATAAATTTTTTGTTTTTGTTAATATATAAACAGACCCAAAACAGGTTGTCAGGGTTCAGCAGGGAGGGTACAACTCAACTACCGCGCTAGGCCAGGAGTAGTGCACCAATACATAATTGATAATGCAAATGTTAAAAAAAAAAAAATGATACGTAGGGACCTTGTAAAGTGTCAAAATTGCACTTAGACAAAATTACACTTAGACATTATTTTTGTTTTATTTAAAAATTATATGCTCTTTTAATAAAATACATGTTGTTATATAACATATTTATTGAGATATAATATTATATTTTAAATAAATAAAAAAAATTACTGTTAACAACTCATACATTATGATAGTGTATGGGGCTGCAATCTGAATTACAAAAATCAATGAATGTACCAACTCTTGTAAAAAAATTATTATTATATGTGAACCTAAGGAATGATGAATAGCACTATTTTTGGAATTTGGAATAACAATATCATATTATTCTATTTTTTAATTTTATAAATTAACATATCTTTTGAATTCCTTCACATTTGTTTTATATCTATTCTTCTATTCAAACATTAATTAATAGAATAGAGTATTGATACACACAATTCATAAGGATAGTCCATATACCTCAATGATAATTTAACGAGATATATACATGGTTTTTATTGTTTAATATGTTCATTTAATAGATTCATACAATATTATATATATATATATATATACACACTTATTTAGTTGATGTTTATTATTTAAAAAAAAATCAAAACGTGTGTGGATTATTCATAAGACTACCCGACATATTATCACTAACATTATTTTAAATAATATATATTTTATTATGTTAATATGTAACTTAAAGCACTTGTGTACTTAGGCCCCGTTTAGTTGCACGTTTAGGTGTGATTCTGCTTTTTAAAAAACTGAAAAGCTAAAATCATATAGTCAAACGGAACAACTTTATTCAGAATCGGAAACTGGATTCCTTTTAATTTTTCTTTCAAAATCCGTATTTTGAAAAGCTAAAAAACAACGCTTTTTTGCTGGAATCGATTTTTTGAATTGAAAAGCAGTTTTCTCTGTCAAACATCAATTACTTTCAAATATTAATTCTTGAATTAAAAAAAAATATTCTAATAAAAATCAATGTCTAAAATTATCTTAAAAAATAATTTTATTTTAAAAATTATTTTTCAATCTGTGTTTTCAAACGGACCTTTAATTACTTTTATTTTATATTTTTCATGAAACCATGTCTAAAGATTTATTCAGATTGGATATACAATTTTATTTTAAAAATATATAGTAACGCATGAATATATTTATTACAAGTAGGTGTATCATGGTAATTAAAAAATACTCATACATCACATCATTATGTCCCATCAATTTACTGTAAAATAAATTAGTAGGTAAGGCTCAACAGTACAATCCAACTTAATGTACAATAAATGGGAAGATATAGTACAAGAAATTTTTTTTTTGTAAATTCAGTGTTCAAGCTAAGAGTGAGAGTAGAAGACTAAAAGCTAATTTTCACACAGTTATTAATAAAAATTAAAACGGCTCAAAACTATAATTTTCTTAAAATCATCCATCTTTCATAAAAACTTCTCTATTAACTCCAAACACATAGAAATGAAAATCTAAAACCAAAGGCTCAAGTTTAAAATGCCCATTTAAAACCGATTATATGAAAAGTCAATGTTACAAAAATCAAATCATTTTAACAATTGATTGCAAACCGACCTAAAAAAATTGGTTTGGGTTGGGTTGCTGGTCATAGTAATATATTTTTTTTTTCTTTCCGACAGCTCAATTAAGTAGTTTAGTTGGTGATGGTGTGACCTTAATACTTTGAGTTTGTTGGATGTTGATATTTAGGCAAAGTTCGCATTGTTTTGTGAGTCAATATATCATAAGGAAAAGATCATCTGCTTGTGATTGTTTTTGCTTGAATAAATCAAACAGTTTTTCATTTCATTAAATGAATAACTCATCTCATTTGATGAACTCCCTTTATATGATAGATGAAATGAGCAAATTAGCAAAGAATGCATTCAGAAACCAATTAATTATGGATTTGGTATTCATCATTGACACTTCACCAGTTGCAATTACAATAAAGGATATACACTGGAGAAGAGAGGAAAAGATAGATGGCAAATCAAATTTTCTTTGCCATGCCAACAGAAGCTTATTATTTTTATTAGTGGCCATGTATGGAGGGCATTGACTAATCCCTTTGTTTAAGGCCCAAATAATGAGGGGTTGTTGGATGAGGATTCTTGTGGCATAAGATTCAACTCTCTTTATATATAAAACTTGTTAAATTAAATAAAATCTGGTCTTGAAAATTGATTCAGATGTTCCCATTTCAACTGTTCTTTCAAAAAAAACAAAAAAAATTCTTTTATGTTATCTGACTTTCCAAAAATCTTAATCAACACAGTTGTTTCTTTTTCATAATTTTAATTATTTTTTTTTACCTGACAAATATCAGCCAAAGTGGCACTGATATGGGTTTTGTACCTCAAGACAAAAAAAATGTAGGTATTGTTTTGGAATATATTTTGAGAAGCAAATTATGGGGAAAAACCTGTTTTCTTTGTCAAAAAAAAAAGTTGTATGTATTTTGTTTGTATTATATTGTGTTCATAATGTTCGAACATGAATTTTGTGCCACGTGAAAAATGTAATTCCGAAATTCAAATTGGCATATTGATGTGTCCACAACATGTCTCTTTCTCTACATCTCAAATCATAAGCTACAAAAGATTCACAAAGTTAGCATCCGAATAAACAACTTGCATCCTCCAAATCAAATCTGATTTTGCTTTTTGCAAAAAGATTATGTTCTGAGTGATCATTCCCTTCTATTATTTAGCTAGGATTAATGGACCTTAAATACCAAACATTCACAACTTTGATAAGAGATCTTATGTACAAAACACCAGTTATTATAACCAGAAATTAAAAAAAAAATGACAAAAAAGGAGCAGAAACTGGCAAGAAACCATAAACATGGAGATATTACCTTCACATCTTCGGATATTTTGCACTAATTTCATGCCACATCAATGTCATCTACATCCAGCCAATCATTGGAATCATCGGTGTCTGGGCTGGTATGGCTTTTGATGTTATCACCAGTACCATCTTTAGCTGAATTTCCTGAGACCTTGCTTAATCCCCAACCTTTTGAATCCTCCTCCTGAGGAACTGAAGTGGGTGTTACATTCTTGATAGTACTACTTACTGCAGCACTCCTATTGTCGTTGTCGTCGTCGTCGTCATCCTCCAGATCGCTGAAAGACACATCCTCCTCATTCACCAGAGGGGGAATCACAGAGTTTCCTGAACCATCCACCTCAGCCGTCTCTTCCAACCAGTCATCCCCATCTTCATCTTCCTTGTCAACTGTGGTTGGCAAGTTCTTATCCTTAGTTTGGATCAAAGAGTCTTCCACCACAGACTTGTCGATGACATGCATCTCTGTAGCTGTGATGGTGTGCTTCTCCGTCTCGATATCTGTTGAGGGTGCTGCATTTTGGGTTTCTTCGTAAGTGGGTGGCTCGAATTGTGGGGTTTCGTTGACATTGTTGTGTCTGGTTGTGTGCTGCTCTTGGGGCACTGAAAAAGTGGCCTCTTTTGCATAGGAAGTGTCATCTCTCCCAGATACATCAGATTCTGGCTTAGTCCGGTTCTGTAATTCCTTCAGTAACATTGCCCTGGCCTCTACAATCTGCATGGAAACAGACAATTTATGTCCAAAGCATACATTATGGCATTTCCCTGGATATAACAATTAGATCCATATTTCTGTAATGTCATATAAAATAATCATAGAAAACATTGGCCAGAGTGAATTTTGTCCGGACGCCAGGTGGGCGATTCCAGTTTACAGAGGAGGGTGTAATTGCTATGGCGTAGTCGACCATGTTTTATATTATCTCGGGAGGACTGAGGATGGAGTTCCCTTCCGCCCTCCCCTCTTTTTTGTATTGCCTCCCTCCTTGTTCTTCTATTTTTCTTTTGCCAGGCCTGAACATGGGGTCAACAACTTGTGTAACCACGGTCGGAAAGGTTGTTATCGCTTTCCTCCCCACCACATTTCGGACCTTCTGTAACTCAAGTTGATAGTTATAAAATGGTCTAACTTTTCCTCAAAAACAAATAATCATAGAAAACAGTAGATAAGATCCCTGTCATTCTGCTTCTTGAGCTTGTATTATAGGAAAATTTGGGCTTTCAAGTGACTGTCACTTCAGAACAACATAAATGCATTACAGCATCATCAAGTGGTCATTAAGCTTGTTCTGCCTTTCATATTAAGTCTTTCAAAAACTTTAATTCAATCATTTGACCACAATCACTTGATGTCTTTAGATTCATAGTGAACTTTCACATAGCAAAAAAATCATGCCCTTAAATTTCAGTAACCAACTACAAATCATATTTCATAGAGAACGTTATTGAGATGCAATCCCTACCCTTTACTATTATACATACTGAGAAAATTTTAAGGCAATAAAAGGGTTGCATTACATTTCAATCTGACCACAAAAGGCTAATCAACAGCTTGAAAAGCATAACAAAAAAGTTAGCTTTACCGGTGGATCAATAGTGAAACACTCTAGATCCAACCTTCAACACCCCCCCTTTTTTGTAAAGAAGGTGGAAAGATGGGCAATCATACTAAGAAAATCAACCAGCACCCTTTATACCCCTAACCCATCAAATACATTGAAGGATAAACTCAAATCATTAATTTATCCATAACCAAACATTTCTAATTCACCCAGCCAACTTAACCCTCAAATAATAACCGCTTACACAACAGAAATAAAATTTTCCCAGTTGAATGGAAATTCTAAAAAAAACCAATGTATGTAGGTAGAGTTAAAGAAGGAAAGTGATGTAAACATAAACCAAGAATCCGAGATACAGCAATTTCCAAGAGCTTAAGCAGAAGTGGAAGGACAAGGAGTTTTATGCACCACGTCCCGACTCTGAAAGCATGAGAGTATATATTTGATGGATCTATCAAGATACAATTTACTATGGTTCGGTAGAGTCATCATGAATTAGAAAAGAAGATGGGGATGATTTAAAGAAATTAAAGGACTTCTTACTTGAGGTGTTGACAAAAGTTCAGCATCATGCTTATTCAGTCTCGGATGCAGAAGCACAAAATAAATCTTCCAAAAGCACCCTTCACTCATATGGCTTGGGCAAAGCTCAATTCTCAAAGCCGCCAACCTTGGTGCAAGTCGCTCGACAGCCAATGCATGCTCTTGCTGTGCATCAGACATATCAAAATCTGAAAAAAAAAAAAAAAAGGAGAATATCTTCCAAAATTAGAGGCATGAAGAAGCAAGGAGATGTTTAAAACATAGACATAGCACAAACCAACATTAATAAGAAAAATGCATTGGTAATAGATTTCATGCCAAAACGTAAGCACGTAACAATGAATCGATATCGACCATGATTGGAATCACACCTCACCAGTTCAGTTAGAAACACAAGCAGCTCATGAAATTTGAGAAACAATGAACTCCACACATTAACTCGTAACCAGATCCCCACTTCAGCATCACAAAAAATATTTAAGAGCACAGAACTATTAAGTATAGAAAGTGCAACTTAGAAGACAAAAAAAAAAAATCCTTTTGAATCAATTGCAAAATTTATAAAAAGAATATGACAGTCAGTGATTATTACAAAGTCCTCACTCACCAAATAACACTTCCTATAAAAGTTCACATAAGTTTCCCCTTTATTCATCCAAAGTGGTCTCTGAGATAATGTCATTCTATTAAAGCAAGCTTAAATAATTCAAAAACTATTTAAGTACAAAAGAACATTGCATAACGTGCCATATTTTAAGTATGCACTCTATCTCTTTTTCTCTACTACCTATCACTCACTAGACAACCTCAAAATGCCAACTTTTCATAACCATGTTTCATCAAAAGTCAAAACAATGTTTCACAGTTCATCTCACCAACGATTCAAACCCATATTCAAAATGCAATTGTAATTCGGTCACTAAAATTAACAACTGAAAAAACAGAAACTACGTAATAGAAGCAACAAAAAACACACATTGGAACCGAAATCAATAGAGACTTTATACACACCTTCACGATCTTCCTCATCGGCCAACAAAGGGAAATCCAGCCAGGTCTCCGGGTGCCTCGATATGTTCCTCGCGAAAGCCAACACCTCTTGGGTCACGCCGACCGCCCCTTCGGTCTTGACAAACGTGCCCTCCTCGTAATCATCGTCTACATCGCTTCCGTCCATCCCAAGGGGAAGGAAGCTCGATGCGATCTTCGAGATATCCGGCACCGCGAGATTGCTCGAAAGCATCGAGATCCCCGTCCTGAATCTCCCCCCGATCTCCGCGAAATCGCTCCTGATCCCTTCAGAAACCCTCGGAGACCTCTCCTCTTCCTCCTCCTCCTCATCCGGATGATGATCGGCGGTTGAGGAGGTCTCAGGGGGAGGGGCGAGGAAGTTGGCGACGCCCCAGAACTGGCGGCTTAGGGTTTTGGTGAGCTCCGAGAGGTCCTCCTTGACGCCCCTGGGAGATTCGGTCCCCGCCGCCGCCTCTGAAGTTCCGGTACCATCTCCGCCTCCGATCCTCTCGTCATCGCCGTCGGATCTCAGCGAGTTTACCAGAGATCTTGCCAGCCAAGACATCCCCCCCAATCAACAGAGACAGAGAGAGAGAGAGAGAGAGATCTCTGCTTATTTTATATTTGAATGAATTATGAATCCTATCTGAAATACATCTTTCGCACGTGCGAAAGATCAAGACCGTCAAACACAGCTTGCACAGATGCCGGGCCAACCCGGACTTTCGTGGGCCGGCTCATACTCGGCCGGTCTCATCAGTCATGTTCGTGGTCGCATAGCACGATAAGCAACAGCTCTTAAAACCACGGTTCTTCCTCACGAGGTCTCCTTAAAGGTACAAAATGCTTCTTCGAAATCGAATTTTGGGTTCCCAATTATGGATTCCTCCGGTCTTCGCTAAAACCACTTTCAACACCTCCCTCGCCTTGAAACCCTCTCCCAGAAGGACCCTGTGCGCCTCCGCCTCGGCGACCGTGCCGCTCTTCGTGCCGCCCGGGGTGGAGCCGGCGGAGGTGGCGCCGGAGATGGTGCTTCCCGGGTCGAACATCGTCGCGGGTCCCTACGCGGGTCACGCGCAGATAAGGGTGGTGGAGTTCGTCAAGAGCAGCGCGAGACCGAGAGACTGCCCGAGGGACGGTCGGCCCGAATTCGCCGTCGTGGGTCGGTCGAACGTCGGGAAGTCGAGCCTCATCAACGCCCTCGTGAGGAAGAAGGAGGTCGCCATGACTTCCAAGAAACCCGGTTCGTCCCTGTCGATGTAGTGATTATCGTTGTTTCCATTGATGGGTGTTTGAAATTTGTGGTCTTTTTTTATTTGTAGGGAAAACCCAGTTGATTAATCACTTCTTGGTGGACAAAAGTTGGTACCTTGTGGATTTGCCTGGTTACGGGTAAGCAAGTTTTTCTCTAGTATTCATTTAAAGTTGAGGACTTTGTGATTTTCAAGTCTGTTGGTTGCGTAATTTTGTCGAACGTATTGAAGGTTTGGCATTGTGGATATGTAGTATATCCTTGAAAGTTAGTTATGTTGTTGTATGAGTTAGTTTTGGGGTTTATTTATGGATTAAGTTGGAAAATTTTGTGGATGGTCCTGCACTCTGGGAGAAAACTATTGAGCATCCTTGATTTCAATGTGTAAAGACTTGTGCAGAGATGCAATTTTGTTTCATGCTATATTATATCATATATTTATAAACTGGAGACAGAACACTGTCAAAGGGAAATTTTGACTCCCATTCTTGTAGACTGCCACAGAATGATCTACTGGACTATGTGATACATGAAAATGAGGTGTTGGAATATATTGCTTAATTCAGGTGTTGTAGAAGGGATATCTTCATTAGCTTGAGACAAGTACTATAAAATTAAAGGTTCCTTAAGGCTATTGGATGGCAATTTGCTTGAGTGACTGTCTGCTATTATGGTGATGCTACTCCTGCCAAATGAACTTTTGTTTAATGGAGATGTACAAATTATTGGGGATCGGAGGCATATCACTGACACCTTTTATAGTATATAGTATGGTATATGTTATTGGGACTTGGGAGGCACCTGATAATGAGAACTCACTAGCAGTCTTATCTCTCTTCTCTGTTCCTGTATTAAATATGCAAATGTTCAGTGTCGTTAACATGGTAACTCTTCTTCCTTTTATTTCTAGCTGCCATGATGCATCAGCTGTCAGGAAACAGCTCCGAACAGCTTTAGATTTTATGGGAGAATATATATTACATTAACATGACTGGTTCTTCAGTTAGGTGTTTCAAACGAGAATTTGACTTTCCCTACGAGAATTATGCAATTGCAGATCCTATTTAAGAACCTTGAGTACTTTTTTTTTTTCAATACTATCGTGTTTCATTTTTTCATAAGAAATTCATTAGAAATCCTTGGAACTTCCATTGTCAATCTTATTCAAGGTCATCATTAAAAGGCTTGATGTGTTATGCTTGGTTATGGGTAGGCAAGTTTTTCTCTAGCATTCATTTTGATGCTTATATGGACATTCTTCCACTGATTGATAGATTTCAGCAAGATGACATATATATATGCACACACACATACATACTGAAACACATATAAAACAATCATCACCCACACCAGACCCGCATATAGCAGGGTGTTGAGATTTAAGAGACTGTATACAGTACTTATTTTGGTTTTTTTTGCACAAAATGACTGTTCTCATGCCCAATGCACAGAATTTTGTCCTGTTAGCTCGAGTATTTTACTGTTCCTCCAAGCAGTGATCTTATATATATGTGTATATATCTATATATGGGTGGGAGAGAAACATGTGCATATCGCATGTACAATATGAGATCAGACTCTTGATTTTGTTTCACATTCAACCTGATTTTATATTGTTTCGACCATGTCCCATGCACATACAGATTCGCAAAAGCTCCAGATGCTGCTCGGAATGATTGGACTTCATTCACCAAAGGGTACTTCTTGAATAGAGAAACACTGGTTGCTGTTTTACTTCTCATAGATTCCAGCATCCCTCCTCAGCAGATTGACCTCGACTGCGCAAATTGGTTAGGCCGAAACAATGTATCTCTCTCTTCCTCACGTTTACTTAACTCTTTTAATTGATGGTTGAATCAGTGATATATATTTTTTTCCATCCTTTCTGAATACCCCTTTTTAAAAATTTATTTCAGATACCAATAACTTTTGTGTTCACCAAGTGCGATAAAATGAAGGGTGGTAGGGGAAGCCAGTTGAATGAGAACCTTAAGAAATTCCAGGAGCTGATCAGTAAGAATTACAAAGAAACACCTCCCTGGATCATGACTAGTGGTGTCACAGGCCTGGGTCGGAAAGAGCTGCTTCTCCATATGTCTCAGCTAAGGCACTACTGGGATAACTAATATACAAACCTTCCATTCAGTTGAGTCATGAAAATCAAATCTCTGGATCCAACACACCCAGGGGAGGTCAGAATCAATACTCTCTCTCTTTTTGTACATCAAGAATATATGGATATGTGGGTGACTATGCATTTGTCAGTATCTTTGGTTGGTCCCTTCATTTTAATTCTGTTTATCTGATGTTGGTGAAATAGTGCGAGAGAAATGAAGAAATTATTTTGAAGCCAAGAATTTACAATCATCAATGAAGTTAGTTGAACTTTTTTTTTCATGGAAAATATTACATTCAGTCATTCTATTTTTACAGCCCAAAATATTACATCATATGTCTCGATGAGATATGTACTTTTATAAAAATGTAAAATACATGTATCATCAATCACCTGTTTTTTTGAACCAAAGATTTGGAGGGGTACAAAGAGACCCCTGAAGGACACAGACCACGCGGAAGTCGATCTCCCGTTATCGACCCATCAAAGAGCCGGGACCGGCGGCGCCACGTGGTCAGAGCTACAAGGAGGGGGAGCTGAAACCGGGTTCATCCGGGAGAAGAATTCGACCAGCGGAGTCGCCATGTCGTTGAGGCGGCCACTCAGGCGCGCCGGTGAGCCTCTGGACCAGGCGGCGACCTTGTAGACTTCTGGCGGGAAGGGGTCCGGTCTTTTGGACGGCTTGGATGGGGGCTTACATACAGAGTGAAGGGACTGGACGGCCGTGATTGATGATGATGATGATCTCATCTTCTCTTGGATTCTCTCACTCATCACATATAGAAGAGAAGAAGAATCCATTGTTGTTGCAACTGCTGTTTCAAGTTTACATTCTGAGTATATATAGAGACTCGAATCCTCTCTATGTGACAAACATGACGTATAGATTGATTTACTTGCCCAATTATCACGTAGAATGTGATAACTCGTAAGTCAGTCTCTAAGCCACCGTTTGTTTTGGGAATAAGTTTTTGGATAACCTTGAATAAGGGATAAAAGGTGTTTGAAAATCACGGATAACTTCTGATAAAGTATATCAGAATAAACTTGTATAAAGTGGTATATGGATTCCAACCCACCTTTGAAATTAAAGTTATCCTAAGTAGTTCCATCCAAAGAATATGTGGATCCACTGTTGAATCATTTGTCATCATCTTTTATAAATCATTTATCAAATTTTATTTTTTTATTTTTTTTTTTAATTTTTATCTGTGCTTTATTCATGTATGAGAATTAATGTTGATATATTCTTTGATAAAATTTAATTAAGAGGGGATTAATGTGATATTCTTTTTAATAATAATGACTTAACGACCAACGACTTTGAAACCGTAGAGTCTAGGCGGCGGTGGCTGTTGGGGGTTGCAGACATGAACACCACGTGCGAGTTTTTCAAAAATAAGTCTCCGACTGACGTCATTAGGTCTGCGTTTGCTGACGTATTATTTTATTCCTTTTGGTGAGATGGAACATCACAGCCGTTCCTAGAATTCCTGAAATATCGAACGGTCAGAAATTGATAATCGCAGTGATTTAACGGTCGCAAAAGAAATTATTAGTGCAACCAAACAGCACCTAAATAATATAAAAATTATATGACTCTTCTAAACTGATTGAGTAGTGGAGTCTAAACAATACAAACTTCACTGATTGAGGAAAACAGGCTTAACAGATCATGTTTATATAATACAATATGAGTTCATGGCAAGTGATTATAGTAGGGTTTTATAATTAAAGTAGGGTTTGATAATTTATTTAGAACTGATTGAGTAGGGTTACGATATCGAAATCGTATGAAATTTTATATGAAAAAATATATCAATGAGATCTTCTCTATTATTTGTCATATAATTAACGATATTTGGTTTTTAAAAATTTATTTATTTTTAAGCCTTTAAATTAGTGTTCTTACTTCTTTTAATAAATTTTAGATCTGTGATATCTCTCTCATAATATATGTGAATTGATATCTATTAATTCTTATGATCATTTAAAACCCATAGATTCAATTACAACTAACTTTGATTTTTACTATTTTTATTAATTTTTTTATCTTTCTGTTATTTAGTATAAATAGCATGCTTACAACCTAAGGTTTAGAGTTTTTCATTAATAATATTTCAAATTTTCTCTTTTTTAGATTTTCTTCTTTATGGATTCAAGAAGTTTGTAAGATCACAATTCTTGTTAAATCTTTTTATCTGTTTCACGATACATTACAATGACCAACAAAACAAAATGAGTGTTGATACACGCAGTTTATTTTGCAGCCCGTTTTACAGCCCCATACGCTATGATAACATAGTATATACTATACTATCGTAGTATATGAGGTTCTATCATAATATATAACTCAATTTTGTTTTCATTTTTTCACCATGAAAAAAAAATAAAATAAGATGAACTGCAATTGAGACTACAATGGGACTGAGTGTATCTTTTTCCAAACAAAATATTCAATAGGCCTCGATGAAGAGCCTGACACACCCATGAGCATAGCTTAATAAAATGGGCATTCAGTATAAAACTTACAGAAAGCCCAGCCCAGGTTGATCATTTTGCAGACTAGACTGTCCAAATATAGTTTTGTTTTTTTTTTTTTTTTTTGGGGGGGGGGGGGGGGGGGTGAGTCCAGCTGTAGTTTAATGTATTTTTTTTTATTTAAAAAACAAATTTCATGTACAAAATATGTATCTTTATAAATAAAATAAAATGTATGTTTCAATTAATTCTATGTATAATCTCACGTTAATGAGATTATTACATACAACCTTATTATTATTCTATTGTTTTTATGATAATGGTAGGCTTGTTACCTCAATTTTATAAATGAGGGAGGAAGCCCAATGGGAAATTAATTACAGCAAAGCAAGGACCCACTCAGATACACACCCAAATAAAAGAACTACATCTGAGTATGACCAAGTCTCTCAAACAGCTTAAAGAACTACTCATGAATAGTAATTCTCCCACCCACCAAGGTTTATTTTCTATTGTTGCGCATACTATTTTTTGAAATTACATGAAGTTTAGTTTTTTATGAAGTGATATATGCCTCCCCCAGTGGGTGAGTGGGTAAAGAATACTTACTGTTTGAATGATTTAAGTCATGAATTATAAATAGTAGTACTGCAGCACTGCATTTCACAGACTCCCACAGTGCACTTGTATGGGTGGGGATAATGCCAAGCCAACACATGAGATATCTTGTATATCATATCTTCCATTCAAACAAATGTATCATCTTATCATCTTAAACAAGAAACCCCCTGTAAAAAAAAATTCAAATTGATTACAAAAAAAAAAAAAAAGGACCTGAAACTGAGCCGTGTCCAGCTCTCTTTAAAGCTGAGGACCACACTTGGTGTGTTAAATTGCAAGCTGAAAAGTTACACTCGGTCGTTTCTACAGTCACTTTTACCGTTCAAACACAATTTAAAGTTCTTTTGAAAGATATACCTGATTAATGACATACATATTTGTAAAAAAATAAGTACTCTAATGAGTTGAATTCATATTTATTTTTTTTTACATTTTTTCTCATAGAATTATACTCTATTATATGAGTATATACTATGTGAGTATTTACTTTATTACACATTTGAATTAGGATAGCAGGAATGACTGAGTATCTTAACTCCCATTGCAAGGCCTATCAGCTGCTAAAACCTGATCACACGTTTGAAACAAAAACTTCCAGATGGACGAACCTATTTCTATGGACAAAACATTCATTGCCTGACCCATGTTGACAGTGAGGAAATGAAGGTCACCCCATGAAAATTAATAATGGCTTCATTTGAAATTTTAATATCATATTATATATGAAAAAATATGCTCAAGATAAATCTAGGTAAAATAGAGGAAAAAGTCTGTCAACCACCAACAGAACAAAGCCATATGGGGGGGAGTCCTACAAAACATTGGGGGCCACCCCACTCATCATTCAAAATGCTTCACAAGTAGGGTAGAAACTCCCATTATTTCAGTTTGGATGTTGAGCCGTCCGATCATGATCGGGACAACAGGGAAGCAAGGACAGCGATGATCAACTGTGACCGTGGCCACGACCGACACAAGGGGCCATGGCACCGTGTGGATGCCTGATAATGAAAACAATGTGACTGGGTCAATTGGTTTTTCTTAGACAAGGGCATTGTGGAATCTGATAAAGTTCTATCAGGCTTTAATTGAGACGCAAAACAACAAGAGAGACCATCCAAGTTTCATCTTAGGCTTCTCATAAGCTTAAAATTAATGGTAGTTCAAGTCTTTGTATTTTATTCATGTCAATGTCACAAACTCACTTTTGAATTGGTGATTTTGAAGATATTTAAACCAAATCTTGACCATTTGATGCTGTTTAAGCAACACCCAAAAATACCATATAAAGAAAAAAAAAAAGAATTTAGAGTAACAGTTGAGAATTTTAAACAGCAATTGAACAGCAAAGCCATGTGAGGACTTAATAGACAGTTCAAATTCATAGAAGACATGTATTTATTTAGTAGGAAAAAGCCCAAAAGCATTCAAACCATTGAAGGCATAAATTCAAGTTTTCTAAAGATGTGGAGTCTTAATAGGAAAATGGATTCAAAGTCCAAAAGCATTCAAAACATTGAAGGCATAAATTCAAGTTTTTATAAAGATGTGGAGTCTTGATAGGAAAATGTCAATTAACTCAACTTGCCAAAAAAATAGGAAAAAAAATTACACTCTCACAATGCACACATTGCATTAGAGAAAATCAGACCACCCAATTGAAGACAAAATTGAATCAAGCAAAGCACAAGAGGGAAGAAGGTTTACTATTCAATTTTTCTCACATTCAAATTACAGAAAAAGATTTACAAGCTCAAACAGAGGTGACCATCAATGGTAAATCCAGTTACAAAAATGAGTCGGGTGAAGATCGAATCATCACCCATTTATTGATGGGAGAAGGATAAACCTACCTAAAAAAACAATTTAAGGGGTCTAATCCAATTCCACTTCAAAAGAGCCAGAGATGGACAACTTCCATGTTATGACATTTTCTTCATGTATGGATAATCAAATGCAACAAAGAGAATTACAAGTTTTTACTGACTATACACAAGAGAGAAACCGATCAAAGCCTCTGTACCTCCATGTTCAAAGCCCTAGAGCCATCAAATTGACTCCTTTTTTGCTCCTTATCAATATGGGGAGATAAAAATGCATACCAAAAGCCTCCCTTCATTGGATCGTCCGGGTGAGCTTGCACTTGGAGATGAAGATGGTCGTCGTGTAATTAAGGCTACAGAGCTTTAAAAGCTCGGCCGCCCTCTGCTTCAATGTGGGGCTGCATCCGCTCTGTATCACCAGAAGCAACCTCGCCGCCAACCCATTCTCCACGGCCACTGATGCGCACTCTTCAGGGGCTAGCTTACAAACCGCCCACAATATCGATAGCGCGTACTGCGTGCAAACCTCAGACACCTTCATCAGTAGCTTCACTGCATTGGGTATCGTTTGCGGGCAGTCCTTCAGTGCAGTGATTCCCTCTGGCAATGTTGATAGAACATCTAATATATGCAATGCTGACTCCAGACAATCCGAATTCAAGCTCGGCAAGAGCTCCACCAATTGTGAGACAGACCCAACACTCACAACAAGATTCCTGACCTGCTTGTGCGAGCAAATCGTCTTCAATAAGCTCAACCCGGCTATAACCCCATTCGGGTGTCGTCTATCCCTAATAAGCCTCAACAGCCCCACCAAAAGACTCATGCTTGACACCATCTCAGACTGAAAATCATTCCCTTCCATCAACATTTCAATCAATCGAGTGCAATTTACCTTCGTTTCAATCGTCCCCTCGTTCAACATGTCAATCACCAATGACACCTTCGCAGGCTGCATCAAATTGACTTTGGTATCTGCATCAAGAGTGAGATTGACCAAGATCGCGACCACTTCGGACCCAACCGCATGGGATGTGAACGGACCGAGAAGAGACGAGACGAGCCCAAACCCGCCATTGTCGACAACCGCCTTCTTCGCAGAAGCGTGAGCGGAGACGACCCGTTTGAGCTCCCGGAGGGCCTGGACTCTGGCTTGGCCTTTGACCCTTTTAAGGGAGTCCAAGATCTCCAAGACCCGGCCTTGCACGTCCTCCGACCGCTTCTTCATCTGGAGGTACTTCTGGGAGAACCAAGTGTGGATGAGGTGATGGAGGGTCCGATTCGGGGTGACCTCATCGTCCCAGAGCTCTTGCATCGTGGTCGGGCACGTGTTGTGACCCATCGAGAACCATCTGAGGATGTTGGGGCGCTCGTAGGTCTGCCCCGTGCAGAGAGTCACCGGATCCCTCATCGGTTCGAGCGAGATCGGGCAGATGAAGACCGTCGGCACGTCGTCGCACAGATCGAGCTCCTCTATCATCCTCTTTAGGTCCACCTTCTCCCCAACTCCTCCTCCGGTGATGACTCCGGCGTTCCCTCCACCTCCGAAGCCGCCTCCGCCGCGCAAGATGCCATCTTTGACAGCGGTCTCGAGGTCCAAGATTTGGCCGCCGCTGTTGTCGAGGGCTTCCCTCCTCCATGAAGGCTGATACATCGGCATCGCTTTCATATGTGGAAGGAACAACAAAAAGAAGAGATTTTGATGGGTGGGAGAGAGAAAACAAAGAGATCCTTTCAAAATCTCTGCATTTGAAGCACAAGAGACCCCATCTGGGTTGGAAACAGAAAGAGAGAGAGATCTGAAGATCGGTCGGTCTTCCTTTACTTTGGAGTCAAAATGGGATCAAGAAGACCATCATCACCACCATCATAGACCCACAATAATAATAACCCAATGCCCCAAAATCGAAATACTACCAGAAAAAGCTAGTAAAAGTCGAAATCATGGAACACTTTAATAAAACCCAAATCAGATTCACTGGAAAAAATGAGATTTTGAAGAGACCCAGTTGAAAAAGCGACCAAATTAATCCGACCCAAATGAAGGATTTCTGATTGAAACAAAAAATAAATAGAAAAGAGAAGGATTTCTGATAGGGTTGAGAGAGAAAAAGAGAGTCTGTGGTCTCTCTTTCTTCTTCTTGCCCTACAGTCCCCTCTTTTTGGTGCTTCAGTTGCTGAAATCACTCACTAGGAACCGGAAGATGACCGGCTATAGCCAGTGATGCAACTCTGTCACTCCCCACTCGCCGTCTGCATCGCACGTGCGATCTGGTTTTTTTTATTCTCCCCCTACCTTTATTTTTTTTCTGATTTGACTATTTAAAAATGTGTGAATGACAATGATGACATTTCAATTGTTTTGCAAGATTGAACGAACGGCTCTGTGTTTGCATAGAATTATTTATGTAACTGTGCATCTAAACAATTTTACATGAGTTTTATTAAACACATTCACATTTATATATAATTATGTGTCTAGTCTCAGTGACAGCTCCAGAAATATTTATAGATAAGATCATTAAAAAATTATATATTTTTTTTAAATCTACTCTTATGTTATATGTCTGAATCCAAATCAAATTTTTAAATGAGTAGGTGATCGACGAGTCCCTTGTCTCATGAATTTTTTTTTTTAAATGGAATAGTATTTTAAGATATTGTTTCATGAGTGTTGATATATTTAATCCATTTTATAACTTGTTTTATAACTCCATACGCTATGAAACTGCGCTATCGTCGTATATAAGATTATATCATAGTTTATAGCGTAAATTTTTTTAACTTAAAAAAATGCATTAATGCATTTCAGTAAATATTTCATTTCATATAATATAATACACTTCAATTGAAGAGTGTATGAATTTTTTTAAAAAAGAAAACCAATGTAAACTGCAATGAGAGTTTGACGTAACATTTTTTTAGTTTTATTATTATTTTAGGATCCTTGTAAATTTTTTACCGGGTGAAACTTTGGGTCAAACTATACTGATATAATTTTTTTAATTGTTTTAAATGGATTCCACTAATTTAATGTGGTGATATAAATTTTGAGCAAATTTATTTTAAAAAAAAAATTGAGGGGATCGATTGGCCCATCAAGTGAAAGGTGGCACAGGTCCATGGATATAGTGTTTCGTTAAATAAAATATAAAATATGTAAATTTTCATTATTTTACCAGTTAAATCATACAAATCATCTGAATATGCGTATTATTTGTATAAAGACGGTTTTAAAATGCTAAGGTATTAAATCCGCAGACATTATTTAGCAAATTAGCATGTCACGCATTTAAGCAACACCCAAGTAAAATATTCATGACATAATTTTTGGTGTGATCTTAAACAGATTGTTTGGTTAATCTAAACAAGCACATTTTCATTTGTATTTGCCGAGTGTCTCACTTGGGACAGTACACGCAAGGGATGTGAAAAGCCCTGATGAATGTACTTATTGTAAAAGGACCACCAATCAAGGGTACCGTCTTCTTTGATGTCCTCTTTTGTTGATGGCAACATCAAATCAGTTACATGGGGTACATGAAAACATCTAATCCCATCACCTGCCCTAATGAACTACATGATAACTGGAAAAACATCACATCGGTAAAAAAAAAAAAATTCTATTAACAGAGTATATAAATTTTTTTAAAATAAAAATTAATCACACATCAGATCCAATCAAGACTTATTTCAATATAAGTATTAAAATACACAATCTATGAATAAAATTATACAGTTAATTATTGAATACAAATATTACAAGATCCGGACTCTTCCCATGCATTGTAAATTAAAACAAGTGTGCCCATCACATTACAAAAAATAAGTCTACCACTCGATATTGATTACCAACAGGAAAGGTCAAAAAGTTTCAATAACTTTATTATTAAATTTATTGGGTTGAATCATTTTTTAACGTTTAGAGCCTTTAAAATTCAAACAAATTTTTTATTTCAACAAACGATCATTAAAAGTGGATTATGAGGACGAAGAACTCTTAAATTACCAAAGTGACCAATAAATTACCAAATGAAGCCTTATTCTGTTACACTTATTACAAAACTGATTTTTATAGAAACATGTTCCCCTGTGGCTTTTGTAAAACTTAAATTTTTGAGTGTCTTTTTCACACGTATATATTATAATTAAAATCATAAAATATATGGGTCCCATCACCCATTTAAAGCTATCATCACCCTTTAATAAAAATCCACGTCAGCAATTGACCCGGTCAATGGGATTGTTGACTGGCACTCCAACCCGAGCGAAGCCCTTTTTATCCGGTCATGCCAGTTTGACTGCCTTGCATGGCGGGCCGCATGCACGCTCTCACGAAACCCAATGACCACCTGACACGTGTCTAACATACCCCCTCTTTTTTTCGTACGTCTGTTAATCCATTCGATTAGGGCCTTAAACAAGGGGTTAAACTGTGGGATTTGAAGACTAACACGTGACCCACTTTGTTTTTATGAACAATATATTCATTGGAGGGACCGTAACGCATGTGACGGTCACTTGGACGAGTGCGTGACGCCCCCCTGTCATTGCTTAACGCGACACTGTCCGTTGAGTATTCCAATTATTATTTTTTAAATTTATATGAGTATATATAATGGTTTTTGTTATGGTTAATTAATTTCTGTAAACCATGTGAGATGGTGTCTTCATTGACCAAATTCTGTATGGTTAATCAAAATCTAGACATGATTGTTTTGAATCTAGTGAACAGCACAGGTTCATTGCATTCAAAACTTAATTGATGTGGATCAGTCCTACGTTCTATCTGGATGCATGGTACAAGAAACAACTAGTCTTAAAAACATATATATAGATAGATACAATTCGAATGCATTAATTATATTGTGCCCCCTCACACAAATTACATCAAAAATACATTATACATATATATACAAGAAAATTTGGTTTGGGGGATTTTAAGTTAATTCTTATTCAGTTATTTGATGTCCCGTCATTGGAACGTAAGATATACATTCATTACATAAAATTAAAAAAAAAAAAAAGGGCAAAAAAAATTATGAAAGATAATGGATTTTCTTTTTAGTCAATTTTTATAATTTATATATATGTGTGTTCGCACACTTTCAATTGACTTTTATTAAGAAAATAAAAATTATCAATCTTTATTGATAAGATAAAACAAAATATGAAAGAAAATGTTTCTTTTCCTGTTTGATAAAAACTCTATTTTTAAAATCTTTTCATCACTTTCTCATTTTTCATAAAACACACCAATGTAGTTTGTACCCTTATTAATCTATCTGTTTCACATTTAACTTTTAACATGGGCGACACATAAACAAAGTCCCGTGAACTCGCACAGTTCAGATTCTCTCACCTTTCTTTATTTTGCTTTATCTTTTTATTCAGAGTATAACCAGTCAGAGAGAGGAAGTTAGAGAGAGAGAGAGGGGAAGGGGGGGGGGGGAGAGCACATCTTGAAGTTGCCAACCAGTTTTGGTTGGCTCGTTTGACTGAGACTTCCCCACCACAAACCCCCATGCATTCGTACAAAATAGAAATAGACATCCCACGTGGGCAAGCAAATGAAAGGCCCCGCTGGATTTCTGATGCCTTTTTGGGTGGGTTGGGGGGACATAAAACAGGCCCCAGTTGCTTTGGGTGGGGTTATGCATTGCATGCATGCTCTTTTTTTTATAAATATTTTTTAAAAGATTGAATGTCTTATGTATTTTTTTAAATAAAAATTCATATAACCTCTATAACCCTCTTAGAGCATCTGCTTCACTCCTTCGACGATTTGGACGAGCGGCCGAAGTAATTTGACTCCAACGAGCTCCTCGTGAATCAACAAATTGGACCAACCATGAAAATGCCTCAACAAACGGAGGAGGGACAAAGAGCTCCCACAGTGGCCCCCACCACATAAAAAAATTAAAAACATTATTTTTTTCATTTGAATTTTGATGGATCCCACGTAATTTTTTTTAAAAAAATTTGCTTTGTATGTATATTTGTAACGGTTATATCTCAACGAATATAATAATTCATCTATTTAACTCCATCCTTATTCATACAATTTTTACATTCTCAATCTACAAGTTTTATTGTTTCAAAATTAAAGTAAATTACGCCTTTCGTTAGCCTGTTGTTGTTCTTCAACTGCCGCATTTACTAATAATATTCCATACTCGTCAGCATCTTCTTCATCTTTAAGAACCATATGGAGAAAATGGTTGCGAGACATAGATACTATTTAGAGAATGTAGAGAGATAAATGAATTGGGATGAATGAATGAAAGATGATATGAATTTGTTTATAATCTAACATTAAAATATTGCCGTTAAAATATGACTGTTAAGATATGGGCATCAAAATAAAACCGTTACAATATAGTCGTTACAGTATGACCGTTACAATATAGCCGTTTAAATATGATCGTTAAAAAAAAAAAAGTTAAAATATGACCGTTAAAAAAAAAAAGTTAAAATATGACCATTACAATATAGAAAATAAAATATTATCACTTAGTTATTTTTTTGTAGCTTTAAAATTTAAATATAATTAATTTAAAAATAATATTAATAAATATTATTATAGGAGTCATTCAAGGAGTATGATTGGAGTGAAAGATGTGATTTTGACTCCTTACCTATATAAACATGCCATGCTCCACCAAATGAAGGAGCCATTGGTGGAGCATGGTTGGAGATGCTTTTAAAACATCTCATTTTCCAGCTTCATTTACGGTCACATATTATAACTTATTAATCACTAACACTCATTATATAACAATGTATATATATTGTTAAAAAAAGTATATATTATTCCATATACATTGGAATTTAATGGGTTTGAGCTCCACATCAGAGACATTCGGAATTTATAGAACATACTCCGGGCTTTGAATTTGAAATGGAGGTGCTGATGTTCAGCTGCATTGCTTCATTTTCCAGGCCAGATTATGTGTGCAGTTATGGGGCTCAGAATACGCATCATTTGCATGATATTGCACAATGTTGGATTCCAAAGTGACATACGGACTGAAGACCAAACCCAACTGAGCTCAATGTGCACCACAAAAGAACACCAACTAAAAGAAGAAAAAAGAAACCGACATCAGTATTCCTCACTATGTTGCACTTCGGGTTGGTTTAGCATTCATTCTCTCTCCTACTAGAATACCCAGCAAATTCTGGTTGAACTCTTTCAAACCTATGTTTATTCCTAAATATCCCATATAACATTTTGATGTACTTAGCAATTTATTACAATAATTGACACATAAATGTAAGTATATACAAATCTATTTATCAAGGCATATATTGCATAATTTTAAAAAATTTACTACATTCAAATTTCTGCAAATAATTGTAAAATCATCTCGTACTAGTTACTCATGAATAAAAAAAATAGACAAGGTTGAATGATTTACAAAAAAACAAAAAATATGCAAATGCAATTATCCAACAAGAATTCTTTCACCTTTAATCATTCTTTGATACAGTGTTACCCTGTCAAACTTAACATGTCCTTTTCCTTCCTCAAAAAAAAATGTGTTCAGGATAAAGTCTCCAATTACATATAAAAAAGCAACAATAAACTCTAAAAGCTAAATCTACAAAATCCAGCCGAGGTAAAGATATTGATTAAAGAAAAATGCCGCTCTTGTAGAAAGTTCAATTGCTCATGAAAATACATGGAACGACAAGTGGATAACTAGACCAACCTGCCTCTTGCTCAAAGATTTCCTGCACTTCATGGTAAACATCTACAAAAAAAACCACTAACATCAGTGTATTTGCATTGGATAAATAAACACTATTCAAGGAAGCATAAATAATATTAATTTTAAGAGAGAGGAGAGATGGCTGCGAAATGACAAAGGGAAGCAGAATCTCTATATAACATACAGTTTAGGAGGAAGAACAGTCATTCCCCACATATGTAAGTGCCAAAAAAAAAAGAGGCTCCACCAAATGTGGCAGTAATGATGGTGAAATTCACTTAACTGTATTCACCATTGTCCATCAATTTCATGGAATCCTCAGTTAGCTGATCGAACAAACGCTTGGTTTCTTCAGGCATCCTTCCCTTTTCATTGCTAGAAGCATTTTTTATCCTTTGTAATGCTTGAAGAACCTGGAGCACAAAAATGTGCAAAGAGTTCAGGGTGTCAAAGACGCATGAAATCCTGTCAACATTTGTTATAATAATGATACATGAGCTGAAACTGTGTTTTGTTACAGACTCAGAATCCTCATGACTAGAATGCACTCAAGATGAAAGGGGGGAAGTTTCAGTCGAACCCTCACCTCTGAGGGACCGGCAAAGAACTTCAAGTGGCCAAAAACCAAAGCATAACTCATGCTATAATAAACTTGAATACTGAATAAATTCAATTATAGTACTCAGACATATATCGAAAATATGCAGCAGATTTTACCGACTCTCCTGGCAGAAGCACATCGGCGATTCTCCTCTTCATTCTTCCTATATGCTCAGATGATAGCTCATGGTATTCTTCTTCTTTGGTCACCTCAGGAGTCTTTTCTATGAACTTTGGTTCAATATCAACACTATCTAGCCATGCATCCTTAGCCAAAGAAAGAAAACAATTTTAAGTATGTTTGTCTTTTGCGTGTCAGCAATGATGAAGATGTGCTCGGGAAAATAGCACATCTTGATTTTTTTGTTATTGACATACTCAACAAAATTTCCAGCTTCATCAAAATAGCCTTCTTCTCTCTCTTGATTCAGATTAAATGGCTCTATCATAATCCCATCATCTTCAAAGTTACTGATGTCCTGCCAAATGTAATCCCCGATTATAGACTAACTCTTGGCCCATTGGAGAGATCAAGAATAATCATTGACATTGTTTTGAAATGCTGCTGGTACAAACAGAAATAAAAAGGAATAGCAAAATTAATATAATACATAGCAAAACAGGATATTGTGAAAGGCATGGGCAAAAATCAAAACAAAGCATATACAGAGTGCATGCTGCACAAAAATAAACAAACATAGATTCCGCCAGTAATCTGTATATAGCCTCCCACAACAAGAAGGAGAAGATAAAATCTGGATGCTTGATGATGCACATCAGGCAGACCAATTAAAATCAAAAGAAAAAAAAACATTTGTTTTTAGAGGGAGTGAGAGAGAGGAGCACTTTCAAACAAGTCATAAATGAACTAATGAAGTGGAAACATCACAGCATGAATATTAAAATAGAAAAAAAAATTGACAAATTAGTAGGTATCCTAGCACCTTCATTCATAAAGAAAACAGGGGAACAATAACAGAGAGAATATATTAAAAAAAAAAAAAAAAAACAGGACACTTCAGCAGATGATTACTCTCAAATGTCCCCAAAGCCCCCAAGACCTGAAAAAAGGCCAGAAGAAAAACTTCACCGCCTAGGCAGACAGTTCATACTCCCCAGTCCATTTGATGATTTTCAGTCTTCCCTGAACAAACTGTTATATATTGTGGAGCCTGATGATGTGCGCAGAGGATTGTTGGCGCTACGAAGGGTCGGACGAGGGTCGAGCTCCCTTTAGTGCTCGCAGGGATAAAAAAATTTTGAGGTGTCTTTCGTGTATTGACTTTTTTACCCTTAATGAGATATCAATATAAAATGACATCTCATATTTTTCATTAGGCTCTAGGGTTTTTATCTTTGGTGTGACCATTGTAAAAACTTCTCATTCATAGTGGATTGATCTCTGGTGTGCTCCGTGGACGTAGGCAAGATTTGCCGAAGCACGTAAATTTTTGTGTCTTTGCTTCGATTTGTTTGTTTATTTCCTTTGATTGATTACATCCCAAGATCCGAAATCGTAACACAAACTCCACCTTTCAAGCCCCTGCAAGTGTCGCCAATCATTGACAAAAACGATATACTCTCCCAATCATTTTCAAAATATGGATTGGATCCCTTGAAAACCACGTCATTTCTATTAATCCAAATGGTCCAACATCTCACAGGAACGAGGATTTGGGAGACTTTTGCCTGCTTTGATCCCCTTTTTTCTTCATATTTTCCCCATCTTCCACTAACAGACTATGATTATCAGATTAGCCACCGAAACCCACTGCAGTTTGTACATTATGCATTTCGTCATGGAAATACAAAAACCTCTCCCATGCTGAGCTACATTTCCCATAAATTGACAATGGAAATGGATAATACTCTACAATCATTATGGAACAACAGTGCGTGTGAAAAGTTAACTAATTCAGGCTAAATTGTTCCAATCAGATAATTAAAAAAAAAATGACTTTCCAACAAGTCAATCTATACTAGGCTTCACAAGAATCCTTCTCATGATATCTCCTCAACACAGTTCTTTTTCATACATAAGGGTGTCATTGCACCGTTGAAAATTCACTGTTTTATGTGGTTGCATTCTGAAGACAAGTTACTAACAAGAGACGGTGACATTGTTTGAGTATTTTTTGGTGTAGAAGAAGAAACAAGAGATCATCTCTTCTATAATTGCCTGCTTAGTGAAGCACTTGGCACAAGGTGGGTATGGCGCTTCCAAAAATCTAAATAACATGTGGGATTACTTCTGGAGGAAAGAAAAAAAAGGAACTCGAAGCAATAAAGCGAAATATTTAGCTCTTATCCCGCATGTGGTTTGTTGTGGTACAATACATGTGCGCAATAATAAACATGTTTTTCAAAGGAAAAAGAGCATCCATGGAGAATATTAGGGTGGTAACAATGGCATCTCTTAGTGTTTGGATTATCGTGCTTCTTCGGAAAGAACCAACATTAAAATTATGGGGGGTCAATTGAAATGTGAAACATTTTATCACTAAAAGAGTTATTTCTTTGATTTTTCTTTCTTTCTTTCTTCTCCTGAAAACCCCCCCATCTCCTTCTCTTCGAGAATTTTCAAAAAAAAAAAAATCTGACAAATTGAAATCACATATACATATAGAGCGAGAGGGAGAGAAGTGGAAGACCTTGTAATCCACTTCGACAACAGGGTCGACGTCAAGATCCTCCTCCCTGAACTGCTCCTTCCGCCGCCTGACTCCGAGCTCCTCCTCTCTAAGCTGCTCCCGCCGCCGCCTCGCACGGAGCTTGGCCGCCGCGTCGGGGTCCAACATGCAGCCGGGGACTTCCCGCGCCATCCGTTACTGGAGGCGGAGACCTCATCTCCGCCCTTCTTCACCTTCTTCCCCTTCGGGAATCTGGGCTTCTTCTGCCTGAGAAACACGAAGAGAAATCGATGAAAAACCCCTGGAAACCCTAGATAGGGATGATGGGGGTGAAAGGGCTTACTTCGGTTCTTCGTCTTCGTCTAGTGCGCGTTTGTGGCGAGGCTTTGAGGGGTTTTCCTCCATTGGAGCTCTCGCTCTCGATGGGCTTTCCTTCGTTTCGAATAATTGTCGGCGCGATATCGATCGAAATCTATGACGATCCCGTCTGAATGTATGTAGGTTCTAAGATAGCCGATTGTCAATGGGGGTAATTTTTGGAATGGAATACTTTTTGCGTGGGTGCTCGGTCGGTTCACCTCATGGGGCCAGTCGACAGGTCGGGTCCTGGCCGGATCACGGTGAATCCGGATTGAACTCAAACCCGAGAATGACTAATAATAATAAAAATATTTATAAAACAATTTATGAATATATAATCTAGCATAATTTTTAAAACATATAACATAAAATATATTAACTTAAACACTAAAAAGATTTAAAATAAATTAACACTAACACACAAAGCCAAGATGTTATTAGCAAGCAAAAAAAAAAAAAAAAACCAAAATGTTATGGACTAAAACTTGGTAAATGTGATAGAAATTTATAGGTTAACTAATAGCCTAACAACTATATGAGCTTATATATAAAACAGTCGAGTCTCGAATCTATAGAATCAAAGGTCCCGTTCACTAAGTCAAGTCCAAATTGCGTCGGGTAAATAACATGTGTAATCGGGATTGGGGCTGGTCAGATTTAGACCTGACCCGTTTGACAAACCTAATTGTGGGTTGAGTGTAGGCATTGGGACTTTTGAATCCTTGTAGAAATCTTTTCAAACTTTGTTGGGATGGGGCATAAGAGAGGTATAATGCGGAATACTCTGAAAAAGGGCATAGCTATTTGGATTAGCGATTTGAATGTTTAAATAACCCCTTGTAAACATATACAAAATGTAAAATCAATCCCCTAGATTAACTTAACCCTGACATAAACAGAATATTAGTAGAATATTCCATTCCATGGGTCTTTGAATTTTAAAAAAATGTTAATAAGTCTGCATCTATGAAAAAAGCAAAAAATACCCCATGTCAATTACATTTATGCCCTTCCCTTTTAAACTTGTCTTCCTTTTTTTAGTTTGGGTTTTCAATGGGCAACATGACTGGGATGGTGGCGGCAAGAATGGCGTTCTTCTCGTCAAAGTCAGGGACATACGGAGTGTGCAGGGACAGTGAGGGGAGGGTATACATGATGGGCTTGTTAGGATGGTGGAGAAGGGGGTGAAGGTTAGGCTGGTCGAGACCCCAATAAGGGAACATAGTCATTGCCATGTTTTGGAGGCATCCGTCGATGAGGCTAACAATTCAGTTAATTTTTTCATTTTTGTTCTTTTCTGGTGTATTTGTAGATCAACCCCCAAATTGCACTTGTTTCACAATCAAACCCTTATATTTGTTATAAAAAGGTCCCTCATAATTCTGTCATTTTATGGGCTATTTGCTTATCCACCCCACCAGTTTCACAATATGTAATAAAAATGTTTCTCATTTAGATTTTTAAATTTATAATCAGATCCCTGATTTCAGACACATGACCTCTGAGACTTCAAATCTCATGAAATTTCATTAAGTGCTTTTTAGACAAATTATTGACCGTTCGATTCGTGAATGTTCCTAATAGAGACCATGGAACCGATGGATTGGATTTGTTATGATTGAAAAAGAATACCAATCAATTCAAACCATTGATATCACATTTAATTAGATCTAGACCATTCATTTGACGGCAACCCTAAAATCTAAATTTATTTATTTTTCTTTTCTTCCTCTCGTTCTCCACCTCCATTGCAGACCAATCTAATTTATTTTTCCATTTTTTTCCTCTCATTGTCGGCCTCCATTGCAGACCAATTGGTCGGACTGAGGAGGAGATCCTTCATTGCGTCCTCCACCGTCAGATCCCTCCCGCCCTCCCTCACCGACGGCGCGATCTCCACCAGCAGGACCTCTAGCAGGTACACGTAGGCTATAACGCTGCTTTTTTTTAAGAAATTTTTATTAATCTCTGCATAGAAAGAACACTAGTCTTCTCCAGCGTGTGAATAAATTTATTTATTTTTATTTATGTGCATTATTAATTAGTTTATTTTATTTGTTGAATTAGTGATACTCACGTCACTGTCCAATCGGAGTCAAATTTCGTACGGCGCAATAGGTCCCACCCGCCGAGAGCAGATTCCAGATTCCACCCAGAAACCCTAGAAAAAGTGAATATCCAGGAAATCAATCCAACGGCCTTTACAAAACGAAACCACCAGCGCATTCACTACACTTGACCACCTCAAATTTCTCTCATCGTGAACGCATCGGTTCGAAAGACGGGGCAAAAACATGTGCGGGATCTTAGCAGTCCTCGGTTGCTCCGACACCTCCCTCTCCAAGAGAACTCGAATCATCGAACTCTCTCGCAGGTTCATCTCCAATGATTTCATTTCCTTCTCAACGATGAAGCTTTCACTTGTTTGGTTTTGAAGAGCTGTTTGTTTGGTTCACGTCAAAACAAGATTTTTTTTTTTTTTTTTATGTAATACATCAAAACAAGAATTGAAAAAGGCAGATACTGGAATAAACCACTTTTTTTTTTTTTCATAAATATTAGCATTGGCTGTCAATTTCAACAATCATGTTATCAACTGAACATCTCCATTTTTTTTTTTTTGAAGTAACATGTGTGGGTTTTTATGGGATTTATTCGATGTAGGAATAAATATAATAAATGATAGGAATTTCAGGGGAAAATCTACTTAATCCAATGGTTTTGGGTTGTAAAGATAAACGTCGTTGTTGGGCCAATTATCTGAATCAGTGTAAATCGGTTTTATTGGATGCAATGTGTTTTCTTGACTTATGGTACCCAAAGGATATATCACATTGATAGGTAGGTCTGCATGGTGATATATTTTTTTTTAATTTAAAAATTGATAGACACTCTACCATCTTCATTCATAAAGATATGCAATTCCAGAGGAGAAACAAAACAATGAAAAAGGAAAAATTGAAAAAACAGCAGATCAGCAATCTGCTGAAGTTATCCCAAAATGACATTAGAATCAGCCAGGATCTTTATGGATGTGATCTGATAGTCCCTTGCCAATGTCCAGGATTTCTCCAGATTCCAGATTACTCAGTGATATTCAGTTTTCCCTCTACTAATTCCAATCTTTGTGCCCCCAAGCATTGCGTCACCCGTGTTTTAACGAAGATCATTGTGCTTTCAGTCTCTCACAAGAAGTTTCCAATTAAGGCCTAACTCCCCTTGAAAACCACCTCGCTTCTATTGAGCCAAATGACCCAACGGCCTGCTGGAATGAGGATTTGTGAGACCTTTGCCATGATGTTTTGATCCCCTTTTTTTCACATATCTTTCCTTGTCTTCAATGGTCCATCCAGCGCAAACCCCACCACATCCCTTAATATGTTCCACATATAGCAATCAGATGGCGTAAAAATATGTGTTCCACCATCTCATCCTCAGCCACACACAATGGGCATTATATTGGCTAACCCGCTGCCTATTTGGCCCTATAGTATTTTGTAATCAGCTTTTCCAAATAGGTTAGCCACATGAAAACTTGAACATTGAGTGGTATCTTTATTCTCCAAATTTCTCTATTTTTTTTTCTAGCAGTCAACGGCTGAATGGGATGTTCTCTTCACTGCCACATGTAACAACTTCTAATGGAGACGGCTTCATTCTTTTGCGGATTCCAAACCGCTCTATCCTCTCCTTTTAAGACTCCTTGTATACTTCATGCAGGCATATAAGAATAAGTAAATCAGCTACTTCTTGATCTGCAATATTCCTTTTGAAAATCGGGTTCCTCACAACCCCATTGTTTGCTTTGAACATATCATCCTTCATCAAACAAGATGCATTCATTAATATTAGTTGAAGATGGGTTTATAAAGGTTAGCTGGTACTATTTTCCTACCTTTTGTAGTTATACCATTATTGCAGAGGCTGTGCTCTGCTGTCATGTACTATGAAAGAAAATTGCCTACTAATCAAATAAAAGTGCCTCGTGTTGAATGACTTTGGGTCCATATAGCTATTTATAGGTTGTTGTTCATTTGTGCATGTTCTGTATGAATGAGCTGCTCCTGGTCGTCGGTGATCACTGGATTTTGGTCTTTTTTTGCATATGTTTATCAAGCAAGATAAGCAAAATCTTATGCACTTTTCGTGATAAACTCTTGTTTTTGCGGTGGACTATGTCACTGTTGTTTACTATTCGTGTTAACTACCTTGAAATTGTGGGCTGAACCCCTGTCTAGCCTTCACCTTTAAATGATGTATGAACACATGTATTTCACTTTGTTAATTTTCTTGTTGTTTATTTTTCCTTAGATTTTATTAATAATTGTTTCATCGCTTCACAATTAAGTCCTGAATTAAGTTTTTTTTTTGTCCAATGGGGGAAGATGCATAACTGATGTATTGTTCTTTGATATACAGATTGCGCCATAGGGGCCCTGATTGGAGCGGATTGCATTGTTTCCAAGACTGCTACCTTGCTCACCAGCGTTTGGCTATAGTAGATCCTACATCTGGAGATCAACCACTTTACAACGAAGACAAGACAATCGTTGTCACGGTTAGGTCTATAAGCACTGTAACATTTAAGCATCCGCATATATGTTATATATTTGAGATTTACAATGACCCAGAATGCTCGGTCTCTCAGTCTTAAAAATGTACCAATTTGCAATTAGCACAACAAAAGTCTTCTCCATGCTTGACAATTTGTTAATTTTCATTTCTCAATTAGACCAACATCTTTGATGTTTCTTTTAAGGATAGTGTCACTTACAGAAACAAATTTAAATTCCCCTTCCTCTATGGCCCTTTTTCCTTTGGAGTGCAGCTGTTGGTTTACTTAAATTATTAAATCTGATGCAATACTCTCACCCTTCAGTCAAAACAACACACACACATTAAATTTTATGAGCAGAAATGATGGCATCCAGTCTTAGTTCACTTGCTATGATCCAAAATTACATTTTGTTTGTCTCTTATATGTTCGTGGATGTTTATTGTTGAATGGATCAGTCCCATGTCAATAAATTAGCCCATTTTACATGCTTATTTTACTTTATTTGGCTGACACCTTCACTGGTAGAATATGCATCACAAATATCAATCTTCTCCCTTTCTTTTTCCTTGATTGCTCATGAACTCTGAAGAAAATGCAGTGAAATAAAAAGACACTTGTACTCATGCTCCAGCATGATATGATGCCATCATAAAGATACAACAAGTGATCAAGGGCATCTCATGAATGAAAAAAAAGACTTCTAGCAGGGATGGAGAAAACCGGGACTAATATAATTTTATATTGCATTTCCATTAAAAGTTTCAATTTCTCCAGTGAATCAATAATTTTTTTAAAAGATTTATCAGGCAAGAAATGCCTTCTGTACTACTGTGAACATCTCTATCTTTTTGATGTTACTGATGCATTGTTTGAAACCATGTCCAGATAAATAATGATCCAATCTCACACAGGGCATTTTAATGAAAAGACAGAATATCTGAAGAAGATTTTAATTCTTTCTCCCTTGGGACCGCTAATCATTGTGTCATAAGTTTGCTGAAGGCTTATCTTTCCTTCATGTTTTCTCCATCTGTACATGGACTTCTTTTGGTGGTTCAGAATAAGCAATTAGCTGAACTACCCGTCAAATTTTTTACTCCAGACATCTGATACTAGAAAAAATGAGTTTCATGCTGTTCTTGCACTCAATTCAATGGTTTCTAGATCTTCAATGATGCTGGAGGATGTTTACCACCAAAAATATATTATGTTAACCCATTTTCCTTTTATCCCTGGATTATTCCGTCCATTCGTCTTTTTCACAAAAAAAAACTCACGTCCATTCCTGGGCAGATTCTAAGCATATATCTAATGTTACATTTATGAAATCATATGAGTTTACAGTGACATCCCCTAAGCATGCTTTCTTTAGCCAGCTAATCTAAATGAGCAGCATAATTTTTCTTGATCTCACAATTGATTTTCTTGATGTGACTGATATGAAGTGCAGATGGATTTGACAAGTACATCAGTTATCATGTCGTATTATCTAGCGTTTGGATTTTTTTTCAAGATATGTTACAAGTGCTTATTGCCAGTAGGTTAATGGAGAGATCTACAATCATGAACAATTGAGAGAAAAACTGAAGTCTCACAAATTTAGAACTGGAAGTGACTGTGAAGTGATTGCCCATCTTGTAAGTTGTTGAAAACTTTACAGTATTCTTAGCATGGACTTGAAGAGACTGTATGTTACAATTCAAACCAGTGCGGATCATAGTTTATTTTTTATTGGAGAAACGTTATGCAGATGTTGCTGTCAGTTGGCTGATGTCTCAATGACTATTTTTCTGTACAGTATGAAGAATATGGAGAGAACTTTGTGGAAATGTTGGATGGCATGTTCTCTTTTGTTCTTCTTGATACACGTAACAACACTTTTATTGCTGCACGAGATCCTATTGGTATTACGCCACTGTACATGGGATGGGGTCTTGATGGTATGAAAATCTGATTCTGTCTCAGTTATTCATCTTTTCGAGAATTTTGGGGCACTCGATCAAGTTTCACTCTTTTACTGTTCTTGGTTTTTACTCCAAGTAATACTGAGAACTTGGTTGAGTTTCAGTCTTTACCATGGCTAGAATTTTTACATCAATAAGTACTGTCAAAATTTATATTATAAATTTTTATTAATTAGTACAGGAGAACAATCCAGGGCATTTTCTATGAAATTGGTAGTCTTGAATGTTGGCACAAACCAATGCTAACATGATAAAGCTCTTTAAAATCATAATATGTGCCATATGCTTTCAGTGATTGAACTCTATATTATGCTTTTATGTGAACTTCTAAATTTTTTTTTTTATCAAAGCAAGCATCGATGGATAACATGTATTTGGATTATGGTAATTAAACTCATGATGCAGCATTTCTAATGGATCCATTAATATGTGTCAAAAATAGGTGTTACTTTTTGATATTTCATTTCATAATATATAATGCAGTTGCATGGGTCTAATCTGTTTTATTTCGTTGAAGGAAGAGCATGTGATTGTGCTAAATTGGCTGCTTTTCCCTTTTTCTTTTTTTCCCCCACTAATAATGAAAGTTTGTTCCATAATGTAATCATTAATTATGCATCATTGCCGCTTCAACAATGTTATGTTGGTTATCGCAAAAAAAAATGTTTTGGTGGTTTCCCTTTTTTTTTTTTTTTGGTTGGTTGGAATGTTTGGCTCTTGTTGCCTCCAGTGTTCTTGGAATTGCATTTTCAGATATGGTTCCAAATTGGGTTTGTTAAACTTTAGATTTTAGTTTTTGTATGTGAAAAGTCATCAAAAGAACTTTTATGAAAAAGCTGGTTTAGAGTAGCTTTTTATGAAAAACTAGTTGAGAGCATTTCTTATGAAAAGCTGTTTTTCAAAATTGGCTCCAAACAGGGCCTTTTTCTCGATTCTTTTTTGTATTGCAGCCTTACTACTCCATCTATTTTCCCATGGTGCATGCTTGTTTTAGTTTCTGATTGTGCGTGTATACTTTGGACTTCTTTTGACATTCAGTATGGATTAATTGATTATTTTGCAATTAGAGCTATTCGTGGCATCTTCTTCTACACCTTTACAATTTTTTGTTGTTCATGGAAGGTTTTTACAGTCCACAGTGGTACTTACACTTAATTCAAGGTTGCTACTTGTGCCAGGCTCAATTTGGTTTGCTTCAGAGATGAAAGCTCTGAGTGATGATTGTGAACGTTTTACGACATTTCTCCCTGGACACTTGTATTCCAGCAAAAGGGGTACGACATTAAGTGCTTATGAAATAGGCAAACTATTTTATCATTTTCCTTTAACTGCAAAATTGTGAAGACCGGATTAACTAGTTCCAAATGCTCTTGCAATTTTCTATTTTCATGATTGCTGTGTGTCATCCATGCCCTACGTTTTCATTTGTTTTGTATTTGAGAGTGTCTGCAGGAGAGCTCAGAAGGTGGTACAACCCGCCATGGTATTCAGAGAGCATACCTCCAACTCCTTATGATCCTCTGGTTTTGAGGGAGGCCTTTGAGAAGGTACACCTTGAAATTTTCTGTATTTAGTCTCAATGTGTAGTTGTACTTTGGTAGATTTTTTATCTTTCTGCTTTTGCTTACCTTCTTTATTCAGCACGTGCATGTTGAAATGTACTTGTTGTATTTCTATTTTTTCCATGTTCTTGAATGTTTATCTTGAATCTCTCATAGAAAGCATATAGTATCTTGGCATGATGCACACCTCTCATGCTGACATGTCATCAATTCATCTACTCATATGCATATTGCTTATCCGTCCTAGAGTTTTAAATTTGCAGGCTGTGATCAAGAGACTTATGACAGATGTGCCATTTGGTGTCCTCTTATCTGGTGGGCTTGATTCCTCACTTGTTGCTGCTGTTGCTTCACGCCATCTGACAGAAACAAAAGTTGCTAAGCAGTGGGGATCTCAATTACATACATTCTGCATTGGTTTGGAGGTCAGTATGCTTTGTATTCGTTGAATAAGCATTTGCATTATATGATCTTAAATCAATTTCTCAAAACTTGCTATTTTTATTAAACTTTCTATTGTCATATAGAATTTATAGAAAAAATAAATCACATAATTTGTAGATTACTTTTTGTTTGGGAAAAAGTCTTATGAGCTTTACATATCATTGAATTTTGGCTGTTCAACTTCTACTTAATCTCTTTTGTACTTGGTCAAAACTATTAACTACACCAATCTGTAGCTTTCAAACTCGTCAATGTATTGTATATACTATACACCCAAAATTGCGTAAATTCTCTAACATGAAGTTTTTCAGGCAAACCATATTTTGTTGGCTAGAAATTTTCTCTAATCTAAATAGTTATTGTTCACTGAAGTTAGTTCCGAAATACAATTGTCATGCTTTTCTTCGGTTTTTGAGGGACTGGTGCAATTTTTTTCTTGGAAATGTTTGTGTTATATGTTTTCCTATCTGAAAAAAACACTATTTTTAGGTTTTAGATCCACGCTGTAAATCCTTGGATGACAAACTTTCCTTCGTTTGCATCACAAAATAAATTTTTTAAGTGGACTCCAACATTGTCGATCAGTGCATTTGTCATGTGCCATCATAGTTTTCTCATGAGTGATCCCATGCACTCTGGGAAAAGCAACTGTGTGGATCTCCTATACGTGGAGAATAGCATTGCAGGTCAGCCCCAAGCATTCTTGTTTGGCCACTAATTTGAATGGCAAATATGGGTTTTTTTTAGTAGTCCAATCATGTACTTGGTTTACTGGATTTATCTCCTTGTGGGCGTCACATTATATTTACTCTTTATTCATGTCTTATATTGTATTTTTCACATGAAGTGCTTTGTTATTCAGGGATCCCCAGATCTGAAGGCTGCCAGGGAGGTTGCAGATTATCTTGGCACTCTTCACCATGAGTTCCACTTCACAGTCCAGGCAACAATCCCTTTGAATTGCATGAGTAAAAAAGAAAACAAGTCCATTTCGTGATTTTTTTTCCCCAGAAACTAACTAATGTTTTTCTTGTATTTCAGGAGGGTCTGGATGCCCTTGAGGAAGTCATTTATCACATCGAGACATATGATGTAACCACTGTGAGAGCTAGTACTCCAATGTTTCTGATGTCAAGGAAAATCAAATCATTGGGAGTAAAGATGGTTCTTTCTGGTGAAGGATCTGATGAAATTTTTGGAGGTTACTTGTATTTTCATAAAGCACCCAGCAAGGAGGAATTTCACCGTGAAACATGTAGAAAGGTAACTCCTCCATTTCCATTATTTTTGTAATCTCCTTGATACAGATACCAAAGTTCTCATTTTATTTACTGTTTTTATGATAGGCACTCATCTTTTACTAATTCAATGTATTTAACCATGATTAGAAGCTGAGGATAATTTTTGAAGTATGAATTACTGGTTCTATGGTCTGAGGATTTGTATTAAATGTGAGAACATTCAAAGCATGGAATCCAGGATATATATTGCTTATTTCTCAAATAAGCTGTCACTTGAAATATTGGAATAAGCTAACAATGTGCTTTTTTAGTCAGATTAAAGCCCTTCATTTATATGATTGTTTGAGGGCTAACAAATCAACTTCAGCGTGGGGTTTGGAGGCTCGTGTACCCTTTTTGGACAAGAATTTCATTGACATTGCTATGGACATCGATCCAGAATGGAAAATGGTGAGTGCTGGATCCGTCTTTACTTTTGGTACAGTTTTATCTGAATACAAATTTACAGAACCCAAGTTTGGCATCTCCTCAATATACATATTTATCTTTGTGAAAACTTTAATGTAGAATTTCAGTGAAACTCTATCAATTCAATTCAATTTTAATAGGTATACCAAAGGTTGAACTGAAGGGCTTTAATAATAAGATGCAACTTACAGCCCAGTCGAGAAGAGTAGCAAATACAAGGAACTGTGCAAGAAATTGGAACCTTATTGGCATTTAAACCTAACTGGTCCTTTTTTTTCTTTATAATTCTTGCTTCTTCTTCTTCTTCCTCCTCCTCCTCTTCCTCCTGCGCACGCGCACACATGCACGCACTGCCATGCAGGATTATTGAATGGTGAGGAGCAGGACATTAAGTGGTCTTTCTGGCCATTGACAGATTCATCTTTCTTTGAATTCAGAAAGACAGAAACAGTCATCTTTGTTATGTATACATTCATCTGTTATATTATATTTGATGGACTAAGAAGAGAAGTTTTGGCAATAAAATATGAGGAGAATCTGCAAATCTGACAGGTTGAGTTAATCTTGGAGAAGACAGTTGTATAAAAATATCTGTATTCTGTTGAAAGCCAATAAATATTTTGATATTAGCTGTGTAATTGTAAGCTAAGTTTTTCAACTATTGATGAGTGCTTCCCACAGGTAAGACGTGATTTGGGACGGATCGAGAAATGGGTCTTGCGCAATGCATTTGATGATGAGCAAAATCCTTATCTCCCAAAGGTTTGTAGATCCTCCATTGTACAGCATCGGCATACACATATATCTGACTGTTCTTATAACCTCTTAGGAGGAACTAATGCTTGAGTCTGTATTTTCTTGTTTTTAGCACATATTGTACAGGCAGAAGGAGCAATTTAGTGATGGAGTGGGGTATAGCTGGATTGGTGGCTTGAGAGCTCATGCAGAAGAACATGTATTTTATACTCCTCGTCTTTAAATGATCTATGAAGTTGTGACTCTTGCAATTTAACCCTATCTTTTAAAACTATATTTTCTTAGATTGAGCTGATTTTTCAAATATTTCGTGTCACAAAATTAATTGATTTGAATTCCTTAGGCCAAAATTGCTAAATTCCTCTTGCTTAAAATTTTCTAGGTCTCAGATGCAATGTTGAGTAATGCACACAATGTCTATCCTGAAAATGCTCCACTGACAAAGGAAGCGTACTATTATCGAACAATCTTTGAAAGGTTCTTTCCCAAGGTAAGGGTGATTTTTTTTCTTCTTTTTTTTCTTTTCTTATATTCGCAATTGACTTTATCCTATGGAATTGAATTGGGATGGACTGAAACAGTCTAAACCTATCATTTTTTGCACAAAGTCGCTGCTCTCAATATTTGAACCTAGGGCTTTGTCCTAATAAACGGAGCATTTTACCATTGCTTCATGCAATAACCCAACATTTGAATTATGTTATAGTTTTTTTTCAATATCATACATTGGAAAAATGATTTTTTTTTTGTTGATGAGGTACTTTGACATTACTTGGGAAAACCTTGAATGCACACAATCACCCACAAGCCAAGTGCATCGGGTAAACCCAAGGGTAAGGGGTTTTGATCCTAAGTCCTATGGGGAGCAAACCTGTGGCTCTAGCCAGAGGCATAGCAAGCATGGGTTTGGATATAATTGATAAAAATATACACTCTACTTTTTTATTTATTTATTCATTTAACACATTATTTTATTTTTTGTTTCAGAACAATCGAGAAATGAAAATGAACTTTTACAAATATATATTGCTCAATTATGAAATGCCATTAACGCGGACTTGTCCTGAGAACTCGTACTCATGAGGAATAAGACTAAATCCTTGTTCCTGAGGAGAACTTGAACTATCAAAATTAGAAAATGCAGAGAGAGTCAATGTAAAGATCTGATGAGTTGTTTAGAGGCGAGAAGAAATTTTTTTTTTTACACAGTAGCTTATTACAAACTTATCCTAACATAATTGAACCACACCCCCAACAAATCAAGGAGCCACCTCCACCGTCCCTTAGGTGCTCTGCCCCTGGCTCTAGCAAAAGAGCCAACTTCACGTGAAAAATTGATTTGGTTGTGAAGTAGTTATTTCTCATTTTATTGGAACTGATTAGTTCCAGCAGTATAGCCTCATAGGCCCTTGTTATGTTTGTGTTTCCAATCTTGATTTAGTCATTGTCTCTTGATGTAGAAGTGTCATAGCTAAACCATGTCAAGTTTTCAATATATCTTAGTTTTTAGTCCCACTTATGAGGTTTTGATCAAAACATCTCCACTTCTATTTCTGAACAGAATGCTGCAAGGTCAACAGTCCCTGGAGGGCCGAGCGTGGCCTGCAGTACTGCCAAAGCAGTGGAGTGGGACAAGGCTTGGAAGAAAAACCTGGATCCCTCTGGTCGTGCCGTTCTCGGTGTTCATGTTGATGCATATTAGGAATTTGCAGTGATTGATTCTGTTTCAGCTGTGATTCTCCCTCAAAAAACATAGGATGGTATTGTAGAGCCTTACTCATGCTATTTCTAAGAGAAAATCGTGATGCCCCGCTACTGCTGCTTCCGTGGGGTTAAAGTGATCTGATGATGTACCCGACTACATCAAAAAGACACTTCACCCAGTATTTTATTCAGCTGATGTTCATTTAGTAGTAGTTTTAGATTAAAATTTTTGGACCCTCATCACTCTCTCTCTTTTTTATAGGTTCAAAAAACAAATCTCATCTATTTCTTTAGCTCATTCCAATTTTTATAATTACAAGGTATTTATCTTGTTGTTTTTACATTTTTTTTATAAATCATATCATATGCAGAACGGATGGCTGACGTTTTCGTAGAACCGTGAGACCATCACAAAGTAGAAATCAAGGGCACTGCACTAATCTTCAGAATCCAAATGAAAATTTTCAATTTTTTTAGGCCCTTAAATCAGTGAATATACTATTTTTATTAATTTTAAAAATTGTGATATTTCTATCACAACAAATTGGAATGGATCTCTATTAATTTAAATGATTATTTATGATCTCGTAGATTCAGTTATAACTAGTTTTGATTTTTATATTTTTGGTATTTTTTTAATTTTTTGTTATTAGCATAAAGAGAGATTTAAAACCTAGGGTAGATCATTTTTCATTAATAATATTTTAATTTTCCTTTTTTTTTGAGAATTATGAGTTTTGTTTTGTTAGATCTTTTCTATTATTTCATGTTATGTTAAACATATATTTTACATTTTATAAAAATTCATACCTATTATATGAATGAAATATAAAATATATGATTTTCAATTATATAAAAAACATAAGTGAAATGCGTTTTGGACTAGAGCGTAATATTTTCTAAATTTTTAGTTTAAATAAGTTAATTGTAATACTTTTGTTTGATTTTATTAAGATTTTTAAAATAAGTTAAAAAAAAAATCTATCTTAGAGGTGTTATTGATATTATAATTTATGTAAAATTTCATTAATTTTTTAGATAGAAACCGAGATGCTTGTAACTCCAATACGGGGGGAAATAATAAGTGGGCTTAAACGAGGATTAAGTGATTAAATCACATGAGAAGTGTGATCAGCGTTTAATCCAAGGTTATACAAGGATCCATGGACCTAAATACCTTTCACATGGGCGGGCGGCAGGCCCATTTCAACATTGGTAGAGGTGGAATACGTGGATGTTGATACATTCAATTATTCCACTAGTAATTTCTCTCATGTTCTAATCTATTATATATTTTCTCCAATCTAATATTATACTAAATCAAAGTAGTATATATTATTTTAGAATATATCTCAAAACAATTGTATTTAATTTAGCTTTTATTTTATTTTTAGAATATATCTTTTGGCAGAGTAGCTGACTAAATTGACATTGAAAACAATGCCTATTTAGATTATGATTGAAATTAATATTAGCCTACAATTTCCCTTAAAAAAAACACTTCTCCATCCAAAAATCAGATTACATCCATAAATTTCAGCCGCCATTTGTTATACTTCTTCTTTTATGATAAAATCTTGGAAGATAAAATAATTATAAAAACCTTTAATAAATTATAGATTGATTCACTGCATATTATTACAACACTTTTTTTATAATGGTATTTCGAATTAAGTATTCAAAATAATATATATGGGATCCCTAGTAGCCGGTACCATAAAATCAGCTTAACTATACAGAGTCAGAATGTGGCTTAAGCAGCCTTACAAATGTTCCTCAAAAAAAAAGGCAGCTTTACAAATGAATATGGGCTATGAGACACTCATGTATTTTTACAATCATTTTTGCAATTTCCCTATGCTTTATGCAGTTTAACATTTACAAAAGTAAATAAATAATAATAATAATAAAAATAAAACTGAACCAATTTTATATTGAAAAAAATCCAAATAATCTCCTGTAAACGAATTGAAATACATATAACCCTCGACTTTTCTTAAAGCCTATATAATCTCCTGAAAATATCTATGTAAATCCAAATAACCCCCTAAATTAAATTTTCGTTGATAAGTTAGGATTTATTTAGGAAATATTCTATCTGGCTAGTTAGCCATAGTTGAAAACATAATATATTAGAAATCCTCTACAATGTGCTAAAAATGTAAAAAATCATATGTAAATGACTATTTTACACCTCATATATGGTTTTATAATATATCCAGAAGGGTAAAATCATTGTGTACATAATGGTTTTCGCATTTTTAACAAATTGTAAGATTTTTTGTATATTATATTTTCATTCATAGTCAACAAAATGGAATACTCGTAAAATATTCCTCATCTGTCTACTGAAATTTAATTCAAGGGGTTATTTAAATTTACATATGTGTGCTCATAGGGTTATATGAACTTTAAGAAAAATGAGAGGGTTATATGAATTTCAAACAGTTTACCGAGGTTATTTAGACTTATCCTTTTTATATTTCAAATGCATTTCATAAACAAGTGCCTTAAAAAAAATAAAAAAAATGATGAGAACAATTCCATTTTTAATTTTGATTTTTTTCATTTAATTTAATAAAAACAAATAATGGTCTAATTAAAATAATAAAAAAAAGTCCCATTTCCCGGGCTAGTTTTTGCCGTCGCCGATTTGACTAACGACTTTTGGCGCGTTTTTCATTTGAAATGGATTAATTAGTTTTGATAATGACCCCGAAAAAATAGAATACCGAGCCAAAGTCACAAAAATAAGTCAATATTTGTGTCTAAATTTGGATTTATTCAAACTGACATCTAAACTGACATATAAATTTGGATTTGAAATTGACATATAAGAGTCTCCCTCGCCGATTAATAAACTTCACCTCCCGATTTTGCCAAAGAGACGTCCATTTCTTGAACTTCATTTGGATGAACATACATCATGTAATGGTGGACATAAACTTAGTTTGTAGAACTTGTATGTATGTGTGTATTTATGTGTTTATGAGAGGGGTTGATGGTTGAGCACGTGACAAATATGGATGTTAGTTGTAGTGGTTAGGGTATTTTAACATAACTTTGATGGTGTGGATGACATATCTTAATTTAAAAATTGATCATATAATCAAGAGTTTTAATTTAATGACCCAAACACTAATCCTAAACGTGATTACTCTGATGACATATATATACTCTTATGATTGATTCATATTTAATTTAGTTATCAGATTGATCAATTTTTAGTCACTCCATCAAGATTAGGATTATATTTATATAAATGTGCGACACAGCTATGGGTACTTTATAATTCCATGAAAGTTTAGAGATTATACTTTCGTTGACCTGTCATTTGGCCATGTTCTTTTACTTTTTTTTCTTTAATCTTGTTTTCTTGGCTTGTTTGGATATTTTTTTACCTTTTATTAAAAAATTAAGATACATACAATTTTATTTTTCTCTCTATTTTTAGCATACAAAATATATTTCTGCATATAGAAGTATATAAATGCAAACACGCCTATCTAAAAACATTTTATGGAATTAAATAAAGATAGAATTTAGTGTAACAACGTTCATGTTCAATATGTTTGGATTTGCATTTTCAATGTTTAATAACTAAAATTCTATTGGCTTATCTAAACATGCATTTTTGAGCTCGAATAAGTTGATACTAAATTATAATTTATCATCATAGTTATAATAAAACTAGGTAGGTGTGAACTACTGCAGATAGATTATTGTTATAGTCTATTAAAAAAATAATCACTTTTTGTAGAGCTTGTGTATTCCCTTTAACTACCAACCCAACAAAAAAAAGGAAGTCACAAGACGAGAGCTAGCTGCACATGTTCCCATTAAGTGTTCTAATAAAGCAACAATTATAATATAAGTTAGCTTGTGCTCCATGTGTTTAATCAGTTAATCAATCGTACTGATCACCAATCATCTATATCTTATGCTATCCTCTATAGAACCAGAATAATTGGGTATATCATAAAATAATCCAAGTGGTTAGTTTAATACTTTTTCAGACTAGAGAGAATATATATGTTTTAATTTTCTTAATCCAAATTTTAAATTAGGTTTTTTAGAGGTAATTCATTGCTTGAAGAACTCCAAAATAGACTGGGGCACATAATCTAAGAGAGATAAAGAGATCATTAAAACGGATCAATTACTTGATTGACATGTATTAGAGTGAAATATCTATTTACTTGCCTTATTATCCTTCATAATTTTCATATCTTCACAATTATAGAAAGAGAAGTTATTTTTTGGATTTGTTTTCACATATACCCTAAAAATAACATTTAATCAAAATACCCCTAATGAATTTGTATTTTCAGCAAATCTGAAAATGTTTACATGTATTTTTGTAAAACTTAAAAATATTTATAATGTGCATATATAAATATTTTTCAAAAGGGAAATCATGCACAATTTAACCATTTTTAGGAGTACCGGTGGTAATAGAGTTTTAACAGGACTACAGGAGTATTTTGAGAATATCAAATCTTTTGTGGGGTATATATGTAAACAAAATCCTTTTATTTTTATTCCTAAAAAGCCCTCTAATCGAAATTAAGGACTGAAGATTACATATCTAGATCTTGTCTAACATCTAAACCAATATAGCATATCGATTGTGCAACCAATGCCACGTGAACTAATTAATGCATCAACCACCCAAAAGTTTCATGTGGAACTATCACAAAATTCACCTTTATATTCTTGTTTATTAAGGCAAATTGTCAGTCTTATCGTGAATTGTTCTTTTCTCTATTCCTTCAAGCCAGGAAGATCATTCGTGTTTATTTATTTAATTATATATATTTTTGTGATTGATATTATTTTATGAAAACGTGAGATATAATTTCATGTGCAGCTCTACTTACAAGCCTCACATATATATATTTTAAAAGTATATATTTGAAGCATGTATTTTTATAAAAAATAATAATTACTTTAATGTTCAGTAAAAAAAATTTACTTTAATGAATTGTGTACAAGAGAAAGAAACATGACATAGCTTACTAGAGCACCGTGACAATACTTTTTCTAGCCACAATTCTAGACCTACATGTATGTCTCTTTAAATTTTTTTATATTTTATATAAACGGGCACATGGAATTGAATTTAAGTTGAAAAATAGATTGTACCTAACATATTTTACTTTATCTTATGAAAAATGTTAGACTCAGTATTCTTTACCATCTAAAACATAGATCACGTATGATTTACTTTATTAACACTATTTAATAATGTATATGATTTGATGAAAAATGTATATTGCTCTATTTATAATTGAATGAATATATTTTTAATAAATATAAAAAAATTGAGTGTTGTTACACCCAATTTTTTTTTCCAGACCCAATTTAAGTTTCATATGCGTCGATAGAAAATCACCAAAATAGATATTCATATTAACGAGATTTATCATTTGATAGAAAATTTTCATATTTTTTATAAATGCATTTATACAAATTCATTAGGGTATATATTTCATATTTTTCATAAAAAAAACATTTACATTATTAGATGATATATATTATTTATAAAAAAATTCAAAACATTGAAATAAAGGTTACATATCTACTAGCTCTCGTTCAAAAAATTAAAAATAAAATTCAATACACGTGTATACTGGAATTGAGACCGAAAAATAAAATGTACTTAACATTATAAAAATAATAATAATTTAATTAGATATATATCTCATGTATTTTATTTGATTTTTAACTATTATATATAATGAATATTTTATACTATAATAACTAATAAAGATGAAGGTAATAGAATCCTTATCCTATACATGTCTGACAAGCCACGCGATTTAATTAGTCACCGGGTGAGGTGGCCGATTAATTGCCGAGGAATAAGTCAGAACAATAAATACATAGATGAACAAAGACGACCGATGATCCGTCCTTTGAACTCTTCCCCATCCCATCGTTTTTTTTTATCCCTTCATATTCATATAAACACAACAAAACCAGCCAATTAAACAATCAATTTATCGATCCCTCTCTTTCTTCCTCGCAATCTCCTTTTCAAACTCTAAAACTCTCCATTTTCAAACCCAACTATAAATCCAATCCATACCCTCTTCACTTCTCTTCATTTTAATTGGGTACCCCCTCCTCCCTCTCTCTATTTCTCTCTCTCAATCTGTGAAGATGACGACGAAAGCGAGCTCCCCAAACAGGTTCATCCGATACATGAAGGCCCCACTGAGGGCTCTCGTCCGGGCGAGGGACCTCTACGTGCAATCCATGACGGGCTGCGCGAGCCGGGCCCATTACCGGCGGGGCATGGTCGTCTCGACCCTCCCGAAGAGCTACAGCACCAACTCTTGGCGTCAGAGGGACGACGTCGACGATGACGTAAGGGAGCTCATCAGGCTCGCCTCCTTAAAGAAGGCCGCCCACTCTTTGACGGTCCCCTCTGCCTCCTCTCTTGGCGGCGGCAGCGGCGGTGGCGCTGTCAGGGGTGTGCCGAGGAACCGGAGCGTGAATATAGGGAGGATCGACGAGGACATGCCTTATGACGGCGGGGATGACGTCATGGTCGGGGCGGCGACGGCGCGGATGTTCCCCAGGAGCCAAAGCCATGCAGTGCCTATGAGGACCGCGATGGTTAATTAAGTTTGGATCCAGGGGGTTTTTGTTAATTTTTTTTCCTCCGCTTTTGTGCTTGTTTTTAGGGTGCTGTTAAAAGGAGTTTTTGCATGCAGCCCCAACGTTTTAATGAGGTGTATGTTTCTTTACATGAAATATTTAATTTTTTTTTAATAAAAATAAGTGTATAAATATTTAAATTTGAATTCATAACTCAATAAAAAAAAATTTAATTGAAAACGGAAGGCTGATACCTTAATTTTTGTGTAAACGAAATCATCCATACCATCGTTGTTACAAGCAATTGGGATACTTTAGCCCATATGGATCTATCAAATTATCACCACTGTGATCTCAATCGCTTGCCTACTTCTCACATTCCTTCCAGATCATTAAATTCAACATCCAACGAAGTCGCCAACTTTAGTCTCTCCCAAACTCCTCGCACCATCGGACAAGTAATATAACTCGATAATTGATAACAAAATTTGTAATCACGATATAATTATACGAAATCTCATTCATATCTCATTAACAAAAAATTGTATATAAAACTAAAAATGGTTGTTTAACACTATTTCTAATGTTATCAATACTTGTTATTGTCAATTCGTGTCGATGAAGTAAATTTTATTTTATAGACCTTTTGAGGGTAAACAGAACAAGTTTCATTAAGAAGAAAGAAAAGGAAGTGTTGTCAGGAAAAAAATTAAAGAACATTCCAGTTTGAATGAATTTTTGGACAGCTAGAGTTTTGACTTTTTAATATGCAATGCTTTGTCAACGAATTAATAGTCTCCCACTTGTTGTGATATTGACATTGTTTTGATTATGTCAAATAAAATGAGATTGGGATGAACTAGTTTAGGTGGTACGATCAATGTATTATTTATTAGGGCTTTTGCACTTGCAACTTCCGAAATCTTTATTTAACAATCACAGAAAAATTAGTAATTACTTGTATATGAGATGGGTAGCTAGAAATTATGCAGTTTTATCACAAGAGTTAAGTTTCATCAATATTAAATAAATTTCCTTTTATTGCTAAGCGGTGAAACCGAAATCCAAGATTAAAATACTTCTGAATATAAGACTATCTCTTTTATTAAAACCAGTTAATAACAAATTTTATATTAAAAAAAATAAAAATTGGTTTCAAATTGACCAAGCCTACGGACAAAACTTTACATAAATAATTACTTTCATTTTTTTAATTGAGCTAGATATCCAATTACATCTAATTAACAATATTGAGTGATTGTTTATAGTTTGGTTCACAAGCATGATTGATATGAATAAGCTAAGCCAACGCGTATATTGATAATCAACATAAAAAAAACAATGTAACGCTATTACTCTATTGCCTAACTTTTCAAATGTGGATTATTAGTAGTAATATGATAAATTCAGTCTTGTATGTAGTTCCATTTACAATTTTTAAATTTTTTGATGTTTTATAAAAATATATATTCATCTATCTAATAAAGTTCATACTACTAAGAATAATTTTCTAAAAAAATTGATTCGTTGAAAAAACTGAAGAATTTTTTGGGCCTCACCCTCTTCTAAAACCTCCACCGGAAAATGATACATTTGATCCCTTTTGTAACCTACATACAGTTTGATTTTTTTTTTCGTGAGATATATACTTAATAAATGAAATTTATTTTTTATAAAAAAAAATGATGTAGATACTCATGACAAATTGAATTTATAAATTTTTAAAAGTTTTTTGTGACAGAGTATATAATAAGATAATGGAGTTTATATTGAATTAATTAAGCTCCCTTTAGAAATTGATTTTAGGTGTTTTTGAATTTATAGAAAGCTGAGAAAAGTTTTTTGTGACAGAGTATATAATAAGATAATGGAGTTTATATTGAATTAATTAAGCTCCCTTTAGAAATTGATTTTAGGTGTTTTTGAATTTATAGAAAGCTGAGTTTTCCAAAACCAATTCAAAAAAAGAAAAAAAGCGACAACATCATTAAAATCTGTCGACACATTTTAGTAAAAAATTAACAAAAAATTAGCTTTTTCATAATTGTTAGAGATGCGCCCTATGCAAACTTGATTTTAGACCCAGTTTCTAAAAAAAAACGTTGCTACACTCAATTTTTTTTTATAGTATAAAATTCAATCTTGAATATTTCATTACAAATCCAGTAAAGCATATAGCTTATTAGATTTTTTTCTTATATATATATATATATATATATATATTACTACTTCTATCAAAAGAATGGCATCCGTATAAGATAAAACGGTGTAACACAGAAGACAAATCCTGTGGGATATTTGCAGAAATCCCCCCATTTTCAACTAATTTAATAATCAGGTCCCTCTCTAAAATTCACCCAATTTTTATCTCCTCTGGGTTATTTGTAAATGGGCCCCCAATCTATACCAGTTTTATAATCAAGCCCCTTTCTAAAACCGGCCAGTTTCGTCTTTTTATGGGCTTTTTGCACGTCTGTCCTCAGATTCTATCAATTGCACAATGAGACCCCTATTTGTGTTACAAACACGTGACTCATCCATATTTTCAGATTTATAATCAGATCCATCATTTCAAAACATTATTTTTCAAACTTCTAATTCATAAAATTTCATACAATAGTTTTTCAGTGTTATATTCATAAAATTATAAAATATAAATATTTATAAAACAACTGATTATAACGAATATAATGAATTCAAATAAATAAAACAACTGATTATATAATTAAATACGTATTTAGAGTAATTTTTCTAAATTAGTTAAATTAGTTGAATGAAAATAAATAAAGAGAGGAGGCGCTGGGTTAAAAAAAGAGAGGAGAAGATGCTATTTATTTTAGAAGAAATATAGATAGTAATTTAATTAATTTATAAAGGGTAGGATAATAATCTAATTTAAGATTTCTGGTGGAATTTGAGATTATTATAAAAAATTGTGAGAATTTGATTCCACCTGATTTTTTTACATGCATGATTATAATTTCAGTGAAGCACACAATTACCATCAATGCCACTGTTAATAAAAAATGAAGTATATACTCTAATGAATTCCATTATCAAATTGATTTTTATTCTTTTTTATGACATAGGTTTCAAATAGAAAATATATATCACTTTCATATATCGAATTGGTTTTTGTTCCGTTTTTCCATTGAATGGTTCATTTATTAATTATTTAATTTTACTATCATTGTCTTAATTTCATATCACTTGTTGAAAATTATCGATGTTTAAAATATCGTTCTTTTTTGTATTTCGTTATTCATTGTAACTAACACGTGCTTTAGCACGTGCACTTTAACTAGTGTGTGTGTGTGTATATATATATATATATATATATATGAACTATATATTTTTTTTTATTAAAACATATATCTTATTAGATGATGTTGACTATTTAAAAAAAATAAAATATGTGTGGACTGATTTTTGAATGTTAAAATTGTATTCAGGAAAAACTAATGCTCAAACCCAATTTCAAATGGGCTGTAAAATGGATCCACTCATTGTTGGGCCAGGCCGCAATGCAATCCAACCGGCCCGCTTATAACTACAAGGTGAGCAGGGAACTACAGAATCTCGACCATCCATATAAAAAATCAGTAGAGCCTACAAATCCCGTCCGTCCATCCACTGTACCTCACCCCACCACTTCGTATCTTTTATCGTCCGAACCACTCCCCAATCATTCTTTCTTGCGAAGCGGAAACTCGAGAGAGGCAACCATGGTGACAATGTCGGCTTCGGCGGCGAAGGCGATGAAGCACTTGGGAGGGGAAGACGATGACGACGACGAGGAGGAACCCGGGGAAGTCATCGAGTCGGCTCCGCCTCTCAGGGTGGGTGAGGAGAGGGAGATCGGTGGGGTCAAGAAGAAGCTCATCAAGCGCGGGAAGGGCTGGGAGACTCCCGAATTGGGTGACGAAGTCACCGGTGATTCCGATTTTCGATTTTTTTTTCTCAACTGGGTTTCGGTTGTTCTTCGTTTTCTGCGATTGAAAAAATTGGGGCTTTGTTTTGTTTGAGTGTGTCGAATAATGTATAATATTTGGGGTTGATGTTTTCGTGTCTGTCTTTCAATTGGGTTTTTTTTCGTGGAACTGTTTTTGGGTGATTTGTCGGATTGGTGATCAAAGTCGTAACATTTCTTCAAATATTGCTTTTGTTTGTGTTGTAATTTGTTTGGATTTCAGTTTTTAATTTCGAGTCGATTTTGCTTGTGAAGTACTAATGACTCCGGCTGTAATAATTCTTTAAAATTGTCTTCGTAAGCATTTTTTTTTTTTGGGATATAGTATGCTCTTTTGTTTTTTGGATGACATTACAGGTCAGATATTCCAATTCGGATGTTTCTTGAACTGGCTTCTTGTGTCTTATGTATAATTATTTAAATTGCAGTTCATTATGTGGGTACTCTTTTGGATGGAAGTGTGTTCAGTTCCACCAGAGATGGAGGCGCGCCTCTCACATTTAACCTTGGTCAAGGTGAGTTTTCCTTTAGTTCTGTGGTTGTTCCAAGCTTTATTTTTATGTTCACTCCAAGTGACATTTTATTTCTTTGAAGCATTTAATTTTTTTGTGGCAAATGGTTGTCTGATTAATTAATGTAATACCAATTACTTATTTGGAGATTTGGATGAGATCTCATCATGTTTTTCTTCCTTCATATGTTATTACTCGGTTTTTGTTCTTCTTTTTAATATCACTAAGGATATTTTTATCTTTTGGTCCATTTTCTTAGCTTTGAGAATTCCATTTTCTTTGTTTTGACATGTTTTTCTCAAAATGGAATATAGGACAAGTTGTAGTTGGGTTGGATCAAGGGATTATAACCATGAAGAAGGGGGAAATTGCACTGTTCATTATACCATCTAAATCGGGCTATGGAATCAATGGTGCCAATGGAGTACCCCCAGATTCTGATCTTCGATTTGAGGTGGAACTTATTACGTGGCTGACGGTGACTGACATCTGCAAAGATGGTAAAATCATCAAGAAGATTTTTTCAAGAGGGGAGGGGGATATGCAACCTGGTGATTTGGATGAAGTTACTGGTATTGTAAGACAGTATTGTTGACTTCAAGTTGTTCTTTTTTTTTTCTGTTGCATGAAAAATTTGATTTCACTATCATTCATGTTCATGGCATTATGTTTTTTATTTAGTTTCCAGAGATTGATTCAGATTTCTTTTTTACTTTGTTTCCTATTCAGTGAAGTACCAAGTGAGGCTGCCTGATGGATTGGTTGTTGCAGAAACTCCTGAAGAAGGTTCTGAATTCTACGTTGAAGATGGTATGATTGCTTGATTTTTTTTATATTTTTTGTCATTCATTATGTGCCACTATTTTAAATTTTCTTTTGGAGTTGCAGACCCTATAAGCCTTTGTATGAAGAATATGAAGGGTCTTTAAGAATCACTCCATTGACGGAGTTGTTTGTTTATTCCCCTGGAAAGTGGTTTCACGGTTTGTTGTAATCGTGGTGTGCTGTCACATAAATATGCTTTTCCCTTCGTATTTTAGATTAAGTTGTAAAGTTTTATCTAGTGTTCCATGCTATGGTGGATCTAGTGTTCCATGCTATGGTGGATCTAATAAAGCATAAATGATTGATGTCATTGAAATATTTGATTTCACACTGGAATTCCTTACGGATTTGTTTCTCTGCAGGACATCTATGCCCAGCATTGCCAAAGGCTCTGAAGACAATGAAGAAGGGAGAGAAGGCTTTCTTAACTGTTAAACCTTCATGTAAGGATTCATTTGTTGTAAATTATGACCTTCCTTTCGAGATAATGGTATTCACTACAAAAAGGAAGTTTCCATATTTGTATGTGTATGCATATGGGGATTAATTCAGCATCTGTTTTTCAGCCTGGTAAAATGATTATATCTGCTTCCTTTTCTAAGCTTTCTATTATAGTGAAAATTAATATCATGCCATCCCTTGTTCACAAAACCCCACCAATTTCAACCTTAATTCACAAAGTCTTGTTTTGCATATCATGGCAAGTAATATAACCCTATCAGTCAATTTAAGACTCTGAATGCTATGGTGTATATGTTCATTGGATGATCATATATAGCATTGCTATTTTGTAACCATGGGTGGCTGAAGTTGAATTAATTAAGGAGAAAATGCTCACTGTTAAAGATAACTTGATGAGTTTGGCTGTCATGTTCTCGAATCATTTAGCTCTCTCTGGACAAGTTCATTCTGTATCAAAATGGGGCAAAATTTCAATTGCTTGCAATTTTGTGTACTATGAGCTTTGAATAATCTATTGTTTTATCTTTGCCAGTGGAGCATTAATTATGCAGCATAATGACCTGGAATTAAACTAAAGAATAAGCCTATATGCTTATAAGCTTGATTCTCTGAGTTAAGTCTTGGTTCCATTGTGATTCTTGTCATTTCTTTCTAAGCTTGGGATTGACAGTTCTCCTCTACAAACTGTCTTCAGTCTTCACCATTCACTTTTGTGCTTCTGCAGATGCGTTTGGAGAGCATGGGAAAGATGCCAATAATGGATTCCCTGCCATTCCCTCAAATGCAACGTTAAATATGGATCTTGAGTTGGTATCCTTCAAGTCTGTTGTTGATATTAGTGGTGATATGATGGTGATAAAAAAGATATTGAGAGAGGGAGAAGGTATCAGATGTCCGAAGGAAGGATCTACTGTCCATAGTAAGTATTCGATATTTGATATTTATTTTTGGAGGTCATTGGAGGCAAGGTTTAATTGGGCACAGGATTTGTTACACGCTGATTATGTGAAGTGGGTATAAGCGCTGTTGACCAGTGTTCTTGATTGTTATTTTTTCACAGTTAAATATACTGCTAAACTGGAAGATGGCACTGTTTTTGAGAGGAAAGGATTCAAAGAAAATGAAGCCTTCCAGTTTATCATTGATGAAGGTTGGTCTTGTCTCAGTTGATTGACTTGATTCAAAATCCGATCACTACACATTGACTTGATGTAACAAAAACATGTTATGTCATACAGAACAGGTAAGTAAAGGGTTAGACCTAGCAGTCATGACAATGAAAAAGGGTGAACTCTCTGTTGTGACAATAAGACCTGCATATGGATATGGAGATCAAGAAGTGGTACAAGATCTTGCCATTGTTCCATCGTGTTCAACTCTTACCTATGAGGTAGAGATGGTTGATTTTACAAAGGTGAGCTTTACCAAATTGTAGACCAGCAGTTTTTTTTTTTTTTGGTGTGTGTGGATCTTTTCATCAAAAAAATTAAATGAATTTTCATTTCTTTTCTGATTAATAGGAAAAAGAATTATGGGAGATGAGTAATGGTGAGAAAATTGAAGCTGCAACAAAGGCAAAAGAAGATGGCAATAACCTATTTAAGATTGGGAAGTATCAACAAGCAGCAAAAAAATATGACAAGGTAATACATCTTGAGTAGCTGGTATTGAAACTTTTGGTGCTTTAACTCTTTTTTTTTTTTTGATGAAAGGTGTTTATCTGTCTATAGACAAAGTAATTTATGTATTGTTCAATCTTCTTTCAGGCTACAGATTATGTTACTGAAGATGGATCATTTGAGGATGGCGAGGAAAAGCTAGTGAAGAGTTTAAGAGTTGCATGTTGGTTGAATAGTGCAGCTTGCAGACTCAAACTGAGCGATTCTCAAACCGCAATAAAGTTGTGTACAAAGGTATATCAAGAATAAGGCAATAGCATATTTTTATATGATAATGTTAGGGACAGTCCCTCTTGCAGTCCCACGTGCAGTCTCCTCATGTTTGATTTATTGTTAAAGGTGTATACTTTATATAACGAAACATGTACCCTTAAATATGAAATATATAATCCAATGGATTTTATCCACCTCAATTACAGATGTGTCTTTTACATGTGTTGTCATACGTGCTTTATCAGTAACATGGGACTGCATGTGTGGCTGCAAATAATAATCACATGTAACATTTTATATAATTAGTTCTCCAACGAGTTAACAATTCTCAGGTATTAGACATCGAGACCAGTAACATGAAAGCTTTATATAGACGAGCACAGGCTTACATCAATACTGTTGATCTAGACTTGGCTGAATATGATATCAAGGTGGCATTGGAGGTTGACCCACAGAACAGGTAAGCAAAGTTTCGGCTTCGGTAGCAAAATTCTTACTGATTTGCTGGTGTTTTCTTGGTTTCATCTTCAAAATGTAATACAAAATTTACTTGGCTCAATTTGTAGGGAGGTGAAAACTATATACAGGACACTGAAACAACTTCAGGCTGAAAGCAACAAAAAAGACGCGAAACTATATACAAACATGTTTGCACAGATGACAAAAGAACCAGACACGGCATTAAAGGTAGAAGTTCTGTTTTGCTTCCATATTTTCATGTAGGTTTCTATTAAGAATGCTGGTTTTTTTCCCCTCCATATAATTCCCTATAGAATCTTGTTAGCATAACTCCGGAAACCTTCCTATGCTAAATGATCTGTTTAACATAATAGCCCATCCTTCATATATTTTTTAAATATAAAAATCCCATTGCTTTGCAGTTTGCAATCTCACAAATCCCAGAAATACTCAATACCCTTGTCATGATGTACACAAGGGTGTATATTTAAGGTGGGTATATTAAAAAACCCTGCGGAAAATCTCTATCAATGGAAAAAACTACACATCAGAAGCAGACCAAAAAGTTTTTGGTTATGGCTACAACAGAAGGATAACTTCCACATATAGCCAATCTAGTCTATCTAGATACAATTATATAACTCATATGTCCCAAACCTTTAATGTATTTCGGATTCTTTCAGTTTGGGCTTGCCAATCTTTAGCCAATCAGTCAACACTGTTAAGTCTTCTTTTCAAAAATTCTTGCTAGTCCTGCTCACCAGAAGCATCAATTTTTTCCCCTTTTGTAGAGACCTAAAATAGAGAGAGCTGTGGACAAAGAGAAATCAGTTTCAATGGATGTGGAAACAACTTATGGTGGCCAAGCTGATAGGGATGAGTCAATGTGTTGATCACTCTGAACAAATGAATCAAAGGTCGGTTTCCCAAATGACTTTTCTTTGTATGGCTTGTCAGACCTGCAGTTTTACCATGTTCATCCAAATGGTAATAGATTTCACACAACAGAGTGAATGTTTGTTGGACATGCACAAGGAAGAATTAATTGAAAACATATATAGCATTCAGTACCTGTTGATAGTATTATGTTTTAGAAATGTATAAACTGAAGTTTTTGATGAGGAAAAATACTAGCCCCTACCTAGTGAGTTGAAAAGTTTATCCCTCCAAAAGTTTGGGCAATGGTTAGGGGGCACCTTTTTTTTTTTCAAATTTCCTAAACTCTTTTTTTACCTCAGTGTGTATATTTTTCAGAAAATGTTAGACCTAGTCAAAAAATGCAGGTCACACTTTTTAAATTTAATTTTATTATATATATATTATTATAAAAAATTAAAATATCTACTCTAATTAATTATAAGTCATTATAGAATGCATAATTTCTTTTAACTGGGTTGTATCTCTTTACAGTGGGGACTCCGGTTCCTCACGTGGACGATGCAGACATGGTGAATGTGACGGAGCTGAATCTAGGGTTTCTTTGTTTTCGAATAGACTCTCGTGAGAGTGATGAAGTGTGAGTGGTGGTTGAAAATGAGGTGGGTGGGAGTGTTAATGTGATGGGATTGATGGGTGTGGGACACGTGTACGCAGATGGCTGAAAAAGCAAATGATTTTTAACGGTCCCGATTGAGAAATTTTTTCGATGTATTTTGTGTGGTCCTGATTGACTCACAATAGTAGATCCACTGATAAACAGTGGTGATTAAAGAAGAGTGTATCATTAAAATTTGTTAAAATAAATGAGAAATTTTTTTTATAATGATAACGAAGGTATTTTTGTTTTGATGAGATTTAAATGAGTATAACCGAGTGTCCTTGTTACTATGCAGAGCTGTTACTAAAAATACATGGGGAAATTATTTTTAGCCTTTCGTGAATTTTTGAATTATTTTGAGTCTTTAAAATATTTGAATTTATTTTTAGGTCCTCAAATCTTAGTGTATATTATTTCCAGGTTTTATGAATAACTGTCATTAAATCCATCGTTAACGGTTTTGTATGCATGGATACTCTAAATTTTCCCAAAATTTATCAATTATTTCACGCACATAATTCATAATTTGAATTTCCCCATAATTTATCCATTGTTTCACACTTATAATTTGGAAAGTATTGTGAAATAACAAGATCAGCTTAGAGTTTCGGTTTATATAAAACGATTAAAATACATTTTTTTTTATAAAAAAGTTAGGTTAATTTTTTATAACAAAGCAAAGTGTTACAAAATTGGTCCGAATATGGATGGGGAGCGGTGGAAAAAAAAGTACTAGCTTGGCTGAGGACCCTAAGGGGAGGCTCGGCCAGTAAAGGAATGAGAAAAAAATCTCTGGCAAAGCATGTAGGTATAATATCACGTCGAAAATAATTGCTCGCTTAGACCCACATCCACAGAGATGGAAGAACTCACATCATACCTTATACCTACCATCATGTCCACATATATGCTATGAAAATATCAATCGTCAACAAAATTTGGCTACTTTAAAGTTATTTTGACTAAATCTTTTCTTGAACGAACCAGGGGTAAAAAGATATAAATGATCATGATGTAGCCAGGAAGTTGGTTTCTTTCGTGGCTAGTCTAAGGCCACGTCCAAACAGCTCGAATAACACAGGCGATACCTACCCACATATGTCCACAGGACCACATATCTGCCATGCACATTTTAATAACTTCCAACACCTGGCTACTTTTCTCGTCTCTTCCGTCACCATAGAAACAGAGTTTGTGAAGAAGAAGAACAAATCAGAATGAATAGCTTGGTTGGAGGTCCATCTCTCCTCCTTGCATTGCTGATCTTCATCACAAGTGCCTCTCTCTTTCTTTCCACCTCTTCTTGGATTGTGAAGTCCCTTCCTGGCTTTGATGGTCCTCTCCCCTTCCATTTGGAGACTGGGTCACCTCTCTCTCTCTCTCTCTCTCTCTCTCTGATTTGGGTTGTGTTGTTGAAGTGAATGTATAATGAATTGACGAATTTTGTGTGCATGTTGGGTTCAGGTACATAAGAGTGGATGAAGAGAGGGACGCACAGCTTTTCTACTACTTCATAAAGTCTGAGAGAAGCCCTGATGAAGATCCGCTCCTTGTGTGGATCACTGGAGGCCCTGGTTGCTCTGTTTTCTCTGCAGTGGCTTATGAGATTGGTGGGTACTGTTCCTTTTCCTTTTCCTTTTCCTTTTCTTTCTTTCTCTCTTTCTTTCTCAAAGTGTACTTTTTTTTATTTTTCTCTTCTCTTTCATTGTTGACATATTCAATGAAATTAACGTTACTTAGGTCCTCTGCATTTTGATGTCAAGGAATATAAAGGGGAATTACCTACTTTGGTTTTGCATCCTTATTCATGGACTAAGGTTTCGTTTGACTTCATTAATTATCATAAGATTTGTCTCAATTTAGTAGGTTATTGTATCATATAATTTCATCTACTTTTGTTTAAGGTATCAAACATTCTTTTCATCGATAGCCCGATCGGAGCCGGATTCTCATTTGTGAGGGGCTCCGAGGTCTACTATGGCGGGGATGTCAAGTCATCCAAACAAGTTGTCAAGTTCCTTAGAAAGGTATGAAGCCTTCAATAAAATCATGGTAGGTTTTTTCAGATATAGATCCAGATTTAGATACAGTATTATATTATTTTTTTAAATACAAATACAGATACAAATTTAGATACAGTTTTATATTAATTTGTTGTTTGGTGTTTAATTTTATAGATTATTGGGAAAAATGTGAATCATTCGGTTGTTTAAAAAAAAAACTCCAGGAATTATTCATGGGGTTTGTGATGGGGTTTATAAGTTGGGTTCTTAAAAATCATTATTGTTGAGGAGGATAATTTCTCCTTTAGTTAAACTATCGGATTTTGGAGTCTTCCTTCACAAACTTGAATTCGGATAACGATGGATCTTGCACTCACTAAAACAAATTAGGGGGACACTGGTGTGGTGCTAGCCAAAGGCCCTCCAAAGAGATGTATCAATCGGGGATTCAATACAAAACACACTCAAATTTTGGTGGCTTGAAAGTAGTAAATCAGATTTGATTCGATACCTTAGCCTTTTGAGTTACTTCCCTTTTTATAGAGTCACCTCGGCTAGTTGCGGCTTCCACTATCCTTTGGTTGTTATAACCGTCTCCTCATTAATCATTAAATGTGTTATTTTGATGAAAACCTCCACGTGTTAATGAGGCACATCGTGCCCACGTCGCATATTTAGCGGGCATTAACTGTCCGCCTGACAGTTACAAGCGTTTATGGTCCTTTGACCGTTTTTTTGATCTACTCGTGGCCCTTTGGCCTGCTTGTCAGTATGTTACGTCTTTGAGTACGTCTGCGAGGTGAAAGATCGCCCGTCCAAACCTCTTGTCTGGTTGTGTCTTCCCTGTTCGTTCGCGAGAAATAAGGTCGTCCGATCAGACCTCTAATCTGATCATGCCTTAACTACTCGAGGTGACATTCTTCTACGAGGTGTCTGACTGTCCGATTAGATCCTTGATCTAATCGTGCCACCGTATTCAGGAGTGTCATCATGACATTATGGATTTGAATTCGGATTTGTGGGCTCCAAGTGTGATGGCACATATCCGTGTTGGCGTGACACTTGTCATGATACTTGTCATAGTGCGGATTTTTAACTTCACAATTAAAAAATAAAATAAGACAAAAAAAAATGGAAAAAGTAATAACAAGAAACTGAAAATAGAAAAAAAAAAATATAAACATGTGTATTTTTTAAATTTTTAAATAAAATTATTGTAAAATAAAATAAGATAAAAACGAATGGAAAAAGTAATAAAAAAAAACTGAAAATAGAAAAAAAAAGATATAAACATGTGTTCGATTATAATTTTTTTAATTTTTAAATAAAATGTATGTAAAATAAAATCCTGGAAAATAAAAAAAATAAGAAACGGACAAATAGAAAATATGAATAATTTAAAAATAAGTATAAAAGTTTAAAAATAAAAATCCTGATAATAATAAATAAAGAACATAAAATAAAAGAGTATTAAAATAAAAGAAAAAAGGAACAACAAAAAATATTAAATTGAAATAAAATTTTAAAATTATCATGTAACTCAACTTGATTTAATTCTTTATAAATAAAAAATAAATTAAATAAATTTTTGATAAAATATGACAAGCATAAATAAAAAGCTCACAAAGAAAATATAGATTTGGGGCACTGAAAATGTGGGCAAGCTTATGTGAAATGTTTCCTCCTTGGACAATTTGTTCTTTAAAGTGGCTGGATGATCACCCACAATTCCTTTCAAATCCTCTCTATATCGGCGGGGATTCATACGGTGGAAAGGTTGTTCCCGTCATTACACATGAAATAGTGAAAGGTAATCCTTGTCTTACAACTAGTTCTAGTTTATGGGAATTCAATAGAAAAGTTATGCCATGCATTCAAATTCAGACAATTGAAATCATTTCGAATAGCAAGCCTTGCCTCTTCAAGTAGATTGACAAGCTTCCTTGAACTTTATATATCATGCCAGATATTGAAGCTGGAAAACAACCACTCCTCAATCTTAAGGTACACACTTAAAAATGTTGACATTTTTCTCCATCACATTGCATACTAATTTGATTTGGTGAGATTGTGATGCAGCATATGGGATGCAATTTCTGTTTTATTTCTTTATTTTGTTTGTTAGTAGTCTTAGTTATGTTTTAATTAAGGATGTTAGGATAAGATGATTTGTGGATGGATTGGTTGTTTAGATAGAGTTGGTTGTGATTTAGGTTGTTTAGATTTTTTTTAGTCAATTTAATAAGGGTTCTATGTAACTATATACACAAATTTTCATCAATAAAATCAGAGAGATGTTACACTTAGGCCTCGTTTGGTTGCACGCTTGGGTGTGATTCTGTTTTTTGAAAAGCTAAAATCGTGCAGTCAAATGTGGCAGCTTTTTGAAGAATCGAAAGTTGGATTCCTTTTAATTTTTCTGTCGAAATCTGTGTTTTGAAAAGCTCAAAAACAACGTTTTTTTTGTCGGAATCGCTTTTTTGAATTGAAAAGCAGTTTTCTTTGCCAAACATAAACTGCTTTCAAATATTGATTCTTTAATTAAAAAAAAATATCCCAATAAAAGTCAAGGTCAAAATCATCTTAAAAAACAGCTTTCTTCCAAAAGTTACTTTTCAATCTATGTTTTTAAACGGACCCTAATCTTTTTTACAGTCTAGTCCCCTTAACTTAATATTACGAAATACCTGTATACCTTATATTTTCTATAAATGATGTCATTCAATTCATTAGAGTATATATTTTACATTTTATAAATGTATATACTTCGTTAGATATTAGATGTGATATATGATTTTAATAAAAATAAAAAAATGTGTGGATTGTGTTTTGGACTGTAAAATGTACAGAGTATAACATTTTTTACAAAATTATTTTATAGTCCCTCGTAAGATTTATTTCTACGGAGTCTGTCATCTTCATCTTGTTATTCATGCGTCGCTCTAGTAAGAGACTATGCCTGTTTATTTAGTATTTCCATCTTGGGTGCTAATTAATACCATTAGTTTTTGATGAATATCTCAGGGTTATGTGATTGGAAATCCAATTACAGAAGCAAGGTTTGATGACAACTCGTTTGTCCCTTACTCCTTTGGAATGGGACTTATATCCAAAGAACTATACATGGTATAATGTATATCCATATTGTATATCCATATTGTGACAAACAAATGTTAAGAAAAAAAAAATCACTTGTTTGTGATCCTTTAGGCAGCTAAGAAGAGCTGCAGAGGAGGAGAGTATGCGAAGCCGAAAAATGCAGAATGTGCGAGGGATGTTGGGGCTATAAACGAGGTGTTCTACTTCAACAATTGATCTCACTAATCTCATCTCTCTTCAATTCTGCTTGAAGGAAGAATGACATGTTGTCGTTAACCAGTGCATCTCAGGATTGAATCAAGCTCATATTTTGGAGCCAAAATGTGAGATATTTCTCCCCCACCCAAGACAGATGAGACATCTGGTGGATCAATCTTTAGAGCTTATGCCACCACTCTTAATTCCTGACATCAAATGTCGGGTAATGCTTTATGGCTCCATTTGAAAATTGCAATTCTCAAAAGCTATTCTTAACTGATTTTTTCTTTTTTATAAAACTGTTTTTTTTTACTTTTAACACCTAACAACCAAATTCCATTTAGAATTGACTATTTTTAAACAGAAATATTTTGAAACAATGATGTGTATCTGCAGAGCTATGGTTTCATGTTATCAAACTATTGGGCAAACAATGATACAGTTAGAGAGGCTCTTCGTATTCAAATGGTATGTATGTGCAATTTGTTTTTGGTAGAACTTATCCATGTTTATGATGTTATATACAGTATCTTTGGGTGCTGTTGGTATCAACAACGAAACTCCTAACATTGTAGTTGAATACTTAAATTTGTTTAAGAAGTTAACAAATATTGTGTGCTTATAATAATACAGAACACAGTTGAAGAGTGGGTAAGGTGTGACTATGATGTACCATATGTCCAAGACATTTCAAGCAGTATTCCATATCATCACATCCTCACGACTAGAGGTTATCGCGCTTTGGTGTACAGGTGAGTTTAATTTTCCACATTCAGAATTCAATGTGAATACATACTAATCGCTCATGTTATTACTTTCTTGTTCTTGAATAGTGGTGATCACGATCTGTCTCTCAGTCATGTGGGAACACAAGCATGGATAAAAACCCTTAATTTTTCAATCGTCGATGACTGGAGGCCTTGGTCTGTGGATGGCCAAGTTGCAGGGTTAGAGAGATCATTATATCACATAGAATGTAATTTTTCATGAATTCACCTAATTCAAAATATGTTTTTGTTCAAAACAGATACACTAGGTCATTTGCCAACAACTTGACATTTGCACTAGTGAAGGTAAGCAATTCAAATTCATCAAATGCACTCCATGATTGTGAAGTCTAAATTTGTTAGACTTTTTTTAGTGGTTTCATTCTTTGACAGCGAGCAAATCTAGAATTCGTAGGAGATATCTCATATATGTAATGTGTGTGTGTTGACAGGGTGCGGGGCACATAGCGCCAGAGCACAGGCCGAAAGAGAGTTATAATATGTTTGAGAGGTGGATCTTTCACAAGCCCCTCTAACTCAGCAGATCTAGATAGACAGTTTGAGGTATGAAGTGTGTGGTTTCTTGAGCACACCATCATCATTTATACAGATTTGATCAATATTCAGCCTTGGAAATAGTTGGGTTTTGTTTTAAAATGCAAAGAGGCATGCACGATCAGTTTAATCCCATATACTTTGTTAACTATTTGTAGTACCTGTAATGGGGTATATATCTCAATAAATTTTTTTTATACAGTTTATAAATAAATCTATATAATTTATTGAAATATATATTTAAAATTCTTTTTTCTTTTTATAAAAGTCATCTTAGAAGATGATATATATTATTTTATTAAAAAAAAAAAAAGAGTGCAAGCTTTTCTTTAATCTTTTTTTCGTGTTCCATCCTTGATTTTCACTTATTTTTTCATGACAATGAATTTCCTTTTCCAACCATCACTTAACTACATGTCTCGTAATTCCATTTTAATTTTTTCTTTGACAGGTACAATTTGGATGCTCGAAGTGGAACTTGGAAGTAGGAGACGGAGATAAAAAAAATAAATTTGGAAGCGTTTTATTAGTTTAAATTTGAATATATAATGATTATTGGAATTGTTTCCTTCCACTTACCCTATGCAATTTACAATAATAGTGAAAAGATTAAAATTTTGTTGTCAGATTGAATGTACTTTTTTCAATAAGTATGTATACCCAGTCCAGACCTGACTTGTCGATAGACTTATATAAAATAGGAGAATTGAACATGTATCAAACAATTAGCTGTACAGTTTCGATTCATAAATTGTAATTCGATTTATAGACTGTATGATTCGATGCTGATGGGATTGATTCGATTTATAAATTTTATAATTTGATTTATAAGTTGTGTAATTGGATGTTGATGGAATTGATCGAAGCAAATTCTGATTGGATTCGGACTCCGTGTGTATTTCATATACCGGTTGGCGTCTATAGAAATCACAACAAAAGTGTCAGTCATGTCCGTGTGAAATGTCGCTCTCATAGAACTGCTCACCTGCTTTGGTTGCGTACCATGACCACAAATTAAAGATCGAACACGAACAATATCAACGACTTCCAACTGGGACATCTGAACCTCTCGTGAACGAAACTTGGCTACTTTTCTCGTCTCTTCCATCACCAAAGAAACAGAGTGTTTGTGAAGAAGAATCAAAGAGAAGAATGGGTAGCCTGGGTGGAGGTCCATCTCTTCTACTTGCACTACTGATCTTCATCTCAAGTGTGTCTCTCTCTCTTTCCACCTCTTCTTGGATTGTGAGGACCCTCCCTGGCTTTGATGGTCCTCTCCCCTTCCATTTGGAGACTGGGTCCCCTCTCTTTATCTCTCTGATTTGGGTTGTATTTGGAGGTGTTGTTGAAGTGAAATGTATAATGAATTGAAGACATGTTTGTGTGCATGTTGGGTACGTTCAGGTACATAAGAGTGGATGAAGAGAGGGATGCGCAGCTTTTCTACTACTTCATAAAGTCTGAGAGAAGCCCTGATGAGGATCCTCTCCTTGTGTGGATGTCTGGCGGCCCTGGTTGCTCTGTTATCTCTGGCGTGGCTTTTGAGATTGGTGGGCACTCTTTCTTTTATTTTTCTTTTTTATTTTTATCTGTCTTTCATTGATCACATATTCAATGAAATTGATATGATGCTACTTAGGTCCTCTGCGTTTTGATGTCAAGGAATATAAAGGGGAATTACTTACTTTGGTTTTGCATCCTTATTCATGGACAAAGGTTTCATTTGCTTCTTCTCAAGACTTCATTAATTATCATAAGATTTGTCTCATTTTAGTAGGTGATTGTATCACATAATTTCATCTACTTTTGTTTAAGGTATCAAACATTCTTTTCATCGATACCCCGATCGGAACTGGATTCTCATTTGCAAGGGGATCCGAGGTCTACTATGGTGGGGATGTTAAATCAACCAAACAAGTTGCCAAATTCATCAGAAAGGTATAAAGCCTTAGACAATATTAGTATGGAGAGTTGGGGCCATGTCACATGATTTTTTTTGTTTCTATTTTAAATAATTTTTATTTTTGATGTAAATAATCTTGATAAAAACAAATATCAATCCTAATAAAATAAGAAGAAAGAATTATAAATAAAAATTAAAAAATACAATAACACATATGTATAACAAACATAACATAAAATAAGATAAAAACTAATGGAAAAAGGAATGACCAAGAACTGAAAAAAGAAAAAAAAGAAGAGAAATAAACATATGTCCGAATCTGATTTTTATTTTCAAATAATATATATGTAAAATAAAATCATGGTAAGAAAAAAAGAACAACCAAGAAAATATGGATAATTTAAAAATAAGATATAATAGTTTTGAAATAAAAATCCTGATAAAAATAAATAAAGAACAGAAAATAAAAGAATATAAAAATAAACGTAAAAGGAACAACAAAAAATATTAAATTGAAATAAAAATTTAAATAACTCAATTTGATTTAGTTCTTTATAAATAAAAAATAAAATAAATAAATAAAATAGTGACAAACAAATAAAACTACAAAACACACAAAGAGAAAGAGAAAGTATATATAGATTTAGTGGCACTCAAAATGTGGGATCCCCTGAATAAAATTTGAGTTATTGAAATTTTTAATAGGCAAAGCTTAATTATGTGAAATGTTTCCTCCTCGGACAATTTTTGTTCTTTAAAGTGGCTGGATGATCACCCACAATTCTTTTCGAATCCTCTCTACATCGGCGGTGATTCATATTCTGGAAAGATTTCTCCCATCATTACACTTGAAATTGTGAAAGGTAATCCTTGTGTTACAACTAGTTCTAGTTTATGGGAATTCAATAGAGAAGTTATGCCATGCATTCAAATTCAGACAATTGAAATCATTTAGAATAGCAAGCCTTGCCTCTTCAAGTACATTGACAAGCTTCCTTGAACTTTATATGTCATGCCGGATATTGAAGCTGGAAAACAACCACTCCTCAATCTTAAGGTATACACTTAAAAATGTTTGTTCTCTATCACATTGCATACTAATTTGATTTGGTGAGATAGTGATGCAGCATATGGGATACAATTTATGTTTTATTTCTTTATTTTGTTTGTTAGTAGTCTTAGTTATGTTTTAAGGATGCTAGGATAAGATGATTTGTGGATGGATTGATTATTTAGATATAGTTGGTTGTGATTTAGGTAGTTTAGATTTTTTTTAGTCAATTTAATAAGGATTCTATGCAACTATATACACAAATTTTCATCAATAAAATTAGAGAGAGAGAGATGTTATATTTAGTCCTTTTTATAGTCTAGCCCCTTTAACTTACTATTACGAAGTATATACCTTATATTTTTTATAAATAATATCATTCAATTCATTAAAGTATATATTTTACATTTTATAAAAGTATATATTTCATTAGATATTAGATGTGATATATGATTTTAATAAAAAATAAAAACATGAGTGGATTGTGTTTTGGACCGTAAAATGTACTGGGTGTAACATTTTTCACAAAATTATTTTATAGTCCCTCGTAAGATTTATCATGCGTCGCTCTAGTCAGACTATGCCTATTTATTTAGTATTTCCATCTTGGGTGCTAATTAATAGCATTAATTATTGATGAATATCTCAGGGTTATGTGGCTGGAAATCCATTTACAGATGCAAAGTTTGATGACAACTCGTTTGTCCCTTACTCCTTTGGAATGGGACTTATATCCGAAGAGCTATACATGGTATAATGTATATCCATATTGTGACAAATAAATGTTAATAATAAAAAAAAAAACTCACTTGTTTGTGATCCTTTAGTCAGCTAAGAAGAGCTGCAGAGGAGAACAGTATGCGAAGCCGAAGAATGCAGAATGTGTGAGGGATGTTGGGGCTATAAAGGAGGTGTTCTACTTCAACAATTGATCTCATTAATCTCATCTCTCTTCAATTCTGCTAGGAGGAAGAACTGACATGTTGTTGTTAATTAGTGCATCTCAGGATTAAGTAAAAGTCATATTTTGGAGCCAAAATGTGAGACATTTCTCCCCCACCCAAGACAGATGAGACATCTGGTGGATCAATCTTTAGAGCTTATGCCACCACTCTTACTTCCTGACATCAAATGTCGGGTAATGCTTTATGGCCCCATTTGAAAATTCAAATTCTCAACAGCTATTAGTAACTGATTTTTTTAATAAAAGTTACTTTCAACCAACCTTTTTTTTTTTTTATATAAAACAGTTCTGACTTTTAAACACATTAACAACCAAAATCCATTTAGAATTGACGATTTTTAAACAGAAATATTTACAGACAATGATATTTATCTGCAGAGCTATGGTTTCATGTTATCAAACTATTGGGCAAACAATGATACAGTTAGAGAGGCTCTTCATATTCAAATGGTATGTAACTGCAATTTTTTTTTGGTGGAACTCATCCATTTTTATGATGTTATATTCAGTATCTTTGGGTATTGTTGGTATCAATAACGAAACTCCCAACATTGTCGTTGAATACTTAAATTTGTTTCATAAGTTAACAAATATTGTGCTTATAATAATACAGGACACAGTTGAAGAGTGGGTAAGGTGTGACTTTGATGTACCATATGTCCAAGACATTCCAAGCAGTATTCCATATCATCACATCCTCACGACTGGAGGTTTTCGGGCTCTGGTGTACAGGTGAGCTTAATTTTCCACATTCAGAATTCTATGTGAATACATACTGATTGCTCCATAATTTCCATTCCTGTTATGGCATATATTTCTTGTTCTTGAATAGTGGTGATCATGATTTGGATGTCCCTCATGTGGGAACACAAGCATGGATAAAAACCCTCAATTTTCCAATAGTCGATGACTGGAGGCCTTGGTCTGTGGATGGCCAAGTTGCAGGGTGAGATCATTATATCACTTTTTTTTTTTCCCAATGAATTCACCTCACAAGGGAGTTAATCTAACTTAATTTTAATTTTCTTTTCTTTTTTCAAAATAGTTACACTAGGTCATATGCCAACAACTTGACCTTTGCACTAGTAAAGGTAAGCAACTCACATTCATCAAATGCACTGCATGGTTGCGAACTCTAAATTTGTAAGTCTTTTTTGAGCGGTTTCAATCTTTAAAAGCTAGCAGATCTTGAATTCATAGGGTGGGGGGCACACATCGCCAGAGCGCAGGCCAAAGGAGTGTTATAATATGTTTGAGAGGTGGATCGCTTACAAGCCTCTGTAATTCAGCTGTTCTAGACAGTTTGAGGTATGAAGTGTTTGGTTTCTTGAGCACATCATCATAAATTATACAGATTTTTTTTAAGAATCATCAGCCTTGGATGAATTTGGGTTTTGTTTTAAAATGCAAAGAGGCATGATTAGTTTCACGTAGGCCTGTGAACGGGTCATGGGTCGATCCGGATCCGATTTGGATCTGATTCGATAAAAGACGTAAATACTCGATCTGAAAGCCCCGACAATCAAAACGGGTCGGGTCTAGGTCCACCACGACCTGATCCTATGGATCCGTTGAATTCGATTGACTCAACCCAAAGAATATGTAATTTTTCTTTATTTATGATCCAACCTAATACTCATGATTCAACCAAACATTTATAACTAAATATTGAATAATCATTTAAAATTTTAAACATTTGAAATATTTTTACAACATTTTGATTTCACATAAAAACATAATAATCCAAAACGTAGTCCAAATGTTTTCTCATAAAATATTTAAAAATTAAAATAGTGAACAATTATTTATAATACATTAGACTCTATTAAAAAGAAAAAAAAATGAAGCCATTGTAGGCTCTTAAAAAGTTTTTGAATTTCTCTTTGTATGGCCTGAACTTGTTAATAGGTCGACCCGACCTGACCCGAGACCCGATATAGACCCGACCCGAAGGACCCGACAATCAAACGGGTCGGGTCCAGGTCCACCCCGACCTGAAAAAAAATAAAGCCATTGTAGGCCCTTAAAAAGTTTCTGAACTTCTCTTTGTTCTGCCTGAACTTGTTAATGAGTCGACCCGATCCGACCAGAGACCTGATATGGACCTGACTCAAAGGACCCGACAATCAAAGAGGTCGGGTCCAGGTCCACGCCGACCTGACCCAGACTTGACCCGTTGATAGGCCTAGTTTCAGGCCGTATTAATATTTTGCAGAAGTTGGTTTTGCTTTAAACACTGTAGTGATTCTGATTTGTCTTTTTGAAACAAGGGAGCTTCACCGTAACAATGCCAATGAATCTTCATTATCTTATTCTTTAGCTCCAAATATAAATTTATATGTTATTAATATGTGTGAGAGAGAGAGAGATGTAGACCGGGTGGTCGACGCGTTTCGGGAGTGATGAACCCGATAGGGTCTACTTTGAGATTTTCAAGTATTTGCAGAAAAACCGGCTAGAAATAAAAGGCGTATATTAGAGCTAGATATCGAGGAGATCTTCAAAAGTTATCGCTACGCTATACTACAATGCGCATTTATTTTTTCATTTTTTTCTATTTTCAAGTCCTTAAAATGACAATTTTGCGTATCTTTGTCATAACAACTCATATTTGATTTCTATTAATTTCAAAGATCTTTTAAGATTCTTTAAATTTAGTTATAATGATTTCTGTTTTTACTATTTTTATTAATTTATTATGATTGAGATCTAAGTCGATAAAATGCTAACCCGTTAAAGTTGTCCCGGATGTGGAATTAATGAGTGGTCAAAGATGTCACAAATTTACATGTTAAAAATGCTACTCATCATCCTCATTAATTATCGATAAGAGTATCCATCTCTCATCATCGAGTATATTGAGGTTGGATGTATTTAATCTCAACTTGAGTCAAAACCAACTCATGGGCCAAATCTATGGCAAACTGTGATGAAAGTAAAATTCTAACCATTAATAAAAAAAAAGTGGTCTTAAACGCCATCCAAATTTCCTCACCATGTGATTAAACTATATATGTAAGAGCAGTGATACACTTAATCTATTTTTTAATCTCATATACTATGATACTATGATAGTATAATGTCGCAATGTATACTGTACTATTATATACAAAAGAGTAAAAAAATTTATTTTTAAAAAAGAAAAAATTATGTAATTGTACTGTAGTATATATTTTATTTTATATAACAATATGTATTTCAATGAGAGAGTATAATTTAAAAAGAAAAACAAGGGAGACAGCAAATGAGGATGCATGGGGGCCGAAAATCATTTTCCTACATGTATATGTGACATGTATATAACACGGGTGATTAATTTAATTAGGCACGTTTATACATGTATATTTTTTTATTAAATAGTAGGCATGCGTTCTAATTTTATTTCAAAATCAAAGCAAATATGCCCAAAACACTAAAAAATAGAGAATGAGTCTACCAAGAAAACAAAACAAACAAAATCAATAATCTACACCAAAGATTTCTCCTCAATCGTGATATTCCCCTTCACATATAAGATTTTACTTGTCAAATAAAAAATTATTTAGGAGCACTAAAAAAATAAAAACAGATCAGGAACCCTCATTTAAAAATGGTAATCGTTCATTTTTTTTCGTTTATAATATTCATTCATTGTCACCCAAAAGTGCACAAAGAAATACATGTTGGATTGGATATTCTATCAACGTATAAAAAGGGAACAGATACTCCCCGACTTATTTTTATGTCCCCACTACTCTATTAAACTCACCACCTGCAATTCCACCACCACCTCCTCCGCTGTCTTCCTCCCCTACTGCACCGCCCTCGACTCCCTCCGCCGTTAGCGCCGCCGTCGTCGTCTCCGTGGAAAGGAGTGGGAAAGGGAGGTGGTGGGATTAACTGTTTTTTTAACAGAAAGATTGTGGGTTAAAAATTTGACTGGTGGTTATTTTGTCTATGGTTGAATGTGCGGATCTCAGATATTATTTACCCTTAGAACATGTTAACTCACTAGGTAATATCAGATTTTTAAAAAACATATAAAAATGGTGTCCCAATGAAAATGTTAGCTCCCGTTTGGAACGAAAATAGGATTTATTTTTAGATACATATTTATCTAAGCATAAGTGAGTATAAATAAGGATAAAGTGATTTTGTGTTTGGTTGTGTTTTGAATTATTTTCGTTGGTAAACGTAAGAATAAATATTTTGTTGTTTTGGTAAAATATGAATAAAATATGAATAAGGATTTATAAAAAGTGAAAAAATAATGATAGTTGATTTGACAGTTGATTTATAAGAGGTGATGATAATTGATTTGACAGTGGGCCTACATATTCTTTGAGCGGAATAACCTCGGATAACTTTAATTTCAGGGGTTGGTTGGAATCCATATACCACTTTATACCAGTTTATTCTAGTATACTTTATCAAGGGTTATCCGGGGTTTCCAAATACCCTTTATCCCTTATATGATGTTATTCGGGGTTATCCAGGGGCTTATTCTCAAAACAAACGGGGCTTAAGCAGTTAAGGGTAAGGTAAATGTGGGCCCCGCCTGTCATATGTTAAGGGAAGTGTTAAATGTGGCTATTACTTTTACCAACCAAATGTGGGCCCCACCATTTAAAAGATTCAAAAAAATATTATTTTAGGTGAGTGAAGAGGTTTGAATGGGTGGAGAGGTGGGTCCACTATTATTTTCGCTAGTTATTTAGCTAGTCCATTAGAGTAACAACAACCAACTAAATAATAATATAGTAAATGAGTGCCTAGTTGAGTGATAAAGTGCTGACATGACACTTTAATATCTTGGTTAACTAATATGTCCATTGGAGATGCTCTTAGCGCCAACAAGAGGCCAAACCTGACGCCGTGAGAGGACTGTAATCCTCTTTTTTTTTTTAATTAAAAGAATTAAGTTATTTTGAAGTTTATAACTATTTTAATAAAAATAATGATATAGTGATTTTTTGTTTTTGGTATGTTTTAAATTTTTTTCATTAGGAAACGCATTAATAAAATTTTTGTTGTTTGGATAAAATACAAATAAGGTGTCGATAAAGATTTATTAAATGTAAAAAAATGATGACAATTGATTTATAAGAGGTGATGAAATAACTATTTGAAAGTGGGTCCACATATGTTTTTGAGTTGAATAACCTGAAATAACTTAATTCTAAGGGTTGACTGGAATTCATATACTACTTTATATTAGTTAATTCTGTAATACATATTTTTATTTATTTTAGCCTTTTAAACCCCTATTTTTAAGTTATTCTGGCTAATTCCCATATATTTTAGATCTTATTCTCCATCCAAACTGGGGCTAGCTTACACTCTTATGAAAGATAAGAGTCAGAGCTCTAACCGAGTTGTATGTATGTATGTATGTATGTATGTGTTCTAGCAGATCTGCTACATTTTGGTGTGTCTGGGTCACACTCTCGAGATCTGTTACAGATCTGTTACACTTTGTAGTCGTGGGTCCAGAACCAAATCAATGAGGGGAACACTGTCCTTCCTCAAAATTTCTAAAAAGGAGTGAGTGAAAGTGCGACTACTAATTTTCAATTTGTTCCAAACTAGCACGGATAGCGCACGTGATTGAACGTGGTTAACCGTTCATTGCTAAATAAATGCTTCAATAGAAAATAAAAATTAACATTCGGACAAAAGGCATTTTTAATTTTAAGTTCCTGGAAATATGACTATTTAAGGATCGATCACTCTTTTCTTTATATTTTTTTTAAGTCCCTATATTCAACCGCTTATTTGATTTTTAGTCCATCCGTCAAACGTTCGTCCATACACCATTAATTTGTGAAATGTGATTTTGTTTTTAAATCCATGTAAACCATGTTATTTAGTTATTAGCCATTCCATTCTTTATATTATTTCACTTTACGTCCCTAATTTCAAACGTTTTTTTTTCTTATTAGTCCATAGACAAAAATGAAAACATGTGTATTATGAGTTTTGAATTGTAAAAATGACCGAATCTAACATTTTTCTAAGGAAAATGGTATGTCCAGCCCCTTATAAAGCTAGGGCTGGTAAACGAACCAAGCGGCTCGGGCTCGGCTCGGTTTGAGCTCATTCAAACTCGTTCAATTAGATAAACGAGCGAGCTTGAATAATTTTTAAAACTCGGTTAGGCTCGGGACCTGGATCGAGTTTCATTTTGTGTTCAAACTTGACTCGTTTGTGTTATAAAACACTTCGTTGAAGCTTAGCTAAACTACTTTGTAAAATTAAAACATTAAACCAATACAAAGTTATGCTCATTTAAGCTCATAAACTTGACTCATTTAGGCTAAAATTTTGTTTTCAACCCCCAAAAATCCTAAAATAAAGAAGAACACTAAGCTCGTTGAGGCTCGTGAGCTCGGCTCTGCTCGTTTATAAACGAGCCGAGCTTGAACATGTCAAAGCTTGGCTCGTTTACCATCCCTATGTACCGCACCAATTGCAGTGCATACCATTTGTTTTTTTAAATCATGCACTTTTCCATTGAAGTTCATGCTGTTATATGAATTGAAATATATATTGAGATACACAAGTATATTTTTGCACCATACACTATAATAAACCATATACACTATGATAACGCAGATTTTGATATATCTATGTGATTATTAAATAGATCTTGATTATAAATTTGAATTATTTAATGAATATAATCATACAATTTTATTGGATGACTATTTAAATATAAAAAATGTATTCGGATAATTCTTAATAATTCAAATTTATAATCAAAATCTATTTAAGAATCATATAGATATATCAAAAACTGCGTTTGAAATTAGGAACTTAAAATGAAATATGAAGAAGGGAGGGACTAATCACTCAATAATATAGTTTACAAGGACTTAAAAATAATATCACATTTTACAAATTAACGGTGTCTAGACGGACGTTTGACGAATAGACTAAAAACCAAATAAGCGGTTGAATATGAGAACTTAAAAAGAAATATGAATAAGGGAGAGATCGATCCCTAAATATGCATATTTATAGGGACTTAAAAACAAAAATCCATTGGACAAAATGTGAAATAGTAATACATTTTAAATAATAAATTCAAATGCAAAGTCATGGTACAACAATTACAAGAATAATTTCATCAAACTCCTAAAATACATCCAAAGTAAAAAAAAAATTCATATCCATACGTACTGATGAGATTTTCATATGTATTTGCTTAGATGGATGACACATGTCCATCAAAAAATTAAATTTTTTTATTAATTAAAAATCATTAATAGAAATTTTATTAATACATTATGATGGATACGTGTCACTCATATGGACAAGTATTGATGAAATACTTCCAGATATGAAAATTTTCTAATTTTAAAAGCTCATCAACCTTATTATGCCAACTCATGTTATAATAATAATAATAATAATAATAAAATAAAAAAATGATCCAACGATATTAAAAAAAAAAAAAAAACTATCAATTTAGTGACTCAAACTAGTATGAATGAATAAAAAAAATATTGTTCCACGTCATGGAATTGATTGATTTTTTTTTTTTTTATAACCGGAATAAAACTCTCATAAATTAAAATAAGATGAGGAGATAATTTGCACGTAACAATGAAAATAACCTTAACAAATTTTGGACACATACGTCTCTCACCGTGGCCACTTGTAACATACGTCTCTCACCGTGGCCACTTGTAAAAAATATTATTTCCTTGCCACCTTGGTTGAATAAACATACAAAAGGGGGAGGGGGGTTGGAGAGAGAGAGAGAGAGAGAGAGAGAGGAAACCATGGAGATAAAGAAGAAGCTCCCATGGTGGGTGATTGGTCTCTTGCTACAGTTAGTGATGGCTTCTTCAGTGCCACACTCATTCAAAGTGACTGATCTACCTGGTCTTTCTGGTCCTCTACCCTTCAATCTGGAAACTGGGTCAGCTTCCCCCAACTGATTCTCATGAACTAAAACTCACATAGCTAGAAGTACTTTTGTTATTATCACTGACAGATATACATGTATGTTAATAACAGGTACATAGAGGTAGACGAGTTGAACGAGTCATACATGTTTTATTACTTTGTGAAGTCAGAGAGAAGCCCAAGAGAAGACCCTCTCATTGTCTGGCTCACCGGAGGCCCTGGTTGCTCTTCTTTCATGGGTTTTGCTTTCGAGAATGGTATTAATTAATTCCCTCATTTTTCTCCTGGCTAATCCTTAGATATGATTATACATATATATCATGATAACTCATAGAGCTTACAATTCAAAATTTATTTCATCTTCTTTTCTGATTGATGAATGTTTAATTTCTCTTTTTGGTGAAGTGTGGTGGTAGGATGAATTTTGATCAACTATGTGATTTTTTTTTGTTCGAGCTTTGTTATGCACCGTCTTTTTTTAAGCCTCAATTTAAATCTCATATATATCGATAGATACACTCAAATTAACAAGATATATACATTGTTAGAAATTTTTTATATTTTCTAAAAATGTTCTATATAATGTATTGGAGTATATATACTTTTATCATTATAAAAAATAAATACTTAATTAGAGCATCTCTAATTCTACGTCGATGCACATATAAATTTAAATTCGAATAAAAATCCCACAAAATCATTTCCAACCCTTGACCCAAACTCATATCAAATGAAGAGAGACTAAAAAATTTATCCAAAATCAGAAGAGACTCTAATTTTACCATTGCAGATCTCTATTTTAAGCCTAATTAATGAATGATTGAGGGAAGATTAGAATTTTTTTAAAAAATTTGAATAAATTGTTAGACACACATTATAACAAACGAAACTTTTACTCAAATTATTAATGAGATTTGAGTATAGGTTTTAATAAGAATTGAAGATAATATTAAATCGTTAATATTATTTTAATAAAACCAAAACATATACATTGAAATTGAACGGAAAAAAAAGGGCCGTCCGTAACCTTTACCTTTTCTATCTCCTTTTCACTGATTTGATGATTACGAAAGATTTGGGAACCAATTATAATAATCTAATAAGTTAGGTTTTTGTTGTTGACTATAAAATAGTCTTTTCAATCCGAGGACTTTTGTACTTGGAGTAAGTGACCACAAATACGCAACTGACCTTAGCATCTCCAATGATAAGGACTGCTTTTAGCTAAACATTAGTGGGCTTTTCAAAACGAGGAATTAAACAAGGACTGGAATTGGTCTGGCTTGATCAAAGGAGGAGTTCCTAGACAATGGCCCCAACTCTTAAAATAGTGGGGTCCACGCTTTTGTCTTTTTACTATTTTTTAATGAGATATATTTTACTTTTATCTATTTTTAAATTTTAAAAATAATTAAATAATTTTATCATATTTAAAAATATTAATACTATTTAACATGTGTACCATGAAATCATGTGGACGAAAAGCGAGGAAGAGATGGGACTGGTGAGAGAGGGAGTACTATGAAAATCACTGCAAAAGCAAAAAAAGCTTCTCGATTTTGTGTTTTAATCGTGGGGCCCACTTAAGCCCACCGACATGTATATTACATGCTCTGAAGCTGATACATGGAATGTCAATGCAAGGTTACGCAAGATTATCCAGGCTTAGGTCATCCGTGACGAGTATTCAAACAACCAAAATCTCATGTTCCGCTTTATTTCTGGATATTCAAATGAGGGCTAAGTTCCGAACGTAGAGCACGATTGGAATAAATATGGTCTCAAAATTAATTTTTTCACAAATATGAATTTTTTATAATAAATATAAATTAAAATAATAACATTTATTCATTTACCTATCGCCATAAGAATCCAAAGAAAAAAACATATATTATCCCTGTTCAGTATTCATTTAACATGAAACTGAAGTACATGAGATTTTTTTTTTTGAAAAAAATACACGTAGCCTCTATTACCGTCTCAATTGTAGTTCATTCCATTTTTTTTTAAATAAAATTAACACTCACCCTTTGAAGTGCATGCTTTTATATGAAATAAAGTATATACTGAGATGCATTAGTGCATATTTTTTCATTATGAAAAATAAAAAAAATGGACTGTAATATATATTATGATAGTGTAGTATACACTATGATAGTGGTGTAGTATATACTACATTATCATAACATACGAACTGTAAAAACAGACTGCGCGTATCAACATTTTTTTTTTTTTTTGTTACATAGGTAAGTAGGGCAATTAAAAAGCCTATCATTACATACCAGCCAAAAGGTTGCTTCCACTTTTGTCCCCAAACCCCATCAAAATGGGAGTGGGTGTCACTTTCCACTTTTGATGTATTCATCTGTTTAAAAGTTTTGTTATACTCAATTTTTTTTACCAATCAAAATATAATTTTATTTTTCTCGTTCAAATTTAATAAAATATATATTTTGTTAGACGATGTGTATATCTCGTTCAATTTTTTCATACACTTACTGAAAATGAGTTCATTCAACTCAGAATGTATCAATATACACTTTTAATTAAAATATATACCTTATTAGGTAATGTTTATTATTTTTTTAAAAAAATAACATGTGTGATCTGAGTTTTAATTAGTAAAAATAATTGAGTCTAACATTTTTTCATTATTAATGTCTATAGTCCAAAACTGGATCTATCATTAATGTCAATGTGGGCCATTCGTCAAACATCACATTTCCCGGGAGAGATGAAAGTCCAATGGGCTCTCTATCTGGGGTCTGACTTGGACCATGAACCATCCTCGTAGTTGGCTGACCCAATAACAAAGGAAAGTTTTTTTGGGCTTTTTTTTTTTTTTTTTTATATCGGAGGACTTCCGTAATTGACCTTACGGTTGAGCTAGGAAGGTTACCTCCACCTGTTTACCCCGCGGTCCCATGAAAAATGCTTTCGAATAATCGCCAACAAACAGGTGGATAAATTAGCGCCAACGAATGAAAGTTGTCACAAATCTACTTTTATTTTTCTAACAAATTACATACTTTGTGATTTTTTGTATATTCAATTAATTATCTTATATTATATATTATCTATCTTTGTAAAGGCATATTTTTCATTGCATAGAAAACATGCATTGAAGATGTAATAATATTATTAAGGAAAATGTTACGTACAATCTCATTTGATTTGTTTTAAAATAGTATATCACATCTAATGAGGTATATGCTTTTATAAAAAAAAAAAAAAAAAGTAAATATTGATGGATTCATTTTTAGAATTGTGAAAAATTTCTAACGAGATTTATACCTCATTAATATGAGTATATGACGTTAATAAAATATATGTGACTTAAATCAGGCTTAGAAAAAAGATTGTGTATCAATGCTCTATTTTTAATTATGAATTACATTGTAAGCTCTAATGCCACTTTCAACTATTGAGTCTTACCATTTAAGTTTCGATAATTTTTAACAATATGTACTCTAGGTTTAGCCTTGAATATGAATAATGCATGTCATCACCTGAACCATATGGGTCTCAATGTTATAGTATTGAAAGCTTAGTACTTTCATGGCCAGATGATGAAACTCAAATTTTGTGGCAAGTTGATGACTTACTTGTGAGCTTATTATTTCAATTTTGTAGGTCCTGTAATTTTTAATGTTGAGGAGTACAATGGGAGCTTGCCCAATTTAGTGAACAACCCAAATTCATGGACAAAGGTGCCAAATCATTGTCCCTGACTTTTTTTCTCTCTCCCTTAATTCCTATGAATATAGTGTTTCTCTAAACTAATATCACTGCTTAGGTTGCTAATATCATTTACATCGACGCCCCGATTGGGACCGGATACTCGTATTCGAAACGCTTGAAAAGTTATGCAACCAATGATCTTAGATCATCTAAGGAAGTCTACCAGTTTTTGATAAAGGTAAAATTGATTATATACTTAAAAATGCGAAAGAAGAATATCATTAATTGAATAGTTGGTCTAACAACAATGTTTGATTGTTCTTGTTCCAGTGGTTTGCTGATCATCCTGAGTTCCTCTCAAATTCTCTATACATTGGTGGTGATTCATATTCTGGCATCACAGTCCCAGTTCTCACTCAAGAGATATCAAATGGTAATCTTTGATTATCATGTTTAATCCATCTTTTTTTCGTACCAAAAACAGCAGGATTTCATTTATGATGGCGTTGATCAAATTAATAATTAAAATTCTGTCATTCTCTGCTTCTTGTGTAAGTCACCAGGATGATTTCATGAGATTAATTTTTTGTTCTTTCTTTTAGGTATTGAAGTGGGAGATGAACCACGGTTCAATCTCAAGGTATGTGATTCTTTTTATAGCCCTCATCTTTCATCCTCTTTTTTCCCTATAGAGTGTGATTTCATGTGACAATCAAATCCGATGCCAAAGGATTTGTAGAAGTTGATAATGTCTCCTATGAAAACCAAACAAAGCACACAACATAACACAAATCTGTATGAGGTTGGGTGGCTTGTCTACATCCACGGAGGAGAAGGTGAATAATTCATTATAGAAAACAAATAAGATACAAGATCTCTTAGCAACTCAAATTTGTGTTATCACATGATCAATTATTCTATTATTGTGGGGATTAGTCTACACCATTGATTGATAGCAGGCATGGTGTTGCCCTTATGCTGTTGCTCTTGTCTAAAATTTCTTCAATCATGTGTATTGCATTTGACTTATACATAAAAGAAAAGGTCATGCTGTGGAAAGTCCTTATTTGTTGTTCATATACTCTGCCAATGCATTCAGGGTTATTTGCTTGGGAATCCAGTAACAGATAGAGACTTTGATGACCAGGCAAAAATTCCATATTGTCATGGGATGGGTCTCATACCTGACGAATTTTATGAGGTGATTTCATTTCTTAATCATTTTTTATATATTGTGTGTTTTGTCCCTCTCCAGTCATACGAAATTTTAATTAAAACAAGTCATGGTATGTAAGAATTATACTCACATAGAAGCACACAACGCATTGCATTTTCTCTCATCTCACCCTTTAATGGGCCACACATGGCCAATTAATAGAATAAAAACTTGAATTCCAATTCTATTCATTTCCCTTCAACTTTCAATCATGTTTGTTGCCCTGAACAGTTGACAAAGAGAAGCTGCAATGGGAAATATGTGAATCCTTCTAATGAACAATGTGCAAAGTGCATCGACTTGGTGAATGAGGTTGGCCTTCTGTGCACCAAATGTGATTGTACTTCAATGTGGATGAAAGATCCAGTTCATAAAATTCTTGCCATGCAGTGTGTTTCAGGAATCAATGATGCCCAAATCTTGGAGCCAGTATGCTTTTATATAGCCCCAAAGCCAAGAGGAGACCTAGTGGGTAGAAGATCTCTTGCAGAGCATATGAGAGAGGAGTTACCTCTCAATGTGGGATGCAGAGTAACTCTCTCTCTCTCTCTCTCTCTCTGCCATCGCATGACATGATTGAAAACTAACAGTTTTTTTAGTTTAATGTGTTTTTACTTATGCTTATGCAGACTTATGGTTATTTGCTTTCTTACTACTGGCAAGAAGATGAGACTGTAAGACGAGCTTTACATGTCCATGAGGTGTGATCAATTTAGATTCTTTTTTTTTTGGCTATACCTATTCAAATTAAATCGATTTAGATCAAGATTTGGTTGCTGAATACAGGATACAGTTAGGCAATGGAAGAGGTGCGATCAAAGTTTACCTTATGTCAGGGTTATAAACAGCGTGGTGAATTATCATCATAATCTCACTAGTAAAGGCTATCGAGCTCTAGTGTACAGGTGTTTTGAAGTTACATTTAGTCTCTTATCCAAACTTGTTTGTTCATAAATAATACTCTCTTTGTAACACTCTCTCGTCGCAGTGGTGATCATGACATGATTGTGCCACATATAAGCACACAGTCATGGATAAAATCGTTGGGGTTTTCCATTGTCGATGATTGGCGACCATGGTCTGTGGATGGCCAAGTTGCAGGGTGAGTATCAGAATGAACTTGAATCAGTTCATAAACAATCCAATCTCAAAATATTAAGCACTTGCTATATGATTGATGGTGTTGGCTTTTTCAGATTCACAAGGATGTATTCAAACAACTTAACATTTGCAACAATTAAGGTAAGATAAATGTGCTCTATGACTATCTTGTATGGTAGAAATTACATTGAAGACAAACACAAAAATGATACATAGTGGTGATTGCTACTTTAGGGTGGAGGTCACACTGCTCCAGAGTATAGGCCTAAAGAATGCTCGGCGATGTTTCGACGGTGGATCTCTGAAAATCCTTTATAAATGACACACTGTGTTGGTGAATCTTTCATTTGATCATATTTACATGATTTTTCAGGTTGTGTAGTTCAATTTTAGATTATCTAATGGTTGTATGAGTGGGTGAATGCATGAAGAAATCTCTGTTTCTTTGAAACAGTGAAAAAAAAATTAAATAGTTCTATAAGTCGTCCAACGTTTTGCACTCACAAGATTTGACTGATTCCACTTTTGTAACATTTGATATATAATTTAATTATGAATTGTCCATTTTATAACTCTCATACTATATATTTAATGGAAAATGATTAAAAAAGTCTCTCAAAAGTTAGAAATACTCAAATCAATCACTTTTTAAAATTATACCTAAAAAAATCTCAATTTACAATTTTGGAAACATAAAAGACCAATCTACCTTTATGTAATTAGATCCTTAATGCATTCTATATCTCTTAACTTTGTTAAATTATTTCACTCTCTTAATTTTATTAATATATTTCAGACATTTTCATGTAGATCAATTTTTTTTTTATTGTAAATTCTTTGTGATCAGGTGGATTTTGTGAAATATATACCAATATAATTTGAGTTTTTGATGATGTACTCCATTAAATGTTGATGCTTTTTTTAAAAAATGGATATGTAATAATGATATCATAAAAATATGTAAATAGCCAAAAAATTTAAAATGTGAATAAAGATTTAGAATACTAAATATCATCTGCTGTATTGGGACACAACACAAATTTAAATTACATATTATAATTATACACAATGAAAAATGATAAACAATATCATGTAAGATATATAAGAAACACATAATATGATATATAATAACAAAACCTCTGAGAGGATTGATTTTTATCATGTACAAAGCGATTGTTGTTTTGTAGGAAAAATAGGTTTTTAATGTGGAATAAAGAGAGATATTAAAGATTTAATTACATAAGGGCAGATTAGTCTTTTGTGTTTTCAAAACTGTGAAATGAGACTTTTTTAGGTATAATTTTAAAAATGGCTGATTTGGATATTTCAAACTCTTAGGAGATTTTTTTTTATCATTTTCCCTATATTTAATTATATGTATTTTAGAGATATGCAATACGAGGGGAGTTGTGCTCATTTGATTCTGTAAACTAATCTTATATTGGTTTTTGTTTAAATTAATTATTAAATTGCATCAAACTTTCATTTGAATCGGATTTACTATTCTACTCAAGAATATAAAATATTAAAAATACCGGATAAAATATGATAAATCAATTCATAGGAGTCATCATCTCAACAGAATCAGATTAGGTCTAACAGGTGTTAGACAATTTGATTGTCCAATGCATTCGTGACCGTCCGATCTTCTCAGTTTATTATGCCTGAAATACTTTGTAAGATTTGAAAATTAAAGTTAGAATGCAATTAAATTTTAAAATATTTATTTTTAGGATTCAATCAATTTCTATATCTCAAAATTATAAGATTGAATAGTTACGAATGCGTTGGACAATCAAATTATCCCAACGCTTGTTAGAGCTAACCCGTTCTTCATCTCAACAATATCTAATTAAAATTTACATAATGGGATGGTGAGGATCATGAAGAGATAAAAGGGGATCACAATTTTCTTGTTATTTATATATTAGTTATATATACATGTGCTAAAAGCATGCGTTATAATATTGATGATAGTTTTATATGTAAATAATATAACAAAAAGATGCAAAAAATTAATAATTATTAAATAAATTAATAGATACATATTCCTATGTGCTTCTATATTATATTATTTGTAACTATAATATTGATATGAATTACACAATATAGACGAAAGAATATTGAACTATTTAAAAAACTCATTTCATGCATTCAACATATATGGTAATTTTGTATACCATGCATGTAATATTATTTTATAGGGATTTTTAGTTTTAAGTCCCTGTAAACTATATAATTTAGTGATCGATCCCTCCCTTCTTCATATTTTGGTTTAAGTCCCCAGATTTCAAGGGTGACTAAAAAGAAAATCAAATAATTTAGGGATAAGTCCCTGGGAGGGACTAAAAAGAAACATACCCTTTAAATCTAGGGACTTAAACCGAAATATAAAGAAGTGAGGGATCGATCACTAAATCATATAGTTATAGGGACTTAAAACTAAAAATCCCTATTTTATATTATAATAAAAATAACATGACAAACTTTTTAAAAATTCATTGAGATAGATTTAATAATATCTTTAATTTTTAATTAATAAAATTTTATTATATTGATATGATTTTCTTAAATCTGATTTTCAAATCTAAAAATATATTTATGATTTATGTAAATCTAATTTGAAATCTTAAAATTTGAATAAATAGATATAAGTAATTGCTAAATTTATGATAGAATAAAAATGAAAACAAAAAAAACAGTGTCACTTTTCTTTTAATAAGTAAGTAATAGATAATGCATTATTAACTAAAGTAAACATCATGAGAAAATTGGTAACATCCATAAACTAATTTAATTTTTTAATTTATAAAATAGAATATTTTCCGTCAAAGATAAAACTTTGATGTGGAAAAAAAGATTAAACTAAAAGTCCGATATGGGAATGGAAAAAATTGGTAATTAATATATTCATAAACTAATTTAATATGTACCCTCAAAGATAGGACTTTGAAATGAAAGAAAAGATAAAACTAAATGTCCAATGTTGGAATGGATGCCCCCAACACATATCTTCCTTTTTCAATAGTTCCCCATTTAAATCAAACATATCCAATATAATTTAACCCTTCTTTGAACACATTAGAGCAACATATATGTTGGTCAATGATATATAAAAAGATAAACACCTTCCACCACTTCCCAACTTACTTCCATGGAAGCCAATCCTTCTCACTAAACCCCTCTCTCTCTCTCTCTCTCTCTCTCTCTCTCTATATATATATATATACAGAAATTCTCTCCGACGGACGCCCGTATTTTCACATGTTGCGGACACATTAAATCCCATCAAATGGGTGGTAGATGATCTATAGAAAACACAAAAGGTCTACCGACCACTGATCTTAACCACACCCCCAACGAACCCCCAACCCAACCCAAATCATAACCCATTATCTAACCTAACCCAAACCATAACCCATTATCTAACCCAACCAAAACCACAACCCAACCATAACCCACCCATCCTCTCTGTCTTCCCCCTCAAAGAAATGAAAGAGAAGAAGACACGGAGCAAGAGTCATCGGCAACGGCGGCATTGGCGTCAAGCTGTTGAGGGGCTTCGGCGGCGGTGAGAGGCGGCGGCAGTTGCGGCGGCACCGGTCTCGCTCAAACCCCCACTCGGCCCTCTTTGTTCCCTCTCACTCTCTCTCTTACGCTCTGTCTCACAAACCCCCCAACCACCAGACACTCTCTTGCTCATTGATCTCTCTCACCCCCCCCCCCCCTCTAACTCTCCCTGTTTCTTCTCGACTCGGCGGAGACAAGGCGCTACCCTAGATCCGACACCATAGACAACGACGTTGAGCCGGATCCGATCCACGATCTCTTTTTTTATCTAGGCTTTGTACGAAATTGTTGCTCAAATGTTTTTTTCATTTATGATTTGTATAGTTTTTCTCAAAAGATGCACATTATGTGATATGAGGTATTACATTATGTTGATGAATAATAAATCAACATCTATTTATGTGATTATGTGTTGATGAATTGATAAATCCAGATGTTTTAATGAATGATTATTCATTATTTGTCTCAATAGATTTCCTTGCTCAATGGATGATTTATATATATATATATATAAATAAGAGTTTTATGATAATGGGTAGACAAATCGGGGAGGGTGGGTTTTTCGTTTCTTTGGGGGGGGGGGGGGGGGGGGGGGGAGAGGATGGGTGGGTAATGGTTAGATTATGGTTTGGGTTGGGTCGGGGGTTGGTTGGGGGTGTGGTTAAGATTAGTGATAAGTGGACCTTTTGTTTTATCTACAGATCATCTCAACCACCCATTTGATGGAATTTAATATGTCCGTAAAATGTGAAAACGCGGGCGTCCGTTGGAGAGAATTTCTGTATATATATATATATATATATAACACAGTTTATACACTAATATCAATACAAAACCTCAACAAACCCTAACCATGAAAACCAACTTGTCTCATCATCATCTCCTCCTCACACTAACCCTATCAACACTTCTCAGTACGTTAATCCATGCAACCCCTCCCCCCCCCACCGTGACATGCAGCGCCGGCGACGTCAACTGCATCGTCACCAACGGCTACGGCATCTACCCAGACAGAACCACCTGTAAAGCCGCCTCCGTCGCCCGCCCGGCCGACGAGTCCGAGCTCCTCTCCGTGGTCTCCGACGCCTCCCAAAAGAAGCAACACATGAAGGTGGTCACCGTGTACTCACACAGCATACCCAAACTGTCGTGCCCAGGCGGACTGGACGGGGAAGGGCTCGTGATAAGCACAGAAAACCTAAACAGTGTCATGAACGTGGACCCTTTGAGGGGTCGGATGACTGTAGGGGGTGGGATTACCCTTCGAGGGCTCATCGATGCGGCGGCGGAGAACGGGTTGGCTTTGCCTCACTCACCCTATTGGGAGGGGATGACTTTGGGTGGGTTGATCGGGACTGGGTCCCATGGGAGCTCGTTGAGTGGGAAGGGACCGGCGGTGCATGAGTACGTCGTTGGGGTGAGGTTAGTGGTTCCAAGTACAAGTGCTGGTGGTGATGGTAAGTATGCGAGGGTGGTGGAGTTGGTGGAGGGAAATGAAGAGCTCTTGGCGGCTAAGGTTTCTCTTGGTGTCTTGGGGGTTATCTCTCAAGTAAGTTTTTATTTTTAATTTAATTTTTTTTTGGATAGGCTAATTTTTTTTTATTAGAAATAAAATATTTACTCTAGATATGATAAATAAGGCTTTGCTAAATAGTAGTTCTTATGATATCATGTTTAAAATTTAGCTTTTAAAAACGTAGTTTTTATGGTTTTTTAAATTTTTCTTTTTTAGTTTAGTTTTTTAGGAATTTTGAAATGCCCATATGTGAATCCAAATAAATCCTTAGATAAAATTACGTGCTTTCATTAAAATAAATAATATGATGGATTTAAGATTTTCTATGTATAAATAAAAAAATATTGTAATAATAAAAATTATATATAAAATTAACATTGGTCAGGCTGTAGGCCCATCCAGCCAAGACTACCCTTGTTTGGATATGATGATATAAGTTATTTTAAGATAAACAGCTATTTTAATATAGAAAAGAAATATGTCATTTTCTGTTTGGTTGTGATCTGATTGAGTGGTGATTAGAACGGTCTAGAATCATATAAATATGATCACATGTATATACACAATCTATAGATTATTTACATATATATGGTTTGTTTTCCCTTGATATATGTATATATATACATTGAAAGAATTGTTAGGTGGTTGGTGAATGATTAAGAAGAATGCTTGTATGCTTATGTAAATTTATAAGGTGTGTAATATTGGTGTATATATTTTTAGCTATTTCTATTAGCTCTGCTGCTTTTAAGTTTTTTTTTTTTGAAAAGCTCTACCGCTTTTAAGTTGGCTAAATGCTTTTTTTGATGGAAGAACCAAGTAAGTAATCATCGACAAAGGTTAATTAGGTTGTAGTTGGTGACAATTTTGACACGGAATTGATTAAATGAAGGTTTAGATCTTAAGAGTCCATATAAAATATTATTGAGTATCTTTACATACACCGTATGCATGAATGATATATTTAAAAAAACAAACGTTCATGGAAGACGCAACCACCAACTATACAAAAAAATGTATATAAATAGATATTTTAGTTGATGTTTTCTTACCCGTCTACCTGTATATGATGAGAAAGAGTTGGATTTGATTTATCATTATCCAAATGGAAAAAATTGATATAACTCTATGAAAAATTAGTTAAATCTTTTTTAGCCCCTGTAAAATTGAAAAATCATCATAGGTCTCTAGAAAGTACGTATGATTAACGCATTTAGTCTATGAGTTAAATTGCTCTAATTAATACATTCAAATAAGCCCCTACAAATACGAAAAATCCGATTTAGTCCTTTTGATGACAACAATGTCACTGTTTTTTTTTTCCTGAAAATTCTCTAGTTATCTTCTACTCACCAACAATAAAAAAAAGGAAAAAATCAATATAACTCTCTAGAAACTTATGAAAATAAAAAAGGTCTCAGTGAAATCAGTAAATCCCCTTAAAGTCAACCACAAATCTAGTTAGTGTATTATAGTAATTTATCAAGTACATTTTGAAAGGGTATTACAATAATTTATCATGTATAATTACAATTAACTAAGATATGGTTAGTTTTGGTTATGGTAGAGACTAAAATAAATATTATCTAATGAAATAGAGACTTAAGGAGATTTGCCAATTTTTTGGGGACATTTTTCAATTTTTATAAGTTTTTAGGAAGCTATATCGATTTTTTGAAAATAAGAGTGAGAGTATTCTAGTAACTTTTATTGTGTAGTTAGGGTTAACATGTACAAGATTAGTTGGGGTGATGATAGGGATTGGAACGATATTTTTCTAATGACATATGAACTTGTGACTATTTTTTAATTTTACATAGACTAAAACTGATTTAACTAACTTTTTGAGAGTTATATCGATTTTTTCCTATCCAAATACGTATATAAAAAAAAGTTAGTCTTTAATTCTTACTATCAGCATCATAATCATCATCTTCGTCTTGAAATGATTATTCAGCTTTTGATGGATAACATGCTTTATATTTCAATCACCTTGAATCAATGTATCTATACAAGAAAAAATATCAATAAATTTAAGATTTAAAAACATTCACGTTCTTATAAAAAAGGATAATCCCATATAAATTTTAATCAAAGTTGAGACGTACGGACAGACATACAAATATTTTAGAACTCACAAAAGTCCATATACACCTGTGCTATCAACAAAGTTTAACAATAAGTTAATAACCCAACCTACTATAGTTAACCCTCATCACTATTTGTAGTGTTATAATTTTAGGGACGGTGACACTGGTTGACTGCATGTGAATACGTATCCAGGTCCAACTTGAATTGCATTCCCATTCATGGATAAACAATAATGCTAACTACAGTTACTAGTTACTAGCTACACTAGTTATTAGAAGCCAAAAGCCAATGCTTTTCTAACAGAAAAAAAGAAAAAAAAAAATTACTGCTCTCTCAAGTGACTCTGCAACTAGAGCCCATGTTCAAGCGCTCGATCACGAACCGGGTCGAGAGGGACGACGGTTTCGAGAATCGAATCACAGCTTTTGGATCGGTGACCTAATTCGGCGACATCATATTGGTGTATATATTTGTAATCGGCAAAGGTGTTAAATGGTGTTAGGTTGTACTTGGAGACAATTTTCTTACGGAATTGATTAACCGAAAGTTTAGGTCTTATAAGCAATGAATGATTTTATGTTTTTAAATGTTCATGGAAGATGCAACCACCAACGTACCATACAAAAAATAGAAATAAATGAATATCTTGATTGATGTTTTCTTACCTGTCTACCTGCATTTAATGAGAAAGAGTTGTATTTCAATTATGCATTATCCAAATATTTATATGTACTAGTTGAAGCACACGTGCGTTGCACATGAATTACTTTGTTTAATCAAAATGAATATTATTTCAAAGTTAATAAAAAAATACTACCGATTAACCATACTAATATTGATTTTAAAAAGATGACCTCTCTTCTAAAAAGACAGAAAAAAATTATGGCAACAGAGTCCAAACAATAGAAACATGATGGTGATTTTGAAGAATACTTTTGGACTTCAATAACAACATAAGCAAAGTAAGTAAGATGGCCTCTCTTCTAAAAAGACAGAAAAAAAATTATGGCAACCGAGTCCAAACAATAGGAACATGATAGTGATTTTAAAGAATACTTTTGGACTACAATAACAACATAAGCAAAGTAAGTAAATTTATAAAAATTAAATTAACATACGTAAAGGCCCATGAAATACAGAATAAAAATTTGCAGTATATTTCTTCATGCACTAAAATTATATATAACCCATCATGTAGAAGACACGCTAGTATGAATATGTTGTATACACTTTTCGATGAATTATGATCAAACTCCAATTATATATATCTCATAAACAATTGACCCTCATATTAATGGACATCTACGTGAGAATTTAATCATGTAGTTCCCTAGACATCTACATAAGAATTTAATTATATAATTCCCTAAACCTAAAACAAGTCTTAATCCTCTCATGAAGAGATTTCCAAACACATCCTAATTATTCATATTGTGTATTGGATACTTAAAAGAACTGTTTGATACTGTAATTTGTTAATAATCTAAAATATTATTTCCTTTCTTCTTCTGTTCTCTTAAAAAGCCATGCGCCCATACCACATCCAAAAGATCTTCTAACAATGTAGCTTTAAATATATGGGTAACAATAATACTTTATAAACAAACATCTGAAATGTGTTAAAAATAAGACAATTTAAGGTGTATATTTTTGTTTCATTTAGAGCACCGAAAACTTCGCAATAACATGTAAAGTAGCTAAAAGCATTTAAAAATTTAGACAAATTAAATGCATTGCATCTACGATTAATGTTCGTTTATCCCAGCAATTATAACATAATAATAGACAGACAAATCAAATGCATTGCATTTGCGATTAATGTTTGTTTATCAGAGCAATTATAACATAATAGTAGATAGTCAAGTTGATGTTCATATAGAAACATGTAATGTAATAGCCTCAACACCAATACACATCCATTACTCAAAAGAAGTGATAATAAACATCTATTTCATAAACAAAAGCATAAAACCAATTCATTACAAAGATGATTGTAGATCAATGAAAAACGTTAAACATGAAAAAAGTTTTTGAAAAGGTCTTTATGAATACTTGAATACAGTAAAATTTTCAAGAAAGGTTGGTGAAAACAAAGCAGAATCTATAAGACTATAATAGAACAATTTGAGATTGCAAAAATATAAAATAACCATCAGAATTCATATATGCCCAATTGTATTAAAACCCACAAATTACTACTCAAAAACATTAAAGAAAACTTCTTCAACTTATAGGTATATATTTCATTTACAGAACAGAAAACTATGGAGTACGCAGCAATGTTGCTCGTTGCCCCTTGTTCTTTTCTAAAATACAAAAGGAAAAACAAAAACAAAACTTTAATAGTTGATATGCTGACACCTAACATCATTGAAACAATTGAGATGAGTGGAACTTATTAGTCAATCAAAAGTTCAATGAACCTTATTTTTTAAAAAGCTGTAGGAACTCTACCACTTTAAATCAAATGAATCACATACATTTCTATGTAAAACAAAATCAAAACAACAACCAATGGGATTCTTTGAAATATCAATGCAGATAGTGATAAAGAAACATGTAAAGTAAAGACAGAAACACATAAACATGTGATGTTGGAACACGAAAAGCATGATAAAATATAAACCCATACAATCTAGTCCTCAACCATGTTAGACCAATTTTAAATTGACTCAATTATCATTTATCAATAGCCAGAATGTTATTCTAGCAAGGTTTAAAGGTCAAATCCAAGCAACCTAGTGCTAAATATCCACTCTTCATGTTTTGCATGAAGGATAGGACTTAAAATTTAAGTAACCTTTCAAAAAATACATCAACTGAAGTTTCAAGAAACAATCCAGTTTCATTGCAACAATGTGATATCCAAATTAAAACCTGATTTGGTTCAAAATTTAGCCAATTTCAATCCCGAAAACGACTGAAAAGAGTTTAAAACTTTTGAACATGTATAAGCATGAAACTCAAGTAAAAATTCAAACTATTCAATATAGCCTCGAATAAGAAAAGTAAGAGAGCACGACTTTTGAAGAATAAAAAGGATCAACAAGCATTATGGAAGTCGATGAGGTTCCTGACCCTCCAGCAAAACCAATGTATCCGAATTTACTTTTAATTATCTGACTGTTTGGCCTTTTAGTTGATTATTGAAATATTGTTTATTTTCTTCTTAACATAAATTTTTATTCCTGCAAAGGAACACTAAGTTATCTATTTAAAAAACCTGAATTTTTTTTTCTCAAGATAGATAACTCTAGATCTTTTATGGTAAAAACGATGTTGGGTGTTTTTTTTTTAATGGCAAACTATTAAAGGAGGGTAGGACATAGACACACTTAATAAAATTTGGAGAAAAGTCAACTTCGGATGTAAGTATGTAACTATGAAATCAGAGCAATGACTGATGATTTCAAAGAACAAGACTATGAAAATAATCAAAATGAAGGGAGAAGATAAAACAAATAAACAGTTCATCAATTGGAAAAGACAGATTTCATGTCAAATGACACATCATTTCAAAAGGAGAGAATTTTTTTTTTCTTGGTAAAGTTTTGGGGGTGCAACACGAAGACTATTGATTATTCATTAGGGATAATAGATAAACAGAAAATTTTGAATTTTTGAAAGTAGTCAATGTAAAATAACCCACGTAAAAAACAAAAGATAAGCCAAAACACAGATAGATGAAAAAAATTCTTTTGAAAGTTCTAAATTTTCAAACATAGCAAGCCCAAAACCTTCTAAGTTTCAATAGATCCATTGACACACTGAACGTCAAAGTGGGTTGGAGTATACACATTTGAGACAAAACATTGAAAAACCTGGCACAAAGATGAAAGCATGAACAACTGTACATGAGATGTTACTTGAACTTGGAGATGAAACTGCTTATGATACTCAATCGCCTCACCATCAATCCCTTGCCTGTCTGCCACACATAGCATTCAAAAAAGAAGTTCAGTAGCCAAAAAAAAAAAAAAAAAATACAAAAGAATCTCTTCAAAATCAAATTTTCACCGTAGTCTGCCTCCATTAAATTCGAGATAAGTTTCTCCAACATTTTCATCTTCTCATTGATCCTGCTCCACTGCCTCTACGATACCTAATACAATTCACAATGACCCAATTCATCACAAGAAAGCTCAAAACACTAAAAAATGACAACCAAATTGTAATAGTTATGTTCAAAGAATTAGAATAGTGCGCCCTAATAGATTAAAATAAACTCTAATGGATGTCTACGTGACATTGATATATATCCAAAACTATAATTATATTGAAATGTAGAAGAGAAAATATATCCAGACAAAGAAAAGAATAACAATCAACCTAACAATCATTTAATTCTCTTCTGAATATTCTAAGTCTGAACAAGCTATGAACCAACCAACCAGGGGAACGAGAAGTGATAATAAGTAGTATGTGATAAGCATCTCTTGGAGGTGATTCTTAACAAAGTCTCTACCCATTCTACTGTCACTAAATCTAGATCGCCAGATTGGTTCCTTACTTAAAAATGTGCTTATAAAAATTCAGAATATGAAACTTTTATGTCAGCATTTTACACCCCAATCAAAACAAAAACAACAGTTCCGTCAACAAACAGGAATAGGACCAAAAGAGATCATTAAAAAGCTTACAATCAACAGAAGAGACTTGCATCGGGCATTTCACAAGTCGATCAAAAAATTCACCATCAGCTTGAAGTTGACATTGTACTGCTCTGCATCGTTGCCAAAACCAAAGTTTTTGGTTACTCAACTCTCATCCTCCTCACATTATGTATAAACCCACATGCAGAAAAGAAGAGATCCTTAAAATCAATAGACCCATGTGAGATTTAAAGCTGACTATGATATGTTTTTTTTAAAAAAAAAAACAGATGAAAGTAAACCATACGCTGTACTTGAAGCAACACTAAAACATCGACCGGCTTCTGACTCAGTTGCTATACCTCTCCTCCTCGTTGCCTAGATCGATCAAGATCTCAGGATCGCATGAATCTGATTCCAATGATAGAAAAAAATAAACAAATAAATGTTAAGTCTTTCAAAGTCCTTTCTTTTTTGCTATTTATACTCTCTAATTGATTTGGCTTACGGAACCCAATATCACCAATAAGAAATGACCAAAATCATCTTAAACAACCAGTCATGCATTAATAAATAAAATTTAAAACTAAATAATTTTGTTCATATCTATCTTTTAAACCAGATTTTTAAGTGTTACATATTAGATAATGACATATATAAAGCTTCTTATTTTTATGATCACATATGCATAATAATCTAAATCTAATCCATATCCAACTTAGAATTGCAAAGTGGATCCACCACTCACCGCCACAATCACTATAAAGCATCAGTTAACCAAACCTACAAAAAATAGGAACCGAATTCAACAATTACAAACCAAATTTTTTTTACCTTCAATTCAAAATACTCAGTCATGTCTCCTTTTGAGGCACTACTGAAATGTTGTGATATTGATCTAGTCAACAAAAAAAAAAGACAAAATGTATGATTCTGACATTCAAAATAGTTCATCAATAGAAAGCACATGAACCCCACTCATACACCTATAAACAAGCATAACAAACACCACAAAAAGGAAAAAAATGAATCTCAATTGTAGATGCCCATCTTTTAATTCCTTACAGTGACTTTATTTCAATAATGAACATATGGACTTGGTTGCCAACCCACGAGGGCTATCACTTATGTAAGTGCCACCGTCCGTTTCACCGCCGCTGCCGTCAGGATTCAAAGGCTCGAATTGGTGGCAAAGAGAGGAAGCTCTACTTATTGACAAGGTTTTGTCTTGATGTGGGAGTGCTTGTTGGTGAGGTTTTGATTTTGAAGGTGGTTTGGGCAGATGGATGGGTTGCTCAAGAAACCCATTGACATCTCTTTCTCTCTATCTTTGAATGCTTGTGTGGTGGACAATAATGAAAACATAAAACGATTGGCCTTCTCTAATTCATTTGCATGTGATTTAATGATGTTTTTTTAGGGAATGATCGCTTATGTAAGTGCCATGTGCGGTTAGGGTTTTGTTGGAGTGAAACGACGCAATCTATGAATGAAGAAGTTGAGGGGATTCACCGGGACAACGAAGTAATTTAAGAAATTGTGAAGGATATAAGTGTCAAAACTTCTCAAGCTATTAAAGCTTCCAAAGCAACCATAACATCTATTAGAAAACATAAAATCTATTATTTAATTAAAAAAATGAACATTTTAAGTTTTCTGTTTAAGTCTTGTGAGCCCCCACAAAAAAATAATTTTTTAAACAATCAAAACATCCGTGAACTGAATTAGAGCTGAAAAAGGGGTTGTACATAACATTATCCATATAAATAATAGGGTTTTTTTGCATGTATACCATTCAAAAACATGCTATTTAATTTTTTGTGGTGGTATAAAAATAAATATCATATTTTTTTATGGTATACATACAAAAAACCCTAAATAATATAAGACTACCAAATACCAATATGCAAGCTACCTCAACATTAATAGATACCTATAATAGATGGATGTGTTATATTGGATTAACGTGGACCACTCGACAGTAAATAAGCAAAAAGCTCAAATTTTTACTGCTTTCATGGTGCAAATTCAGTGTTCTTCCTTCCATCAAAAAATTCAAAAAACAATAGCACAGGCTCATATCAATATTTTTTCATTATATTATAAATAATATTAATCTTTATCTAAAATATTCTTATACCTCTAATGTGATTGAATCTTTCTTTTATCAAGGGGGCATCAACAACATGATATATTGCTTTGAAAAACTCGACAGATAAAGGGAACTACAAGGGAAAGACTTTGTAGATTGTAATGAAGACCAATGTTCTTGGTTGTTGATGTAAATGAGCCAATGAAACAATATCGACTCTCCCAACAATCAATATAAGAAATAAAGAATATACTAATTCTTCATATGTATCACTTACACAGATAGCACAACAATGAATTATTTATTAATGCACAACGCCTATGAAAGTGCACAAGCAAATATATGGGATCACTTCAGCATGTAAGATAAGATGCTCCGTCAAAAAAATTAATCTATAAATACCATGGTTAAGGTAGATGTTCTCATGCACTCAGGTTAACAAATTGGCCTGTTAGAGGGAAAGTCCACTTCTGATTAGAAATTGTATTGATTGTGTCAATAGAAATCAATGTCTGTAACTGGAAAAACTAATTCATAATAAGATGATGTTAATGACTTTGCAGAATACAGAGCCAAAACAAAATACTGGAAAAAAATATTTTTAAACTTATTCAACAAGAGTATGGAAAATGGTTTCCCAAAAAATGATGGTGGTGGTGAAAAGCATTCATCAAATGGCTAAACCATGAAATGAACAATTGAATTCATAGTTTCACCTTGTGGTTAAAATCTTAGAAAATCAGAATATTGTGGGCAATGAAATAATAGTTCAACGATGTTGATGCCATAGAACACCAATAATCTAATCAATAATAGTTCAATGTGTAACCTGAAATGAAGGAAAACATAATCGAGTGCTTATTCAACATTCTGGCACTTACTGATGAGACCAGAGGTAGACAATAGAAGCAATCATTTTTCATCACATAAAAATATGAATTCTTTCCGTTTGCAACTAAACATTAAAGAAAAAATAACATACCCAAATGTTCTTCAATATCATCCTTCACGATAATTCTCTAAGGGCCAGTGGTAGTATAGATTGAAAGGGGAATCTATATGCAAGAAATAATAAGAAAAAAAAAATTATGAATTCACAGAGCTCGTAAAAAAAGCCTAGTCACAAGAGAACGACGTTCGGTGATTTTGATACTACTTTTACGGTGACCTATTCGGGGTACTTCTAATCGATCACTCCTCCTCCTCCGTCTCGGAAGATGTGCCGTGCTTGATGGGCATGAACACCTTGAGAAGCAGACCTTCGCTCTACATCTCTTCTTGGTCCGATCGCCCATACAGGTGATGACCTCCGTCGTCCCGAGTTTCTGCTTACAGCTGTCAATGGCTATAACAAACATAGACACCCTAAAAAAATATATCAGAATCCATGAAAGCCCAGAACTCAGGGAACAATTTTACATTGAATAAAAATTAAATAATAATTAATTGATTGATATTAATTGATTGAATGGCGAGGGGACGATGAGAAGATGAAAGGGCGTGGAGCAAAGACGAAGAGACGGATGGAGTGAGGGTAAAGAATGCATTCGGGACAATGATGGGGTTTCACAAAATGTGAAGGGTAAGATTGTCAAATGAAAGTTTTTCTAGGATTGGTGCTTTTATAAGTAGTATAGAATAGATATGTATAAATAAATAAAGTTGGTCTTTAATTCTTACTATCATTATCATCATCATCAGTTTGTTAGAGATATAAATAATGAATCCATACACATGGCCGATCTGGCATGAAATGATTAAGCTTTTGATAAAAACATGGTTTAAATTTCAGCCATGTTTTTTTGCCCTTTTCGTCCTTTCCACCATGCACCCCCCCTGTGATGGGGGTGTCCTAACAATCACGCCATGCGTGGGTTGGACAAATTTCGGCCATGTTGAATAAATGAACATTCACATAGGAAATTTATCAATAAATTTAAGAGTTTAAAAACATCCAAGTATTCCTTATTAAAGTTTGAACAAACGTACAAATTTTTAAAAACTCATAAATACCTATATACATCCTTAGTTTTAACAAAAATTAATCATAACCCAACTTATCCTATTTAACTTTAACCTATAACCATGAAATTATTAAATTATGCTCAAATTTTTTACCATTTTCAATCAATACCTCAATGGAAATGAAAGAAACATAAAAAGTCTTACAAGAATAATTTAATTTTTGTATGGACTAATTTATTTTTATGATTATTTATGGAGATTATAGTGTTTGCACAATTACATGGTGATAAAATATTCTTTTAAATTTGAATAAAATTCTAATCCAATAACGATAATTAGATTTTTGTTAGTTTTAAAGGACTCGTGTATCCGCCACACCTTTAAATAAATTTGTATAGGTTACCTATGTTTACTGGGATACAGGTGACTTTAATCCTAAATTTAAATGCTTTTACTACATAGATCTGCAAAGTGTTGTGATTATAACGATGATGACACAGCCTGACTGCATCTGAATACCTATCCACAGGTTGACGGATAATCTTTTTTTTTATATACAGAAAAGCAATGTATCCGAGCATAGGGTGCAAGTCACCTGAATAACTCACCCTACATGGCTGCAGAAACTTAGGCATGCGAGTCCATAAATACATCAGTACCTAAAGGGACTAACAACATGTTTTCTCTTCCTGCGTTCACAGCAGGACTCAACCTCACTCAGTACCCAACTTAGTTTTAAGGGAAGGTGTCCCAACCGCCGCGCCATGAGTCCGGGGATGGTTCATGGATAAACATAATGCTAACTGCACTAACTTTGCCTTGCTACCCATCAAAAGAAAAGAAAAAAAAAACTTACCCTGCTCTATTGAAACTGTACTGAATAAAATCCACACCGAATCCCAAATTTGTTATTAGGATTGGAAGACAATGCTTGCTAACAGATAAAATTTACTGCTCTTTCAGGTGACACTTCAACTAGAGCCGATGTTCAAGCGCTCCATCACAAACCGCGTTGAGGGGGACGACGGTTTCGAGAATCAAATTGCAGCCTTCGGATCAATGACCGAATTCGGCGACATCACATGGTACCCTTCACAAGGCAGGGTCGTCTTCCGCGACGACTTCAGAGTCCCCATCACCACCAAAGGGATTGGCCTGAACGACTTCACCGGATTCCGGGCACAGCCCCGCCTCATAATAGAGGGCATCCGAACCACTGGTACTCACTGTGAATCACTAACTATATATAATGTGCTCTAATGAATGAAATAACAAATGTTTGATATGGTGTGACAGAGGAGTTGTTGGAGGCAACTCATAATCCGTCCGGCAAATGCGTGTTGTCGACAGGGCAAGTGACTATTCTGCTCGAATCAGGTCTTGGGCTCAAGAACAGGGATGGAAGTTTATTGGAGTTCACCGGATATCCGGTGATCGGTAACCAGAGCGACATGCAAACTTCAGGTATGCCAGAATGATAATATCACATGAACATCACATTAGTTAGTTTGATCATGATTTTGTGCACAGGGTCATGTCTAAACGGGAAGGATGACCTCCTCCTCACCGTGTGCGGGTGGGACAGACGGATCCACGGGTTGCGCTACCACCAGACCACCGTGAGCATACCATTAACCAACATCACGAGCTTCATCTCCGACGTAAAGAAACTGAGGGACATCAACCGTGACTCCCTGTGCGGCGTCGAACTCTACTCTGGCTTCCTGATGAGGTTCATCAAGGCCTCAACCGCTTATTTGGGGAAGACGGCCGACTCGGTGGACATTGACATCACGTACTACCGGTCCAACGACCCGCTTGATCCACGGCTGGACGAGGACGTACTGGAGGAGATCGAGCAGATGGCGCTGTTCAAATATAAAGGCATGCCTCACCTGGGGAAGAACCGGAACGTTGGATTTGTAGGGATGAGGGAGAAACTCGGGGCGAAGGGGGACCTGTTCGTCAAGGCGATGGAGAAGTACGACCCGGAGGGATTGTTCTCTTCCGACTGGACGGATGCGGTGTTGGGGTTGCGCGGGAAGGCCCTGACTGTTGAGAAGAAGGGGTGCGCTCTTGAGGGGCTCTGTATTTGCTCGAGGGACGAGCACTGCGCGCCGGAGAAGGGGTACCTCTGTCGGCCCGGGATGGTTTACACTGAATCGAGGGTGTGTCGTAGAGAGGATGACGGGCTGTTGAAGATGGAAGTGCTGTAGCCCTTGCTGGACTTGTATATAAATGGGGTGTCATAGCATCAATAAATTCGTATCAGTGTTTCAAGGTGTAGAAAGAAAGAAAACCGTCAGTTTTGTACAAGTGAGAATTGCTGGGATTTTATTTGATTCTCAAAACTTTGCAGTCACAAGAGAGATCATGTGCTTTGCAAAATAAAGCTTACTTATATTATATAAAACTAATAATATCACAATAATGACAATAAAAATATAATATTATCCTAATAATGACTCTTTAACACACACACACATATATATATATATGAAGTACTGGCCAGAACTATTTAAAAACTGGGAATGTTGAAACTTGAGACTAACTAGCTGTTTTTTTCACACCACTTGTTATTAAAAAAAAGGGTTGAGATTCGTGGTATATGTAAATAATATAACAAAAAATGTTAAAATTTAATAATGATTAAATAAAATAATAAATACATATTTCTATGTGCTTCTATATTATATTATTCGTAACTATATGAAATGTTTATAGAATATTAAACTATTGAAAAATCTCATTTCATGATTTTAACATATATAGTAATTTTGAATACCATGTAATATTATTTCAAATTATAATAAAAATAACATAACAAACTTTTTTAAAATTCATTGAGATAGATTTAATAATATATGTAATTTTTTATTAATAAAATTTCAATATAGTGATATGATTTTTCTTAAATCTGATTTTGAAATCTAAAATATATATTTATGATTTATATAAATCTAATTTGAAATCTTAAATTTTGAATAAATAGGATATAAGGAATTACTAAATTTATAATAGAGTAAAAACTAAAAATGAAAAAGCAGCTGGGTCACTTTCCCTTTAATAAATAAGTAATAGATAATGTACTATTAAACAAATTAAACATCATGAGAAAATTGGTAACATCCATAAACTAATTTAATTTTCCAATTTATAAAATAGAATATTTACCTTCAAAGATAGAACTTTGATGTGGAAAAAAAGATTAAACTAAAAGTCCAATATGGGAATGGAAAAAATTGGTATATATTCATAAACTAATTTATATTTACCCGCAAAGATAGAACTTTGAAATGAAAGAAAAGATAAAACTAAGGGTGTGTTTGGTTGCGCGATTTCAAAACTGATTCTTTAGGAATCTGAGTTTCAAAACTGATTATGCTCACTTTCTCAGCTTTTTGAAATCGTAGTTTTTGGATACTATTTGTCTAAAATCTGTGTGCAAGAAGCTATTACAGTAAAACTGTTTGGTTGCACAATTACAAACGCAGCTTCCTGCAATCACAAACGCTGCACAATCGCACAATCAAACGCACCCTAAATGTCCAATGTTGGAATGGATGCCGCCATTACATATGTTCCTTTTTCAATAGTTCCCAATTTAAATCAAACATATCCATTTTAACCCTTCTTTGAACACGTTAGAACATGTAACATATATGTTGGTCATTTGCGCGTACTAATGTATTGCAGTAAATATAATCTGCCATAAAATGTGTCATAATATCATTGTAGTAAGTACATCTTCTAAAGAAAAAAAAATAAACATATATTTTGGGGCTCATGATTAATGAACAAAAGTTAACCAACTGTAAGTTGAGACTATTCTAGAGTAGAGGAGACAGTAGCTCCTAAAATTTACAGTTTGTTACCATGAAAATTCACAATCTGTTACAATGAAATATACAAATGAATGAATGACTTCCTGCACTGTCATAGAAAAGAGAGAAGAATGTGCAATATGTTACAATGAAAATATAATGTCTGTTACAATGAAAATGTATAGGCCGGTGCTATTACACATAAGCCTTTTGCCCGTGGGAGTCACGATACATTCTTGTTCTTCATTTTTGTGTTCTTTCCTCCATTGTTGAGTCTGAGAGTCGGCTTTCGGCTTAGGTTTGTGTAAAAAAAAAAAAAAATTCGTGGTAAGTGGTTTGTTAAACCACACTATTAGCGACGGCCAGATTCTAGCCGTCGCTAAAACTGTATTAGCGACGTTGACCGTCGGTAATGCTCCGCGTAGATAAAGAATCCATCTTCTGCATTCATATTAGCGACGGTTTTATTACAGCCGTCGGTAATAAGCGTCGCTAAAACCCTGATTTCTTGTAGTGGAAGAGCAGTATAATTATGCTTTAATTTTTGAATAAATGTTAATTTTGATAAAAAAAAAAGATCAAATCTTCTTTTAAGTTTACATGCAAAAGTGGTACTTTGAACTGCATAATACAAGAAGATTAGCTGAAGTTCTTCAAAGTATATATACACATGATGCTATTTAAAGTATGTACGTCTGCCTAATATACAAAGTGAAGTGACATGTTTAAAATTCTTTATAAACAAAAATTATGCACAACATATAGTCTAATGCGTTATTCCTAGTAATAGGCTATGCGCTTTGCAAGCATGATGAGGTCTCAAGTCTCAACTGACATAGAATGAAATGTGGGAATTTTCAATGAATCATAATATGAACAGGTCATAAATTCTTTCTGTTGGAAAACATGTTTGATGAGTAGAATTGAGTTATGAATGAACGTATGTAATTTCTTATATTTGAACTTGTTCGAAATATATTCATAAGGAGATAATGAAAATAATAAAAAAATATTGTGAATTGAAAGAGGAATTTGATTGTTGAAATGCCTAGAAAGGTTTTTGTGTTTTGAACTCCGACTATACATGTGTATACAGAAATTCTGCATTCTCAAACTGTCCAATATGGACAATTCAAGATATTTTATAACACTATGTCATATGAAAACTCTTAAATTGTCCAATATATGGACAATTAAAGAAATTTCATCATACCATGTGTTATGAAATATCTCAAATGGGTCTAAGGTGTAATGAATCATGTATGATCGGAAATACATTTAATTCAAAAACAAGCACAATGTTTTAAAAAAAATAAATAGAAATGAATGAAAAAATTGATCACATGAAACTGTTATATTTCATAATAAAATAAAAGATAGAAAGACATAATAGAACACCTTATAGCAGATCCTACGAACTAATAATGCAACATATGCATAATATACAGTATCACATAAAAGTATTTATATAGGGTTGATGTTTAGGTTCCCTTTTGGAATATATTATAAAAGGAAGAATGGAATAACAATTACAAGTTGTATCCTGTAAACTAACGAATCAAGATATATTAAAAATCTTTAGCAAGAATGGTATGACAATCAAAACCTATCTCATGTACACTAAGGAAATCAAGAGGGTTCATTTTCAGGTGCAATTAAAAAAAAGGGTTTTTTATTTTTTTAACCCCTCTAAACTATATGATTTAGTGATCGATCCCTCACTTCTTCATATTTCAATTTAAGTCCCTAGATTTAAAGGGTATGTTTCTTATTAATCCCTGGGAGGAACCTATCACTAAATTATTTGATTTTCTTTTTAGTCCCCTGAAAGGACTAAAATGAACATATTTAATAAATCCGGAAACTTAAACCGAAATATGAAGAAATGAGGAATCGATCACTAAATCATATAGTTTACGGGGACTTAAAAATAAAAAACCCTTATAAAAATTCTATTCACCCAGCTTTTGGAATTATAAAAATAAGAAGCTAAATTCCAATAAATCGATTTATCATTGTTTCCTGGTCAAATGAAACACATGAATGGCATAAGACCTACTAAGATAAAAATTATATCCACCCAGCTTTTGTCATTATAAAAAAGACTTACACGTTTCTTATAAAGTGATGATATGAGTCATATTTAATAAATTATATTGAGTAATTATTTAATGAATTGGATCATCTTATGAATTTCAAGTAAAAACATGAAGAACAACAAAGCTCAATAGAACTTAAAAGCCAGGCAAAGAATCCGTGTGTTTCATCAACAATGCCGGCAAAAGATATGCATTAAAAAAAATTCTTGCACCAAAAATACCTCCAACCAAGAACACCCAGACCCAAAAAATTTCTGCACCAAAAACACGTCCAAGCGAGAACGCCCCCAACAAAAAATTCCAGTATCAAAAAAAAAAAAAAAAGAAAGAAAGAAAGGGTTTTTTATTTTTTAGTCCTTGTAAACTATATAATTTAGTGATCGATCTCTCATTTTTTCATATTTCAATTTTAGTTTTTAAACTCGAAGGGTATGTTTCTCATTAGTTCCTGGGAGAGACCTATCCCTAAATTATTTGATTTTCTTTTTTAATCATTGTGCAAGACTACAAAGAACATATCCTTTAAATCTGAAACTAAAACCGATATACGAAGAAATGAGAAATCGATTACTAAATCATATAAGAGAAATTTGGACGCATTGTAATGTACAGTGTGTAATTTTTAGTTCGGTGGTGGGGTGATTTTTGGACGTACCGTGGTGCATTAGAATGTAATATGTCGGAAAAACACTAAATTTTTTAATTTTGAAAATCACAACAAAATTAGAATTAAATATAGAGTTAAAAAAATTTAAAAAATTTAATGGATTGAAGCACGCAAAAATCTTTCTGAAAAACAGATTCCGTCCTACTTTGATGCAATGGTTCAATGACGGTCCATTCTGAAGTGATTTTAGTCTCTGATCCTTCTTAAGGTGCATTCTAACTGAAAAGATGTTTTAGTGAACAACTGTAAGTCTTTAAGAATAGGAGACATCTTTCTATGATTTTAATTTCAATGTTGTCTAGGACGGACTCACTGTAGGTGCTCTCTGATTTCTTTTTTCTGTGTGTTAGACGGACTGGTTTGTATAATATAATATCTTCTCTGTCCAACATCCCTGCCCCATATATTTTATTACAAGAGGTGCCAAAGCACTCCCAGAGAAACAAAACAGTTCACAACCGTTTAATAACCAAAAACAGTTTAAAACAAAGCTACAAATCACTTTGAAAAGATGAAATGATATTCAAATCACTGACACAAATTCAAATGAAAAAAAAAACTGTTTCAACAGTTACCATAAAAAAACACATATAAAAACTAAAATAAAATAACTTTCTAACATAATATAATAATTATATACAGTATAGATATATGTTGGTCAATGACATATAAAAAGACAGACCCCTTCCACCACTTCCCAGCTTACTTCCATGGAAGCCAATCCTTCTCACTAAACCCCTCTCTCTCTCTCTCTCTCTCTATATATATATAGAACACAGATTATACACCAATATCAATACAAAACCTCAACAAACCCTAACCATGAAAACCAACTTGTCTCATCTCCTCCTCACACTTACAACCCTATCAGCACTTGTCCACGCGAGCCCTCCCCCCCCAACCGTGACATGCAGCGCCGGCGACGTCAACTGCATCGTCACCAACGGCTACGGCATCTACCCAGACAGAACCACCTGTAAAGCCGCCTCCGTCGCCCGCCCGGCCGACGAGTCCGAGCTCCTCTCCGTGGTCTCCGACGCCTCCCAAAAGAAGCAACACATGAAGGTGGTCACCGTGTACTCACACAGCATACCCAAACTGTCGTGCCCAGGCGGACCGGACGGGGAAGGGCTCGTGATAAGCACAGAAAACCTAAACAGTGTCATGGACGTGGACCCTTTGAGGGTTCGGATGACTGTAGGGGGTGGGATTACCCTTCGAGGGCTCATCGATGCGGCGGCGGAGAACGGGTTGGCTCTGCCTCACTCGCCGTATTGGGAGGGGATGACTTTGGGTGGGTTGATCGGGACTGGGTCCCATGGGAGCTCGTTGAGTGGGAAGGGACCGGCGGTGCATGAGTACGTCGTCGGGGTGAGGTTAGTGGTTCCGAGTACAAGTGCTGGTGGTGATGGTAAGTATGCGAGGGTGGTGGGGTTGGTGGAGGGGGATGAGGAGCTCTTGGCGGCTAAGGTTTCTCTTGGTGTCTTGGGGGTTATCTCTCAAGTAAGTTTTTATTTTTAATTTGTTTTGTTTTTATTTTGGAAAAAATCTTTTTAACTCTATCAAATCTTTTGCAAATCATAAAAAGTCTCTCTAAAATTAGAAAATCATCATAGATCCTCACAAAGTGTATATGGTTAACGAATTTAATCCCCTGATCAAGAGTATATTGAAATAAGTCCTCAGAAACTTACTAGAATTGGATTCAGTCCTTACAAACTTTATAAAATCAGATTTAGTTCTTTTGTAAGACAAAAATACCCTCGTCATTTTCAATATCCTCATATCTTGAAATATCATCTTCATCTGTAAAAAAAAAAAAAAATCCGTCAAACCTTAATTTGATCTACAAAATTGAATCATTTTTCAACATTTTTCCCTCCTCAATCTCATTATAGAGATTGAACAAAAAAAAATTATAGTTTCATTAACTCCATTACAAAATCAGTAGAGAAAACAATTTAAAAATCAAATCAAAATTCTATAATACATTCTTAACTCAATTACTACCAATAAAAAGCATAACACGTTGACTATAAAACTATAATTTGTTTCATAAAATTTAAATAAATCAGTATATATTTTTAGATATTCACATGGATTTTTTACGATTTTTAGAAGATTTCAGGGAGTTAAGACGATTTTTTAATTTCACAAGGACTTTTTTCGATTTTCATAAGTTTTCAGGGAGTTATATAAATTTTTTCTAATAAAGAAAATAAATTTTAAAAGGGTATAACAATAATTTACCATGCATGGTTAGGGTTAACCACATATCTGGTTAGTTATATGGACTAAAATAAATATTATCTAATAAGATAAGGACCTGAGGGGATTTGTCAATTTTACAGAGACTTTTTCTAATTTTCATAAGTTTTCATAGAGCTAGATCGATTTTTCCCTTTTATTTTTAATTTGTTTTTAGAAAAAAAAAATATTTACTCTAGATTGATAAATATTGTGACTTCGTTTGGACATGAGAGTGATAATAGTTTTTATAACTTAGGTTTTGAAAAATGTTGTTGTTATAATTTTTTTAGTTTAGTTTTTTTTTTTTAATTTTGTAACACAAAATCGACATAAATATGAATTTAAATTTGTATAATAAAAAAAATACAAATATTGTAATATATATTATGTAATAATGAAAACTATATGTAAACATTGGGTGAGGCTATGGTCACATCTAGGGGTGGTAAACGAGTCGAACAAGCCGAGCTCTGATCTGCTCAGGCTCGGCTCGTTTAATATCAGGCTCCGCTTGAGCTCTATTCGAGAACGAGCTTCATTTTGTGTTGAAACTCGGCTCGTTGGACTCGTAAAAAGCTTGGTTGATGCTCGTCTCGGCTCGTTTGTTAAACAAGTCAAGCCAAAGCTTGAATCAAGGCTTTGTTCGGGCTCGTTTAGCTAAAAAAAAATCTTGTTTAATATTTGAAAAGTTACATTTCACAAATCCCAATACTTTATACATGTGAAAGTAACATAAGTTCGGGCTCATTTTTTCTGTTAAGTAAATGAGCTCGTCTAGACTCGGATTCGGCTCGACTCGGACTCGGCTCGTTTACAAACCGAGCTTTAAAAATTATTCAAGCTCGACTCGTTTGTTTAATCGAACGAGTCTGAGCGAGCTTTAACAGAACCGAACTGGAGCAGAACCCGAGCCCGAGCTACTCAATTCATTTACCAGCCCTAGCCACATCCAATCAACACTACCGTTGTTCTCATTTGGATATGACATAAGCTTTTTTGATACAGATAACTGCTTTGTTTGATTGTGGTGCGATTGAACGGTGGTTAGAACTCTCCGAAGACACAAAAATAAGATCACATGTATACACGGAATCTATAGATTATTCACATATATGGTTTGTTTTCCCTTTGTGTATATATATATTGTATTGTATAAATATATATGAAGAATTGTTAAGTAGTTGGTGAATATAATTAAGAAGGCAGCTTGTATGCCTATGTAAATTTATAAGGTGTAATATTGGTGTATATATTTGTAACTAATTCTATCAGCTCTTCTGCTTTTTGGTTGGCATAACAAGTAAGATCGGTTCACAACAAGTCCTTACATTAATAAGTAATCGACAAAGGTGTTAAATGGTGTTAGGTTGTACTTGGAGATAATTTTCTTACGGAATTGATTAACCGAAGGTTTAGGTCTTGTATGCAATGAATGATTTTATGTTTTTAAATGTTCATGGAAGATGGACCAACGTACCATACAAAAAATAGAAATAAATGAATATCTTGGTTGATGTTTTCTTACCTGTCTACCTGCATTTAATGAGAAATAGTTGGATTTCAATTATGCATTATCCAAATATTTATATGTATAAATAAATAAAGTTGGTCTTTAATTCTTACTATCATTATCATCATCATCAGTTTGTTAGAGATATAAATAATGAATCCATACACATGGCCGATCTGGCATGAAATGATTAAGCTTTTGATAAAAACATGGTTTAAATTTCAGCCATGTTTTTTTGCCCTTTTCGTCCTTTCCACCATGCACCCCCCCTGTGATGGGGGTGTCCTAACAATCACGCCATGCGTGGGTTGGACAAATTTCGGCCATGTTGAATAAATGAACATTCACATAGGAAATTTATCAATAAATTTAAGAGTTTAAAAACATTACATGAGTAATCTCATATAAATCCTTATCAAAGTTAAGACAAACACACAAATCTTTGAAAACTCATAAATACATATATACATCTCTAGTTTTAACAAAAATTAATCATAATCCAGCCTATCCTATTTAACTTTAATCTATAACCATGAAATTATTAAATTATGCTCAAATTTTTTACCATTTTCAATCAATACCTTAATGGAAATAAAAGAAACATAAAAGGTCTTATAAGAATAATTTAATATTTACATAGACTAATTTATTTTTATGATTATTTATGGAGATTATAGTGTTTGCACAATTACATGATGATAAAATATTCTTTTAAATTTGAATAAAATTTTAACCCAATAACGATAATTAGGTTTTTGTTAGTTTTAAGGGACTCGTGTATCCGCCACAACTTTCAAATGGACTTGTATAGAATTACCTATGTTTACAGGATGCAGATATTTTTAACCCTAAATTTAAATGCTTTTACTACATAGATCTGCAAAGTGTTGTGATTATAACGATGATGACACAGCCTGACTGCATCTGAATACCTATCCACAGGTTGACGGATAATCTTTTTTTTTATATACAGAAAAGCAATGTATCCGAGCATAGGGTGCAAGTCATAAGACTCCTCTGAATAACTCACCCTACATGGCTGCAGAAACTTAGGCATGCGAGTCCATAGATACATCAGTACCTAAAGGGACTAACAACATGTTTTCTCTTCCTGCGTTCACAGCAGGACTCAACCTCACTCCTCCCCTAAAGGGGGAAGGTGTCCCAATCGCCGCGCCATGAGTCCGGGGATGGTTCATGGATAAACATTAATGCTAAGGATAAACATAATGCTAACTGCACTAACTTTGCCTTGCTACCCATCAAAAGAAAAGAAAAAAAAAACTTACCTTTCTCTATTGAAACTGTACTGAATAAAATCCACACCGAATCCCAAATTTGTTATTAGGATTGGAAGACAATGCTTGCTAACAGAGAAAATTTACTGCTCTTTCAGGTGACACTGCAACTAGAGCCGATGTTCAAGCGCTCCATCACAAACCGCGTTGAGGGGGACGACGGTTTCGAGAATCAAATTGCAGCCTTCGGATCAATGACCGAATTCGGCGACATCACATGGTACCCTTCACAAGGCAGGGTCGTCTTCCGCGACGACTTCAGAGTCCCCATCACCACCAAAGGGATTGGCCTGAACGACTTCACCGGATTCCGGGCACAGCCCCGCCTCATAATAGAGGGCATCCGAACCACTGGTACTCACTGTGAATCACTAACTACATATAATGTGCTCTAATGAATGAATTACCAAATGTTTGATATGGTGTGACAGAGGAGTTGTTGGAAGCGACTCATAATCCATCCGGCAAATGCGTGTTGTCGAAAGGGCAAGTGACTGTTCTGCTCGAATCAGGTCTTGGGCTCAAGAACAGGGATGGAAGTTTATTGGAGTTCACCGGATATCCGGTGATCGGTAACCAGAGCGACATGCAAACTTCAGGTATGCCAGAATGATAATATCACATGAACATCACATCAGTTAGTTTGATCATGATTTTGTGCACAGGGTCATGTCTAAACGGGAAGGATGACCTCCTCCTCACCGCGTGCGGGTGGGACAGACGGATCCACGGGTTGCGCTACCACCAGACCACCGTGAGCATACCATTAACCAACATCACGAGCTTCATCTCCGACGTAAAGAAACTGAGGGACATCAACCGTGACTCCCTGTGCGGCGTCGAACTCTACTCTGGCTTCCTGATGAGGTTCATCAAGGCCTCAACCGCTTATTTGGGGAAGACGGCCGACTCGGTGGACATTGACATCACGTACTACCGGTCCAACGACCCGCTTGATCCACGGCTGGACGAGGACGTACTGGAGGAGATCGAGCAGATGGCGCTGTTCAAATATAAAGGCATGCCTCACCTGGGGAAGAACCGGAACGTTGGATTTGTAGGGATGAGGGAGAAACTCGGGGCGAAGGGGGACCTGTTCGTCAAGGCGATGGAGAAGTACGACCCGGAGGGATTGTTCTCTTCCGACTGGACGGATGCGGTGTTGGGGTTGCGCGGGAAGGCCCTGACTGTTGAGAAGAAGGGGTGCGCTCTTGAGGGGCTCTGTATTTGCTCGAGGGACGAGCACTGCGCGCCGGAGAAGGGGTACCTCTGTCGGCCCGGGATGGTTTACACTGAATCGAGGGTGTGTCGTAGAGAGGATGACGGGCTGTTGAAGATGGAAGTGCTGTAGCCCTTGCTGGACTTGTATACAAATGGGGTGTCATAGCATCAATAAAATGTTTATAGAATATTAAACTATTCAAAAAATCTCATTTCATGATTTTAACATATATAGTAATTTTGAATACCATGTAATATTATTTCAAATTATAATAAAAATAACATAACAAACTTTTTTAAAATTCATTGAGATAGATTTAATAATATATGTAATTTTTTATTAATAAAATTTCAATATATTGATATGATTTTTCTTAAATCTGATTTTGAAATCTAAAATATATATTTATGATTTATATAAATCTAATTTGAAATCTTAAATTTTGAATAAATAGGATATAAGGAATTACTAAATTTATAATAGAGTAAAAAATAAAAATGAAAAAGCAGCTGGGTCACTTTCCCTTTAATAAGTAAGTAATAGATAATGTACTATTAAACAAATTAAACATCATGAGAAAATTGGTAACATCCATAAACTAATTTAATTTTCCAATTTATAAAATAGAATATTTACCTTCAAAGATAGAACTTTGATGTGGAAAAAAAGATTAAACTAAAAGTCCAATATGGGAATGGAAAAAATTGGTATATATTCATAAACTAATTTATATTTACCCGCAAAGATAGAACTTTGAAATGAAAGAAAAGATAAAACTAAGGGTGCGTTTGGTTACGCAATTATAAAATTGATTATGTAGGAATCTGTGTTTTAAAACTGATTCTGTAGAAAGCTCACTTTCTCAGCTTTTTGAAATCGCAGCTTTGTGCCTGAAATCTGTGTGTAAGAATCTGCTACAGTAAAACTGTTTGGTTGTGCAATTGCAAACGCAGCTTCTTGCAATCGCAAACGCTGTGCATCGCACAACCAAACGCACCCTAAATATCCAATGTTGGAATGGATGCCGCAAATACATATGTTCCTTTTTCAATAGTTCCCAATTTAAATCAAACATATCCATTTTAACCCTTCTTTGAACACGTTAGATCATGCAACATATATGTTGGTCATTTGCGCGTACTAATGTATTGCAGTAAATATAATCTGCCATAAAATGTGTCATAATATCATTGTAGTAAGTACATCTTCTAGAGAAAAATAAATAAACATATATTTTGGGCCTCATGATTAATAAACAAAAGTTAACCAACTGTAAGTTGAGACTGTTCTAGAGTAGAGGAGACAGTGGCTCCTAAAACTTACATAATGTTACAATGAAAATTCACAGTCTTTTACAATGAAATATACAAATGAATGAATGACTTCCTGCACTGTCATAGAAAAGAGAGAAGAATGTGCAATATGTTACAATGAAAATATAATGTCTTTTACAATGAAAATGTATAGGCCGGTGCTATTACACATAAGCCTTTTGCCCGTGGGAGTCACGATACATTCTTGTTCTTCATTTTTGTGTTCTTTCCTCCATTGTTGAGTCTGAGAGAAGAATACATGTTTGAAGAGCAGTATAATTATGCTTTAATTTTTGAATAAATGTTAATTGTGATAAAAAAAAGGTCAAATCTTCTTTTAAGTGTACCTGCAAAAGTGGTACTTTGAACTGCAGAATACAAGAAGATTAGCCGAAGTTCTTCAAAGTATATATACACATGATGTTATTTAAAGTATGTACGTCTGCCTAATATACAAAGCGAAGTGACATGTTTAAAATTCTTTATAAACAAAAATTATGCACAACATATAGTCTAATGCGTTATTCCTAGTAATAGGCTATGCGCTTTGCAAGCATGATGAGGTCTCAAGTCTCAACTGACATAGAATGAAATGTGGGAATTTTCAATGAATCATAATATGAACAGGTCATAAATTCTTTCTGTTGGAAAACATGTTTGATGAGTAGAATTGAGTTATGAATAAACGTATGTAATTTCTTATATTTGAACTTATTCGAAATATATTCATAAGGAGATAATGAAAATAATAAAAAAATATTGTGAATTGAAAGAGGAATTTGATTGTTGAAATGCCTAGAAAGGTTTTTGTGTTTTGAACTCCGACTATACATGTGTATACATAAATTTTGCATTCTCAAACTGTTTAATATGAACAATTCAAGATATTTCATAATGCTATGTCATATGAAATCTCCTAAATCGTCAAAGTCTCCAAGACATGGACAGATGAAGAAATTTCATTATACCATGTGATATGAAATATCTCAAATGGGTCTAAGGTGTAATGAATCATGTATGATCAGAAATACATTTAATTCATAAACAAGCACAATTTTTTTATGAAATAAATAGAAACAAATGAAAAAATTGATCACATGAAACTGTTATATTTCATAATAAAATATAGAAAGACAAAATATAGCACCGTATAGCATATCGTATGAACTAAAAATTAAACATATGCATAATATAGATTATCGTATAAAAGTATTCTATATAGGCTGGATGTAGGTTCCATTTCGGAATATATTATTAACCTTTAGCAAGAATGGAAGAACAATTACAAGTTGTATCCTGTAAACTAACGAATCAAGATATATTAAAAATCTTTAGCAAGAATGGTATGACAATTAAAACCTATCTCTGTACACTAAGGAAATCAAGAGGGTTCATTTTCAGGTGCAATTATAAAAAGGGTTTTTTATTTTTTCACCCCTGTAAACTATATGATTTAGTGATTGATCCCCCACTTTTTCATATTTCAATTTGAGTTCCTAGATTTAAAGGATTTGTTTCTTATTAATCCTTGGAAAGGACTTATCCTTAAATTATTTAATTTTTTTTTTAGTCCCTAAGAAAGACTAAAATGAACATATCAATAAATCTGGGGACTCAAACCGAAATAAGAAGAAGTGAGGGATCGATCACTAAATCATATAGTTTACGAGGACTTAAAAATAAAAAAACTCTTATAAAAATTCTATTCACTCAGCTTTTGGAATTATAAAAATAAGAAGCTAAATTCCAATAACTCGTTTATCATTGTTTCCTGGTCAAATGAAACACATGAATGGCATAACACCTACTAAGATAAAAATTATATCCACCCAGCTTTTGTAATTATAAAAAAAGACTTACAAATTTCTTATAAAGTGATGATATGAGTCATATTTAATAAATTATATTGAGTAATTATTTAATGAATTGGATCATCTTATGAATTTCAAGTAAAAACATGAAGAACAACAAAGCTCAATAGAACTTAAAAGCCAGGCAAAGAATCCGTGTGTTTCATCAACAATGCCGGCAAAAGATATGCATTAAAAAAAATTCTTGCACCAAAAATACCTCCAACCAAGAACACCCAGACCCAAAAAATTTCTGCACCAAAAACACGTCCAAGCGAGAACGCCCCCAACAAAAAATTCCAGTATCAAAGAGACAACCAAAAAAAAAAAAAGAAAGAAAGAAAGGGTTTTTTATTTTTTAGTCCTTGTAAACTATATAATTTAGTGATCGATCTCTCATTTTTTCATATTTCAATTTAAGTTTTTAAACTCAAAGGGTATGTTTCTCATTAGTTCCTGGGAGAGACCTATCCCTAAATTATTTGATTTTCTTTTTTAATCATTTTAAGAGACTATAAAAAACATATCTTTTAAAATGAAGACTCAAATTAATATACGAAGAAATGAGAAATCGATTACTAAATCATATAATTTATTATGAAAATTTAAAAATAAAAAATCCATAAAAGAAAATGATACCTTCTCTGCACCTTCCAATCAACGAGCCGTGGTGAAAACGAGGCCAGTATTTTCTCTTCACTTTCCAACCAACAAACCATACCTAAAAAAATTTACAAAAAAAATTGATGAAGAGCGAAAGAACAGACAGGATTTCGTGAATCACAGCAGAGGAACAGTTCTGACTACAATGACAGAAATACCATCCGAAGGAGAAATTTGGACGCATTGTAATGTACAGTGTGTAATTTTTAGTTCGGTGGTGGGGTGATTTTTGGACGTACCGTGGTGCATTAGAATGTAATATGTCGGAAAAACACTAAATTTTTTAATTTTGAAAATCACAACAAAATTAGAATTAAATATAGAGTTAAAAAAATTTAAAAAATTTAGTGAATCAGAGCACGTAAAAACACTTTTGAAAAGCAGATTCCGTCCTACTTTGATGCAATGGTTCAATGACGGTCCACTCTGAAGTGATTTTAGTTCTGATCCTTCTTAAGGTGCATTCTAAGTGACAAGAGGTTTTAGCGAACACCTGTAAATCTTTAAGAATAGGAGACCGCTTTCTCTTCTTTTAATTTCAATGTTTGTCTCGGACGGACTCACTGTAGGTGCTCCCTGATTTCTTTTTTCTTTTTTCTGTGTGTTAGACGGACTGGTTTGTATAATATAATATCTTCTCTGTCCAACATCCCTGCCCCATATATTTTATTACAAGAGGTGCCAAAGCACTCCCAGAGAAACAAAACAGTTCACAACCGTTTAATAACCAAAAACAGTTTAAAACAAAGCTACAAATCACTTTGAAAAGATGAAATGATATTCAAATCACTGACACAAATTCAAATGAAAAAAAAAACTGTTTCAACAGTTTACATAAAAAAACACATATAAAAACTAAAATAAAATAATTTTCTAACATAATATAATAATTATATACAGTATAGATATATGTTGGTCAATGATATATAAAAAGACAGACCCCTTCCACCACTTCCCAGCTTACTTCCATGGAAGCCAATCCTTCTCACTAAACCCCTCTCTCTCTCTCTCTCTCTCTCTCTCTATATATATATATATATACCTAATTTTCAAAAAAAAACACAGATTATACACCAATATCAATACAAAACCTCAACAAACCCTAACCATGAAAACCAACTTGTCTCATCTCCTCCTCACACTTACAACCCTATCAGCACTTGTCCACGCGAGCCCTCCCCCCCCAACCGTGACATGCAGCGCCGGCGACGTCAACTGCATCGTCACCAACGGCTACGGCATCTACCCAGACAGAACCACCTGTAAAGCCGCCTCCGTCGCCCGCCCATCCGACGAGTCCGAGCTTCTCTCCGTGATCTCCGACGCCTCCCAAAAGAAGCAACACATGAAGGTGGTCACCGTGTACTCACACAGCATACCCAAACTGTCGTGCCCAGGCGGACCGGACGGGGAAGGGCTCGTGATAAGCACAGAAAACCTAAACAGTGTCATGGACGTGGACCCTTTGAGGGTTCGGATGACTGTAGGGGGTGGGATTACCCTTCGAGGGCTCATCGATGCGGCGGCGGAGAACGGGTTGGCTCTGCCTCACTCGCCGTTTGGGAGGGGATGACTTTGGGTGGGTTGATCGGGACTGGGTCCCATGGGAGCTCGTTGAGTGGGAAGGGACCGGCGGTGCATGAGTACGTCGTCGGGGTGAGGTTAGTGGTTCCGAGTACAAGTGCTGGTGGTGATGGTAAGTATGCGAGGGTGGTGGGGTTGGTGGAGGGGGATGAGGAGCTCTTGGCGGCTAAGGTTTCTCTTGGTGTCTTGGGGGTTATCTCTCAAGTAAGTTTTTATTTTTAATTTGTTTTGTTTTTATTTTGGAAAAAATCTTTTTAACTCTATCAAATCTTTTGCAAATCATAAAAAGTCTCTCTAAAATTAGAAAATCATCATAGATCCTCACAAAGTGTATATGGTTAACGAATTTAATCCCCTGATCAAGAGTATATTGAAATAAGTCCTCAGAAACTTATTAAAATTGGATTCACTCCCTACAAACTTTATTAAATCAGATTTAGTTCTTTTGTAAGACAAAAATACCCTCGTCATTTTCAATATCCTCATATCTTGAAATATCATCTTCATCTGTAAAAAAAAAAAAATCCGTCAAACCTTAATTTGATCTACAAAATTGAATCATTTTTCAACATTTTTCCCTCCTCAATCTCATTATAGAGATTGAACAAAAAAAAATTATAGTTTCATTAACTCCATTACAAAATCAGTAGAGAAAACAATTTAAAAATCAAATCAAAATTCTATAATACATTCTTAACTCAAAATTACTAGCAATAAAAAATATAACACCTTGACTATAAAACTATAATTTGTTTCATAAAATTTAAATAAATCAGTATATATTTTTAGATAATCACATGGATTTTTTACGATTTTTAGAAGATTTCAGGGAGTTAAGACGATTTTTTAATTTCACAAGGACTTTTTTCGATTTTCATAAGTTTTCAGGGAGTTATATAAATTTTTTCTAATAAAGAAAATAAATTTTAAAAGGGTATAACAATAATTTACCATGCATGGTTAGGGTTAACCACATATCTGGTCAAATAAATATTATCTAATAAGATAAGGACCTGAGGGGATTTGTCAATTTTACAGAGACTTTTTCTAATTTTCATAAGTTTTCATAGAGCTAGATCGATTTTTCCCTTTTATTTTTAATTTGTTTTTAGAAAAAAAAAATATTTACTCTAGATTGATAAATATTGTGACTTCGTTTGGACATGAGAGTGATAATAGTTTTTATAACTTAGGTTTTGAAAAATGTTGTTATAATTTTTTTAGTTTAGTTTTTTTTTTTTAATTTTGTAACACAAAATCGACATAAATATGAATTTAAATTTGTATAATAAAAAAAATACAAATATTGTAATATATATTATGTAATAATGAAAACTATATGTAAACATTGGGTGAGGCTATGGTCACATCTAGGGGTGGTAAACGAGTCGAACAAGCCGAGCTCTGATCTGCTCAGGCTCGGCTCGTTTAATATCAGGCTCCGCTTGAGCTCTATTCGAGAATGAGTTTCATTTTGTATTCAAGCTCGGCTCATTGGGCTCGTGAAAAGTTCGGTTGATGCTCGTCTCGGCTCGTTTGTTAAACAAGTCAAGCCAAAGCTTGAATCAAGGCTTTGTTCGGGCTCGTTTAGCTAAAAAAAAATCTTGTTTAATATTTGAAAAGTTACATTTCACAAATCCCAATACTTTATACATGTGAAAGTAACATAAGTTCGGGCTCATTTTTTCTGTTAAGTAAATGAGCTCGTCTAGACTCGGATTCGGCTCGACTCGGACTCGGCTCGTTTACAAACCGAACTTTAAAAATTGTTGAAGATCGACTCGTTTGTCTAATCGAACGAGCCTGAGCGAGCTTTAACCGAGTCGAACTGGAGCAGAACCCGAGCCCGAGCTACTCAATTCATTTACCAGCCCTAGCCACATCCAATCAACACTACCGTTGTTCTCATTTGGATATGACATAAGCTTTTTTGATACAGATAACTGCTTTGTTTGATTGTGGTGCGATTGAACGGTGGTTAGAACTCTCCGAAGACACAAAAATAAGATCACATGTATACACGGAATCTATAGATTATTCACATATATGGTTTGTTTTCCCTTTGTGTATATATATATTGTATTGTATAAATATATATGAAGAATTGTTAAGTAGTTGGTGAATATAATTAAGAAGGCAGCTTGTATGCCTATGTAAATTTATAAGGTGTAATATTGGTGTATATATTTGTAACTAATTCTATCAGCTCTTCTGCTTTTTGGTTGGCATAACAAGTAAGATCGGTTCACAACAAGTCCTTACATTAATAAGTAATCGACAAAGGTGTTAAATGGTGTTAGGTTGTACTTGGAGATAATTTTCTTACGGAATTGATTAACCGAAGGTTTAGGTCTTGTATGCAATGAATGATTTTATGTTTTTAAATGTTCATGGAAGATGCAACCACCAACGGACCATACAAAAAATAGAAATAAATGAATATCTTGGTTGATGTTTTCTTACCTGTCTACCTGCATTTAATGAGAAATAGTTGGATTTCAATTATGCATTATCCAAATATTTATATGTATAAATAAATAAAGTTGGTCTTTAATTCTTACTATCATTATCATCATCATCAGTTTGTTAGAGATATAAATAATGAATCCATACACATGGCCGATCTGGCATGAAATGATTAAGCTTTTGATAAAAACATGGTTTAAATTTCAGCCATGTTTTTTTGCCCTTTTCGTCCTTTCCACCATGCACCCCCCCTGTGATGGGGGTGTCCTAACAATCACGCCATGCGTGGGTTGGACAAATTTCGGCCATGTTGAATAAATGAACATTCACATAGGAAATTTATCAATAAATTTAAGAGTTTAAAAACATTACATGAGTAATCTCATATAAATCCTTATCAAAGTTAGGACAAACACACAAATCTTTAAAAACTCATAAATACCTATATACATCTCTAGTTTTAACAAAAATTAATCATAATCCAGCCTATCCTATTTAACTTATAACCATGAAATGATTAATTTATCCTCAAATTTTTAATCATTTTCAATCAATACCTCAATAGAAATGAAAGAAACATAAAAAGTCTTATAAGAATAATTTAATATTTACATAGACTAATTTATTTTTATGATTATTTATGGAGATTATAGTGTTTGCACAATTACATGATGATAAAATATTCTTTTAAATTTGAATAAAATTTTAACCCAATAACGATAATTAGGTTTTTGTTAGTTTTAAGGGACTCGTGTATCCGCCACAACTTTCAAATGGACTTGTATAGAATTACCTATGTTTACAGGGATAGGTATGCCTGTAATCCTAAATTTAAATGCTTTTACTACATAGTAGATCTGCAAAGTGTTATGATTATAATGATGATGACACAGCCTGACTGCATCTGAATACCTATCCACAGGTTGACGGATAATCTTTTTTTTATATATAGAAAAGCAATGTATCCAAGCAGAGGGTGCAAGTCATAAGACTCCTCTGAATAACCCACCCTACATGGCTGCAGAAACTTAGGCATGCGAGTCCATAGATACATCAGTACCTAAAGGGACTAACAACATGTTTTCTCTTCCTGCGTTCACAGGAGGACCCAACCTCACTCCTCCCCTAAAGGGGAAAGGTGTCCCAACCGCCGCGCCAATGCGCCATGAGTCCGGGGATGGTTCATGGATAAACATTAATGCTAAGGATAAACATAATGCTAACTGCACTAACTTTGCCTTGCTACCCATCAAAAGAAAAGAAAAAAAAAACTTACCCTGCTCTATTGAAACTGTACTGAATAAAATTCACACCGAATCCCAAATTTGTTATTAGGATTGGAAGACAATGCTTGCTAACAGATAAAACTTACTGCTCTTTCAGGTGACACTGCAACTAGAGCCAATGTTCAAGCGCTCCATTACAAACCGTGTTGAGGGGGACGACGGTTTCGAGAATCAAATTGCAGCCTTCGGATCAATGACCGAATTCGGCGACATCACATGGTACCCTTCACAAGGCAGGGTCATCTTCCGCGACGACTTCAGAGTTCCCATCACCACCACAGGGAATGGCCTAAACGATTTCACCGGATTCCGGGCACAGCCCCGCCTCATAATTGAGGGCATCCGGACCACTGGTACTCACTGTGAATCACTAACTACATATAATGTGCTCTAATGAATGAATTACCAAATGTTTGATATGGTGTGACAGAGGAGTTGTTGGAAGCGACTCATAATCCATCCGGCAAATGCGTGTTGTCGAAAGGGCAAGTGACTGTTCTGCTTGCATCAGGTTTCGGGCTCAAGAACAGGGATGGAAGACTACTGGATTTCACCGAATATCCGGTGATCGGTAACCAAAGTGACATGCAAACTTCAGGTATACCCGCATGATAATATCACATCAACATCACATCAGTTAGTTTGATCATGATTTTGTGCACAGGGTCATGTCTGAATGGGAAGGATGACCTCCTCCTCACCGCATGCGAATGGGACAGGCGGATTCATGGGTTGCTCTACCACCAGACCAGCGTGAGCATACCATTGCCCAACATCACGAGCTTCATTTCCGATGTAAAGAAACTGAGAGACATCAACCATGACTCCCTCTGCGGTGTCGAACTCTACTCTGGCTTTCTAATGAGGTTCATCAAGGCCTCAACCGCTTATTTGGGGAAGACGGCCGACTCGGTGGACATTGACATCACGTACTACCGGTCCAACGACCCGCTTGATCCACGGCTGGACGAGGACGTACTGGAGGAGATCGAGCAGATGGCGCTGTTCAAATATAAAGGCATGCCTCACCTGGGGAAGAACCGGAACGTTGGATTTGTAGGGATGAGGGAGAAGCTAGGGGTGAAGGGTGACCTGTTCGTCAAGGCAATGGAGAAGTACGACCCGGAAGGATTGTTCTCTTCCGACTGGAGCGATGCGGTGTTGGGGTTGCGCGGGAAGGCCCTGACTGTTGACAAGAAGGGGTGTGCTCTTGAGGGGCTCTGCATTTGCTCGAGGGATGAGCACTGTGCGCCAGAGAAGGGGTACCTCTGTCGGCCTGGGATGGTTTACACTGAAGCGAGGGTGTGTCGTAGAGAGGACGACGGGCTGTTGTAGATAGAACTGCAGTAGAACTTGCTGGGACTTGTATCCAAATGGGGTGTCATAGCATCAATAAATTCATATCAGTGTTTCACGGTGTAGAAGGAAAGAAAACCATCAGTTTCACAAGAGAGATCATGTGCTTTGCAAAATAAAGCTTAGTTATATTCTATGAAGTACAGGCCAAAACTATTTAAAAACTGGGAATGTTGAAACTTGAGACTAACTAGCTGTTTTTTTCACACCACTTGTTATTAAAAAAAAGGGTTAGAGATTCTGTAGTTGATGAGGTGTTGAAATTCATGATCTTTAGGTCTATGCTTACGGTGAGTGTAGTGCATGGTTATGGGTATTACAAAGGCGTGTAGGGCACTGGTACACTCGATCATCCTCATCCCTGTAATTCTAATCCAGTATGTGAGATCTCTAATATAATATATATTTGGTTAGGCAAGTATATAGTCTATTAATAAAAATTCAAGGAGGTATGAATTCAATTCATTCAAAATTTCAAATATATACTTCATTTTTTTGTGAAGTCATGTAATTCATTAAACAAGTATATACCTCCAAAAAAAAATAAAATGTGTTAGGAACTATAGAAGTGACTCTCCCTAGCATTTTCCAATGCCTATATTATATGTCCAACCATGGTAATTATGCACACTATTTGGAATATAATGTATAAAGAAAACCCTATGTTCAGGTATTCAATCGGAGAACTCTTCTACATTCAGAGAACTTTGTGACTGTGTATAGCCAGTGTGTTACAATTTCTTCTGAAGAGGCATATGTTATGTCAGATGAAATATGTTTTTTTTTTTGCATAGAGAAGTTAGAGAAGTACATATATAATTCATTATAGTATATATATACTTCATTTTTAAATTCAGAGAACTTTGTGCATGTACATATTTTTTATAATGGTTAGCAAGATACGATGGAAATTTATCTTGAGTAGATGATTTTTTCTTCATGGTAGCACTACAGAATCATCAAAATAAGCAATTATATTGATTGAAAGGAACGCAATTATAGTATGATTACACTTACTTCCTAAGCTTTCACTAAAACCAGTGTCTCCTTCACTTGTCCAATTGTCTTTCACACAACACCAATACGAGGATCCCATCAGGCATTCTTGTTTTGTTGGTCAGTCTGCTTGGCTTCACCGACGTCTTCATATCCAGATGGCAACAGAGGACCGATTACCTTCCTACGGACTGAAGCAGATTCCTTCAACTTCCTCTTCCGTATCCTCTTCCTCTGCGCCCTCGTGAGCTTCAGAAGCCCACATTCGCTTCCTTCGCTGGATGACTTCTCCTTTTCTGGCTCCTCTGCATCAACTGCTGGTTGAAATGCAAGTATGAGCAAGTACTAAGTATCTCTTGAAGTGCAATTAAACTGATGTTTCTTAAATTAGTTCTACATTCCTCATACATACATACACATATATACACACACTCCAAATGTGAGAAGCTCTAAATTCGGATATTCATATGTGAATGATTTAACTGTAGATATCGCTACCAAGGTCGCATTTTGGAGATTATATTATTGCAGAAATCATACTTAACCCAAACGTGGAGACAAATCACCCCAGTGGGTCCACCTTTTAAAGAATTTACAGAAAGCAAGAAAAGACTTTTAGTTATCTAACAAAAGCAATTGAAAAAGAAGCTTTTCAGCAATCTAACAAAAATATGTTTCTTGGAAAAACTAATTTAAAATGCAGCTTCACATCCATGTTAGAAGTTAGAACAACAACAAAGTTGAATTATAACGACATAATTTATAGAGAAATACATACCCACATGGAATTCCGGAACTAGAGCTCCAAGGGTGTCTTCCGCAGGTTCATCCTTGGCTGGTTGTGGCTGTCAAATAAAGAGTAAAGACTCGTTGCGACATTAAAACATACATTTTAAGCTCAACAGTCGGGATATGGTAATTTGATTTTAGCAATGGAATCTACCTTTAGTCGGAATATGATTCAAACAACATGGAACAATCCACGGAATACAGTGATACCACTCAGACAGATAGATAGAATGAATTTTAAATAATAAAATAGTATAAATGTGTGATTGGCTTTTAATCATAATCTCTAATTTCAAGATTGAATCACCCAAAAATTTAAAAAAAAATAAAAAAAAATATAAAAAAAGGGAAGAGAGAAGGATTGATTTACCTGAGGAGGGGGTGATTGAGGGGGATAGAGGATGCTAATGAGGGTTTCGTGAAATCGGGACCTCTTCGGATCATTATTCATTATTATTCATCCCCGTTGTTGAAATGTTTCCCTCTCTCGCTCTGGGATTTGTTAGGACGGTGGAAGCGGTTACTCGATGCAAGGATGAGTCGCTGACGAGGAGAGGTTGTGGAGGTTTTTTAGGGTTTCACGAGTGAACGAACAAGGGGATTTGTTTTCTTAGATTGGGGTGCGCAAATAAAGTCAAAATTATATTTAATAAATCTATGGGGGTGTTTTAATTAGATCTTGATAATGGGGGTATGCAAATAAAAGCAAATATCTTCGCGCAGTTAAAATTGAGAGGTGGGTAGTAAATCAACCAAACGGCTCGGGGCTCTGCTTGAACTTAACTCAATTGGAGCTCGTTCAAACTCATTTAATTAAACAAATGAGTCGAGTTTGAACAATTTTTAAAACTCGTTAGGTCGAGCTCACAAGCATAAATGAACTTAGTAATATTTTTCAGTTTAGACCCCGTTTGGTTCATGTCATTTTAGGGCGGATTCTAATTCCACCTTGATATTACTGAAAAAGTGTTAAAATTTATCATTTGATTGGTGATTATCATGAAAGAAAATATGGGTCATACATGATTTAAAATCCATGTGGGAAGAAAAATAAGACGGAATTTGAATCCCACCCATTTGGTAGGATTCTGAAAATCCTGGTAGATTATGCAATTGATTTTTTTAATGACCATTATACTCTTAATAAATTAATTATATCTTAATAAAAATAGGGTGAAATTTGAATCCCACCAATTTTATTTAATTGCATTTGTTAAATATTTATAAAAATATTACTTATTTTTTATAATTATGATATGAGTAAAGAAATAAATTTTACAAGTATATGTATGATACTATTAGTAAGGGTATTTTAGATATTTAAATCAAATCATTTTATTATTTTTCATGTGTGAACCAAAGACTGAAAAATTATTCTTTGCATAAATTAATTAGCTAGCCAAACAATATGGAATCTATATTCCTAATAAAATGATTATTGGTAGAGTGATTCCTAGTAAAGTAGATCCATATAAAATAATGACACGAACCAAACGAGGTCTTATGTTTTTAGGGGTTGAACACAAAATTTTAGCCTAAATGAACCAAGCTCATGAGCCTAAACGAGAATAACCTTGTATTGATTAGTGTTATGTTATGATTTTATAAACGAGTCGATCCGAGCTTCAATCGAGATTTTTATAACACAACGAGTCGAGTTTAAACACAAAATTAAACTCAATTCTGAACCCGAGCTGAACTTATTAATTATAAACAAGTCAAGTTTAAACATGTCAAAACTCAACTTGTTTATCACCCCTAGATAGAGAGACAAACACATTAGATGATCAGATCTTACATGACCTATATTCATGTTCAAGTTTTGGGTCACTAGGTCATGCTAAGACACGAGATTTCTTTTTTTAAGTAGTCGTTATTCAAATAAATTTTAAATATGGTAGTAAATATTTTTATAAAAAAACAACAAACCATTGTTATAGAACAGTTCCTAATTATTTATTTTGTATAAAACCCTATTTTTTTAGCTTATGTGAGTCACATATGTATATCCGTTGGGGTGGCTATTAGAATTTAGAATGATTCCTTGGTGATCAAAAAACTTAAGTTCATGATAATGTGAGGAACTGTTTAATTCATGTAATTTCAACATGTTTTGAATTTTTTTTAAAATACATGTAATTGTCTAATAAAATATATATAAAAGATAAATTATATATTCGATTAAATTGAATGCGTACCCTTTTATATTTTTCTTAATAAAGTACATACACTTTTAATCAAATATATACTCAATCAGAAAAATTATATATTAAATTTAATTAGGATAGTCTATTCTCTTAAATAAAAATAATATATATAATATGAAAGTATAGACTTTTTTTTTTTATATATATATATCAGAGAAACCTGCGGAACACCGTAGAGTATTATATCACATATTCACATACTTCAACAGTTATCTCAATAGCTTTTCTTTTTTCAAGGAACGGTGGTGAATAGATCCGTATTAATGTGATGAGCCAAATCCACAAATAATACAAACTCCTGAGCCTTTTTGAAAAGGATATTTTTGAATTTGTGTCTCACACATCCTTTCCGACCATCAACTTTGGACTTGAAACTTATCCAACTCTACCTTTCATTCTTTTTCTTTTTTTATCCTTTCAAGCATGCATACATGGCAAATTCATTGTGATTCGAATTGATTCTCTTTTTAAACCAATTTGGATTTCTCGGTTTCACTTAAAATTTGAATCTCAGACGGACAGTAGATGTCATGTGTTTTTTTTTTGTTTTGTTTTTTTAATGTGAGACAATGACAGAATATATAACAAGTGTTTTGATGATAATGAACATGAGATGAAGAGAAAACCAGTTGTCCAACCTTCATTTTCAATCAACACTGACCACTTTGTTTGTTTCATCAACTTTGCCAGTCATCCTACTTCAAAATATCGTCACCTAAAGTTAGATGACATTAGCAACATTAATGACTCACTTTTGTCTGAACATACAAATGGTATGTTTGATGGATAATTTAATTTATGATTTTTTTTATAAAAAAAAGGTAGAAATAGCTACCACAATTTCATTTCTGATTTCAAAGTATAATTCTGATGGAGTGAGAAGACATACAGAAAGAAAGAAAAAAAATATAAAGCGGAGATCTTGACGGTCGAATCCTGGTTAAAGAGGAATCTAACCCAGATCATAGGCCGTCATCGTCATCCTGCTACTCCGTGATCGTTATGCGCTCGTTTTCGAAATTCACCTCCCTCATTCTGACCATGAAGCATCCCCAGTCTCTAACGCAGCAACAGAAATGGAAATGAATTTATGATAGATAAATAAAAATGAATCAATAAAATTTTTACGGTGAAACATTGAATTATAGATCCAAAATCTAATAAAAACACGTTGGAAATGAATTAAACAAATTGCGTTACATTGTTTTGTCCATGTCATCTTTTCATATGCCTTTATTGACTAATATTAATAACTGACAAAGTCGATCACTTTTTCTTACTTTCATTGGGTTTGCAATTTCGGATCTTGTGTGGATTGCCTTTCAATCCAAAGAAAGAAGTTGGTCCCCGTGAAAAGAATATTTTGCCACCCCCTTCACATGATCCAAGAATTTTGTTCCTGGAGGTTCAAAGTTTGAAAAATATGATTGGTGTAAAATTTAATTTAATAAAATTTGATTAAAAAAAAAAATCATTTTCTTTAATTTCTAATAAATATATTTTTTAATTAAAAATAAAATAATTTTTTTAATTAAATCTATATTTTCACAACTATTTGAATATGCTTTTCATTTTTTTTTTTTTACAAAAATGAAAGCTCATTTTTCAAATAGCCCTAAGATAATTGATGGACTTAAAAAATTATTAGAACAAATTGATTTCAAGTATTTTTTCTAGCCTTTGACCTTTCTATCCAAAAACATAATTGATAGTTGACTTTTTTTTAAAGAAAAAAAATATTAATATATCTAAATATATAAATCAATGTGTATAATAGTATATAATTCAATAGATAAATATATATTTGTTTTAAAAAAAATCAACGAGAGCTCAACACAGGATTATATATATCATTATACATTCAAATATAATCAATATGTGTTAGATGCATAATAATGTAAAAAATTGATATACCAATGTACTTGGACGGATAACATGTGTATGATTTAATTTCTTATGAAAAATGCATAATGATTTACACAATTTCACGCTAATATCGGAATATTTTTATATATGTTTAAAAAAATCTAACGGCCTATAAAAAATAGAAAAAAATATGGAAATTAAGTTTCCTAAAATATGTTTAAAAAATTAAATATCTAGAAACATTATTCTCCTTTGTATTACGACCGGCTCAGATGAAAACCACGGAACACAAACCGGTTATTCTCACCATGTGGTGAGCAGATCCTACACATATTTCCTTCCGTTGTAAATGTCAGACTTTCTTTTCTCAAGAACTCCCAAAAAAAAAAAAAAATTCACCACCTTTTTCTTTGCAATCCCTTATTTTGTGAGGTTGGTGGATCCTTAAAAAAACACACACACAAACTCAACTAGCTGTAACTACTATTCTCCTCTCTTTGATCCTTCAATGTCACTTTTTAGTTTTCATTGGTTGTTAGAGTTTCCTTTTCGGGTCTACAAAATCTCTCATGATGATCTTTTGTTCTCACCAGTTTTTGTTACTCCTGCAGGACATCCAAAGAATAGAAGCTTTTCACATACATGAGTCACACATTGCGGCTTTCTTTTCGAAACACCCTTTCATCATTGTAGAGGGTTCTTTTTTTTTTTTTTTTTGTGGGTTATTTTTGTGGTGCAAAAGCCAATCAGGACCCACTTGCAAGGAAAGGTTGGAGAGGGTTCAAGAAGTAAAACCCAAGACGATTTCAATAATTCCATTATGGGTTTGGTTGGCTGATCTGAAATAAGGCTATTTTTTTAATGGGTTTTGCTTCTTTGATGGAGTTGGTGGCGGAGATAGAGAAAGGTGGAATGGTAGCCCACGTAAGAAAATTCATTCTTTTCCTTTCCTTCTTGATCTGGGTTTTGATTGTTTCACAAATTTGATCAGAAAGGAAGATAAAAGAAGATATGGGTCAGCGGTTCCATCGATGATTGGCGCGAGTTCTTGCTCTTTATCTGGGTTGGAAGAAATTTTATTCCATTTGTTCATGGTGCACTGATTAATTGAGGTGGGCTCTGTTTTTTTTTTGTTTGGATGTATTTATTTTGTCCTGTTCATGGTGTATTAATGGTTAACCGACGTGTGGAGCCGATGATTTTGTCTTTCTACCTCATCTGTTCTTGTTCCTGGTTTGTGCTGCATTGCCTTGTGGTGAGAATTTGATGATTGCCATCTTCAGTGGGTGTTTCACAGTTTGGTTGATGTATTTAAGTTCTTTCATTCTTTTAATTGTGGTTTTTGTATTGTGTTGATCACTGAAACGGGGTTTTGAACATATGATTGGATATGGATTTCTATGTTTCCTTCACCCTAATTTTAGATATACAGGAAATATTCTTATGTATAGGATTGCTTGTTGTGCGCCGTTTATTTCCGTTTTGGTCCTCACATTCAATAACGTGCCTGGCCTTCCCTTTCTTTCCATATAAGGTGGTTAGTTGAAGAAGATTTGAATTCATAAGTTGAAAAATAATTAACACATGTGCTGTTCATCTTTTCTTATAAGCATGTAACCTTTCCCATTTGGATATGTAGTGTGGATGTCCTAAATTTGAAAATGAAGTAGGTCATCCGCTTGACATGTAGGTGGATTTTCTCGTGCGACTAGGTTTTGTTGATTGAATAGTCTGTGTGCAATAGCAGTCCTAGTATATTGATTAGTGGGGGGCCATTCTACATAGTTTTTTAGGTTACAGTTTGTTTTTCTTAAACTTGTTTATATAGATTCTCTTTGCTACTAGTTATGCTAAGTATTTCCATTGAGTTTGTCTGGTCTCGACAGCACCTTGTATATTTTAAGTTAAGTCCTTCCAGTTTGAGTCTTCTGCAAATTGTCATCACATTTTTTCTTTTCTTGCTCATTAAACACTGGCACAATGGTTTAGTTGTTGTATTAACCTTAAAAAATTCTAGAAAGGACTGAATATATTCTCCAAGTGGACATCCCGATTTACCTGTATAGCTTTTGTTACTATAACAGGGGGTGATTCATCTACCTTGGACTACTGATGCCACCACAAAGATTTTGCCATCAAGACTGTCTAAAAATAGGCTGAGAATTGGAGAAATTTCTTGGAGGGTGGCCAAATTAATCCAATTAGATTCTGTCATTTGTAGTTTCTTATTTTTTTTAAAATTTTTTAAGAACAGTTTCATTTGAAGGTGACCTGTTTTTGGATCTTTTTATAAGGATTGTTGTCACTGAATTATTTTCTCCTGTCATTGTACAATATTTACAGTTCTCATCATTTTAAGCTCTCTTATACCTGAGTTATAACCGCATTTAACTGACCTTAAGAATGTTATAATAGCGTTGCATTTCTTTCCATCACTCATGCTATGGCTGTTCTCATTTGATATTTTCTTTTGTCATTACTCATAATTATGTGGTATATCCTGATAATCTTCTACTGAAATGCGAACTGCTCCATTTCCATATATCAGATTCTATCATTGGTGTTTTGAAGAAGCAATGATTCCTGATTGTTTGTATTCAAGTTTGTGTTTAACCCTCCTTGTATTTAGTTCATGGATGATTAGCTGTATTTGTTGTTTGTATATGTAGATCTTGTGTGTTTGTTTCTTTTCTTGTTTGTCATTCATGTATAGGTTTTATAATTCAAGCATATTTTTATATCAATATCTGGTAGTCCCAATGCTTTCCTGTTACTGGCTCTAACCAGGAACAGTGACATAGTTCTTTGTGTGCATCAACATCAGGTTCACTGTTAGTCATAAACTTTTCTTTATTTTTTCTTGATTTTCCGAGATATGCCCCATGGCAACTCTGCATCAACTTTCAGGAATTTGGTCTTTGAAACTTTAACTATAAACTTTATCACATTTTATTAATTGAAATACTTTTATTTTATTGAACAATGAGCATCACACTATACAATGTATCAAGAGTTTGGATTCTGGTGATCTCATTGGCAGGTTGGGCTTTTCATTTTTTTTTTTGTTTTGTATATGCAGGAAAAAGTTGGTACAGCAACGTTCATATATAATCTAGCATTATGGGTTGGCTGAACAAAATTTTTAAAGGTTCAAGCCATAAAGTTTCAGAGGGGCGATATAATGGGAAGTATGGAGATGATGGGATCTGGAGTGGACCCTCTAATTCTGTGGTAATTGAAATAGTTGTTTCTTGACAATATTCCTTTATGTACAAATGTTTATATGTTTTGAGAACTCAATATTTTAAAGTTAATGAAGAAGACTCCTGCATTTTTCTTTGGTTGTATAAATATTTTTCGTCTGATTTTGTTTTGCTGGTAAAATTGTGATCATCTTTATTTTTAGTCTTGTTTCTTTTCTTCTTGATCTTTCTTTGATGAACTTCAAATTTCAATGCAGAATAGTGGGATTTTTATGGTTGGTTCTGCATTGCTGATTGTGCTAATTTTGTTTTGTTGGGAACTTGAACAAAAGGATACACTTGAACAAAAGGATAAGCTGACAGAAAATGAGGATGAAGATATTGATCATGCTATTGCACTTTCACTTTCAGAAGAAGAAGAGAGAAAAAGAAAGGCACCTGGTGAGTTTTCTGCCAACTTCTTTAGGTTGTAAATTTTCTATTGCTATAGTAGTGTAAATTTTATTGACAACCATGTGTTTTACTTTGTTATGAATTCATTTTTAATGCATTTCTAGAAATTGATTCTCACCTAGAAGAAGATGAACAACTTGCCAGAGCTCTCCAAGAAAGTTTGAATGTTGAATCTCCTCCACGGGAAAATGGACATGGTTACCAGCCTATACCCTTCTTTTTTACTTCAGGATCTAGGTTAGTATATATTGGGTTGTAATTATATATTTGCTTTAGTCTCTTCAGTTTCTTTCTTTAACAGTGTAAATCAAGTATGCTATCATCACAATTCAGAAACCATATACCCCTATATAAGATTTCTTGTATTGTGGCATCAGTCTTTAGCAATTAAAATTGCAATTTTTCATATAAAAAGCTTCTTTAATTGATATAGATTTCAGTGGACTGATAGGTGGGTGAAGAGGCACATAAGTGCATCACCCACTCACGTAAAAGAAACAATATATTATTCCTGCTTATGGATTAAAAGTTTCTTTCAATCAAAGTGTCAATGGAGGTTTTCAAGAGGCTCATTCATGGTATGAATCTCTCAGACCTTACAAACCCTTCTTTGGTGTGGAAAGATTTAGTAACAATTTTTTTCTTTCAGCCCTTAAAAAGTATGTGCAGCATATTAGAAATCAGCAGGTTTACCTGGTGACAAATTTTTTTCTGAAAGTAAAATTTCTGTGAGGTAGTAGTTCTGCATTGGAATAACTGGAAAGGAGGTTTTGTTATGAACGAACATCATCTTAAGATTTTGGGGTTGACTTGTTGATCCCAATCATGGTTTAGATTTCATGATATGAAATGAATAAATGAATAAAGAAGATATCCTGGGGGGTTGTTTGTGTTGTCAAATGTCTATGGAGATCATGACCCTAGCCAAATTCCAGAAGCAAGGCAACTTGAATAATTCTCTGCATTCTTGAATCTGTATATAGCTAGGGAGAGTATCAATATGTCTTAGAAACTGGGTGCAAACATCCTTATTTATGCATAAAAACTATATGTTTACTTTAGTAATGTACATTAAGGTATTTGTATCATATAAATCATTTGTACCTGCATATGCATCCCATAGATTTATAAGCTTTTTCTATGTATTATGGAAATGCAACATTGCTCGGTATATTTCATATATCCCTTGAAGGTCAAACTGTTCTGTAAATGAAAATAAGGATCTCGTTGTGTTGTTTATTATATGTACCTCAAACTGGAAGTAAAACATTCATTTGTTTTGGATATCCTTGCAATTCATCTTGAATCCAGTTTTTTGTTTTAAATTATGTGTTGCTCATCCCTGCACACTAAGTGTGAATGGACAACAGTGTCAACTGAAGGAAATTTCATGCAGGATTTGTGCTGGTTGCAATACTGAAATTGGCCATGGGCGCTTCCTTAGTTGTATGGGGGCTTTATGGCATCCAGAATGTTTCCGCTGCCATGCTTGTAACCTACCAATATCTGATTATGAGGTAATGAATCTTTCACAAATCTGGCTGGTATATTGTTGCATAAACTTTTGTGTACAACATTTTCTTTCTTTACATAAGAACTGCTCATTCACTTGTACATTTGCTTATTCTACATCATCCTTTCATGTCCAGTATTCCATGTCCGGGAATCACCCATATCACAAGGCTTGTTACAAGGATCTATATCACCCAAAATGTGATGTCTGCAAGCGATTTGTAAGTAATTTTTATTCTTTAGTAAGTGAATTTCTCTATCTTAACTAGATGTCTACTTTCTCTAGTTCCATTTTTTATGTAGAATGGATGACTTTCTACTGCTTATCATTAGACATCTTCTAAGGATGAGAAAAGAACACTGGATGTATATATTTTTTTAGCACCAAACAAGAAATATTAGTTCTCTTATATATGTTTGTCAACACATAAGAGAACATGCTCTTGTAGAATTACTCATGCAATTAGTTAAAAGAGCCTGAATTTGTTTCACCTTTATCACTGGTTCCAATGTGGTTTCTCATCCCCATTCCAACTGTTTTGTTTTCTAATCTGTTACTGAATCATATAGTAAGAATTTGTGTTGTCATAAACAAAGTAATATGCTTTTCTTTGTAAGTTTTCACTTTTTGATTTGAGTATAGTGGAATATTATGTGTAACTTATTCTACTATCTTACTATTGTGTGCATCTGTTGCAGATTCCAACAAATTTTAATGGGCTAATTGAATACAGGGCTCATCCTTTTTGGTTCCAAAAGTATTGTCCATCCCATGAGCTTGATAATACTCCCCGCTGCTGCAGTTGTGAGCGAATGGAGGTATTTCATTTAAATTCAAATTTTCGAGTCCTGAGTATGACTATCCATTATGGTTCAAAATCCATGAGGGGCAAAACCTCAGTTGTGGCTGAATGGCCAGGAAATGAGTGGTGCTCAAATGCGGTTTCCATAGTTGTCTGGGTGGCTAGGCGAGCTTAGGCGGTGGCCAACCACTTAACGGCCTAGGCGTGCCTAGGCGGCGCTTAATTAAGATTTTATTATTTAAATTGGTAATTATATTAAAGTTATTTATCTGTTTATCCATTTTTTAATTTTTCCAAGAATATTACTTAAAATGAACAAAGTTATTTATAAATAAAGAACACATGAATGTAATTTATTGGTGCATGTCCATTTCAACAAAATTAATATAATTTAACCCTAGTGGCATTAAAGAAGGAGAAAATGGGGAAGAGATTGAGGGAGAACGAGATAAGAGTTCAGAAACTTTGATGAGAGATAGGAGAGAGAGACAAAAAAATCAATAGAGACTCACTTGGGACTGGGAGAATTCGCTGCACGGTTAGCCGGCAGGGTAGGTGATGTTTCAATCCTTCGATTGTGTTTTTTTTTTCTTTTATTTTTTAGGTTAGGCAAGGGTTTGGGCGGGCTAGGCGTGATTAAGGCGGGCTAGGTGTGATTTAGGGGGGTAGGCGGGCCCAAGCGCTCGCTTAATTAACATGCTATTAGGCGGGTGGTCGCCTAGGTCCATCTAGACCACCTAGTCGCCTAGGCGGCATTGTGGTTTCTCATCCTTATTCAACTTTTTGTAAAAAAAAATTCAAAGAAAAGTTAACCAGTAAGTTAAATATATGTCCATTGTAAAATGGACATAGAAAAGATCGAACTGTTAAAGAATCGAATGGCTGGGAAAGCTAGGCACAATGATTAGGAAATTGCCTTTCATCACCATGCAAACTGTCACAATGAGTTGTATTTGCATATCAATATCAATACCAGCTATTCTAGCAGAGCTACACCCACGTATTCCTTGTAAACAAACAATTTTTTTTATGCTTACCCCCATTTCAACTTATTCCGCATGTTTATTCTTCTACCCAAATAGCGGCATAAAAAATGAAGGAAATGAAAAGAATTGGATGTCATGATGAAATTCTATAATAATAGATGGCAGTTCTGTAGTATGTTTTATATAAAAAAATCTTGTTATCAATTAAAATGAAAATATTTGAGAGAAACATTGCATGTAAGAGTGATAAAAATTCAATTAATGGATCCATCAAGACATCCCTTCTTGCTGTTAATTCAGCGTAAGCTGCAGGATCAAGTCCTACAAGTTTGTCCTTCTGTCAAACTTCTTGAACTGACTTCATTACTCAACATGAAGTATCTGAATCATTCCTTTCTACTCTCTCTGTTCTTTGGTTTTCTAGACTATCTAATATGTTACAATTCACTGATCCCCTAATTTTTGCTGAACTACCAGCCAATAGACACAAAATATGTTTCCCTGGACGACGGCAGGAAGCTGTGTCTCGAGTGTCTGGATTCAGCAATCATGGATACTAGCGAGTGTCAGCCTCTCTATTTTGATATTCAAGAATTTTATGAAGGTTTAAACATGAAGGTGGAGCAGCAGGTTCCGCTACTTTTGGTGGAGAGGCAGGCTCTAAATGAAGCCATGGAAGGAGAGAAGAACGTGGGGCAGTTTTATGAAAAACTTTATTTTCCGTTTTTTCCTCCTTTTTTCCTGTCATATAAAACATTTTATCTCCCTTTATTAACTCTATTTTATGGAGCAGGGGCATCATCACTTGCCTGAAACTAGAGGTCTCTGCCTGTCTGAAGAACAGACTGTCAGCACAGTAAGGCATTTTTTTTTACTATGCTAATTTTGAATCAATAGATCTTGTTTACCGTCTTTGACAATATTAAATTCCCATCCATCTCAGATACTGAAACGGCCAATGATTGGGGCCGGAAATCGAATCATGGACATGATAACAGGGCCATATAGGCTCACCCGCCGTTGTGAAGTGACCGCTATACTCATTCTATATGGTCTCCCAAGGTATTCATTCTTCTGTAAAACGATGTTGATACAAACCAATCTTTATCAGAACAACCTGAAAATTTATTTTTATCTTAATCAGCGAAAACCCATTTTTTGTCATATACTTCCATACCTTGCAAGTATTTCCCTGCCTTCATATTGGTATTATCTAAATTAAGTTGTTTTTGTGCTGAATCTTTTTACCTACAGATTACTCACCGGATCGATTCTAGCCCATGAGATGATGCATGCATGGCTTCGGCTTAATGGTACTTTATTTTTTATTTTTTTTTCATATCGATCATATATTTTTATTATTAACAATAATATAACAAAACACACTTAAGGCCAGTTTTGTAACCCTTTGCCTTCTATTGGATTACCCAATTAAATTGTGTTTGTAATATTTCATTCCTAAGGTCATTCTTGGATGGCCAGGTTGTACAATTTTTTTGATTTATCATTCCCTCGGAATCTATCAAAACTTTATTCTTGTGAAAGGAGAAATTCTTACTCTGGACCAGAGTTACCAAACTGTCCATTAGTGTCACTGAAATTTGTTTCATGCCAATATAGGGTTTCGTGGTCTAAGCCAAGAAGTGGAAGAAGGCATTTGCCAGGTCCTAGCACACATGTGGCTTGATTCAGAGATCATTTCTGGGTCGGGCAGTAACATACCGTCAACATCATCATCGTCCTCAACCTCCACTTCATCGAAGAAGGGCACAAGATCTCAATTCGAGAGGAAACTAGGTGACTTCTTCAAACACCAGATTGAACATGATACATCATCGGCCTACGGGGATGGCTTTAGAG
>CM060852.1:10875064-10909342 GCA_030737835.1 Acorus gramineus | reverse complement strand
GACCGCGAGCTCTGCGGGGAGCTCGACCCCGTCCGACCCTGCGTAGCGCCAACAATCCTCTGCGCACATCATCAGGCTCCACAATATATAACAATCTCCCACTTGGAGACTGAACTAAGAGTAAATAACTTCTATCAAATGATTGATCTATAATCTGGTGTGTTCATCCATGTCCTCAAGCTAGAAGACCAACTGAAACTGCGCACAGCTCCAGTTTCTCTGTAGTCACTGTCTTAGTCAACATGTCAGTTGGATTCTTGCTTCCCTGGATCTTCTCAAGCAATAGACTCCCATCATTCAAAAGCGTCCTGATGAAATGATAACGAAGTCCTATGTGCTTAGTCCTCGAATGAAATGCTGAATTTTTCGCCAAGTGTATAGCGCTCTGACTATCACTATGCAAAACATTCTTTGTCTGTCTGAATCCCAACTCTGTCAACAAGCCCTGTAACCATATCATCTCTTTACTAGCCTCTGTCGCAGCTATATACTCTACCTCTGTAGTGGATAAAGCAACAATCTTCTTTATTGTGAAATCCAACTAACAGCAGTAGTACCTACTGTAAAGACATAACCAGTAGTGCTCCTCCTATGATCAACCTCGCCAGCAAAGTCTGCATCTACAAAACCCTGTAGCCTCAACTCGCCCCTGCTGAAATATAAGCATCTATCAGTCGTACCTCGCAAGTATCTAAGTATCCACTTTACTGCTTCCCAGTGTTGCTTGCCTGGATCTGACATGAATCTGCTCACAGCTCCCACTGCATAGGCTATATCTGGTCTCGTGCTAACCATGGCATACATCAAACTTCCAATCGCTGAGGCATATGGAACATTAGCCATGAAGTTTCTCTCCTCCTCCGTTTTGGGACTTTGATCTTTGGACAGTTTGAAATGACTAGCCAAGGGTGTGCTAACTGCCTTAGCATCAGACATGCTAAACCTCTGCAAAACACGATTAATGTATTCAGCCTGAGACAACTGCAAAGTACCTCTCTGCTTGTCCCTCGTAATCCTCATCCCAAGGATCTTCTTTGCTGGACCCAGATCTTTCATATCAAACTCAGTTGATAATTGCTTCTTCAAGTTCCTGATTTCATCCATATCTGAACCAGCCACTAACATGTCATCAACATAAAGTAGCAAAATAATATAACTGGAATCAAACCTCTTGAAGTAGCAGCAATGATCAGCGTTGCACTTGTGGTAGCCAGTTCGCTGCATGAAGCTATCGAATTTCTTGTACCACTGTCTTGGAGCCTGTTTTAAGCCATACAAGCTCCTCTTCAACTTGCAAACGAGTTTCTCCTTGCCCTTCACTATGAAACCCTCTGGTTGCTGCATGTATATCTCCTCCTCTAAGTCACCATGCAAAAAAGCAGTTTTGACATCTAACTGCTCAAGATGCAGACCCTCGGATGCAACGATACTCAAAACTGACCGAATGGTAGTCAGTTTCACAACTGGTGAGAAAATGTCGGTGTAGTCAATCCCCTCTTTCTGCTGAAAGCCTTTGACCACTAATCTCGCCTTGTATCTCTTAGAGCCATCCTGCTCCTCTTTGACTCGATACACCCATTTGTTGTGAAGAGCCTTCTTCTCCATGGGTAACTCAGCTAGCTCCCATGTCTCGTTGGAGATGAGTGACTTCATCTCATCTTCCATAGCAAACTCCCACTTGCTAGCATCCTCTCCTTGACATACCTCAAAATAGCATTCAGGTTCACCTGCATCAGTCAGTAATAAATAATTCATGTACCTTCTGTTCGGAACATGTGGACGGGTGGATCTCCTGAGTGGAGGAGGCTCAGGAGCTGGGGCCTGTGGCATATCAACTTGCTGTTGATTATTCTGTGGTGTAGTTTCCTCTCTCTGAGATCTGTCAACTATTTGCTGTGACACTCTAACTACTGCAGTATTGTTAGGCTCAAAATAAACAGGATCAATATTCTTCGAATCACTAGACTGTGTTGCATTTCTGTCCTTGTACATCAGCTTTTCATTGAATATGACATCTCTACTTCTTATAACCTTTTTCTTTTGGTCATCCCAGAAACGATAACCAAAATCATCACCACCATATCCAATAAAAGTGCATTTTAGTGATTTAGAGTCAAGCTTACTCCTAGCATTATCACTAATGTGTACATATGAAACACAACCGAAAACTTTCAAATGAGAAAGGTTTACCTCTTTGCCGCTCCATACCTCCTCTGGTATCTTGTGGTCCAAAGGTACTGATGGTCCTCGGTTGATCAGGTAAGATGCTGTGTTGACTGCTTCTGCCCAGAACTGCTTTGGTAGACCTGACTGTATACGCATGCTTCTGGCTCTCTCAGTCAATGTTCGATTCATCCGCTCTGCTATACCATTCTGTTGTGGAGTCCCTTGCACAGTTCTCTCTAATCTGATTCCACTATCATAACAGAATTTCTTGAAATTGGTGTCTTCATACTCACCACCATTGTCGGACCTCAGCCTCTTGATTCTCAAGCCTGTTGCATTTTCCACCATTGCCTTCCACTTCTTGAACACTTCAAACACCTCTGATTTCTGTCTCAAGAAGTAAACCCATACCTTCCTGGAATGGTCATCAATGAAAGTCACAAAATATGACTTTCCGCTAATGGATGAGACCGCAGCCGGTCCCCAGACATCTGTGTGAATCAACTCAAGCTTATTCTGCTTCGGAGTTCTGCCACACGTCTTGAAACTGATCCTCTTCTGCTTTCCAAAGATACAACTCTCGCACAAGTCGATATCAACTGACTGCAATCCTGGCAATCTCCCCATCGAGTGCATGACTTTAAGTCCCTTTTGACTCATGTGACCAAGTCTCTGATGCCATATATTGGGATCATCCTTGCTGTTAGCAACTGCAATAGAACCACAAGCATCAGTTGTCACATAAAGAGTACCAGTCATTTTACCTCGTGCAACGATCAATGAGCCTCTCGAAACCTTCCAGCTGTCACTACTGAAGGTTGTCATATAGCCTTCCTTTGCTAGCTGCCCAACTGAAATCAGGTTCTTTCTTAGGTCAGGAATGTGTCTGACATCATTCAATTCCCATACAGAGCCATTCAGCTTGATCTGCACTTTACCCTTGCCGACCACATCGCATGGTTGATCATCACCAAGGTACACCTTCCCAAAGCTGCCTGGGACGTAATTTCTGAGAAGATCTTTGTTAGAGGTCGCGTGAAACGATGCACCAGAATCCATCACCCAAGAATCGGACTTGTTCTCCATGGAACAAATCAATGCATCATCTGATTCTTCTGAAAGAACATTGGATTCATTCTTGTTGTGTGTTTCTTTCTTCTCTGACCTGCACTGATTTCTGTAATGTCCAGTTTTACCACAATTCCAGCACTCAATAATCTTCTTCGCATTCTGATTTTGATTATTGTTGGAATTGCTTGGGTTTCTCGATTTGGATCTGCCGTTCCTCGATTTTGATTTGCCACGCCCATTGCCCTTGTTTGAACTTCTGCCTCTGCTATCAACATTCAACGCTGATCCGGAAGTGGAACCACCATCTGCTTGTCGCCTGATCTCCTCTGTCATAATCAGATTCACCACATCATCGAACTTCAATTTTTTCTTTCCTGTAGAGGAACTGATCGCGGTAACAGTGCCGTTCCAACTCTCGGGTAACTGCCCGAGGATCAATAAAGCACGGATCTCATCATCGAAAACGAGATCGACTGAATTTAATTGATCCGTAACTTCATTAAATTCGTTGAGATGATCCTTGAAATTGCAATCTTCGGTCATCTTCATATTGAATAACTTCTTAATGAGACGCACCTTATTTGCCGCAGAAGGCTGTTCATACATCTTGGACAGTTTGGCCATGAGAGCAGTCGTGGATGTCTCATTCTTGACATTAAAGGCTATATGCCTCGACAGCGTCTTCCTGACTGCGCCGAGAGCCTTCCGATCTAACAGATCCCACGCCGCTTGCTCCATCTCTTCTGGTTTCTCTTTCAACGGTTGATAGAGATCTTTCTCGTACAGATGATCCTCCACCTGCATCTTCCAGTAGCCAAAGTTTGTGCCATCAAATTTCTCGATTTTAGATAATTCCTTATCTGAATCCATTGCTCCCACTCGAATAGACACCTCCTGTGCCCTAGATTCAGATCCGCGAATAGGCACCTCCTGTGCCCTAGATCTACAGATCCGCGAATAGGCACCTCCTGTGCCCTAGATCTACAGATCCCGCGAATAGGCACCTCCTGTGCCCTAGATCTACAGATCCCGCTGATAGGCACCTCCTGTGCCCTAGATCTACAGATCTCGCGAATAGGCACCTCCTGTGCCCTAGATCTAGTAAAACCGTGGCTCTGATACCAATTGTTACGATTTCGGATCTTGGGATGCAATCAATCAAAAGAAATAAACAAACAAATCGAAGCAAAGACACAAAAATTTACGTGGTTCGGCAAATCTTGCCTACGTCCACGGAGCACACCAGAGATCAATCCACTATCAATGAGAAGTTTTTACAATGGTCACACCGAAGATAAAAACCCTAGAGCCTAATGAAAAATATGAGATGCCCTTTTATACTGACATCTCATTAAGGGCAAAAAAGTCAATACACGAAAGACACCCCAAAAAAATTTTCTCGGGGCGCTGCCCCCAGACCCCGCGAGCTGACCGGGCAGCTCGATCCCCGCGAGCTCTGCGGGGAGCTCGACCCCCGTCCGACCCTGCGTAGCGCCAACAATTCTCTGCGCACATCATCAGGCTCCACAATATATAACATTTCGCGAGGAACATATCGAGGCACCCGGAGACCTGGCTGGATTTCCCTTTGTTGGCCGATGAGGAAGATCGTGAAGGTGTTTTTTTTGCTTCTATTACGTAGTTTCTGTTTTTTTCAGTTGTTAATTTTAGTGACCGAATTACAATTGCATTTTGAATATGGGTTTGAATTGTTTGTGAGATGAACTGTGAAACATTGTTTTGACTTTTGATGAAACATGGTTATGAAAAGTTGGCATTTTGAGGTTGTCTAGTGAGTGATAGGTAGTAGAGAAAAAGAGATAGAGTGCATACTTAAAATATGGCAAGTTATGCAATGTTCTTTTGTACTTAAATAGTTTTTGAATTATTTAAGCTTGCTTTAATAGAATGACATTATCTCAGAGACCACTTTGGATGAATAAAGGGGAAACTTATGTGAACTTTTATAGGAAGTGTTATTTGGTGAGTGAGGACTTTGTAATAATCACTGACTGTCATATTCTTTTTATAAATTTTGCAATTGATTCAAAAGGATTTTTTTTTTTTTTGTCTTCTAAGTTGCACTTTCTATACTTAATAGTTCTGTGCTCTTAAATATTTTTTGTGATGCTGAAGTGGGGATCTGGTTACGAGTTAATGTGTGGAGTTCATTGTTTCTCAAATTTCATGAGCTGCTTGTGTTTCTAACTGAACTGGTGAGGTGTGATTCCAATCATGGTCGATATCGATCAGCATATAAAAACTTCAAAAATATTATAATAATCAGTAGTTTCTTCATTTGGCATCCCCATCATTGTGTATATTCTGCATACTCAAATGTATTTCAGTGGCTTGATTTTACATGGTTGCCTACTCCAAACAGCTCAGGAGAAGCGAAGTTGAGTTGTCACGATTAATGTGCTGCAATGTCAGTGAATATATTTATTCTTGAATGATTTCAATTTTTGCATTTTCATTGTTACGTGCTTACGTTTTGGCATGAAATCTATTACCAATGCATTTTTCTTATTAATGTTGGTTTGTGCTATGTCTATGTTTTAAACATCTCCTTGCTTCTTCATGCCTCTAATTTTGGAAGATATTCTCCTTTTTTTTTTTTTTTCAGATTTTGATATGTCTGATGCACAGCAAGAGCATGCATTGGCTGTCGAGCGACTTGCACCAAGGTTGGCGGCTTTGAGAATTGAGCTTTGCCCAAGCCATATGAGTGAAGGGTGCTTTTGGAAGATTTATTTTGTGCTTCTGCATCCGAGACTGAATAAGCATGATGCTGAACTTTTGTCAACACCTCAAGTAAGAAGTCCTTTAATTTCTTTAAATCATCCCCATCTTCTTTTCTAATTCATGATGACTCTACCGAACCATAGTAAATTGTATCTTGATAGATCCATCAAATATATACTCTCATGCTTTCAGAGTCGGGACGTGGTGCATAAAACTCCTTGTCCTTCCACTTCTGCTTAAGCTCTTGGAAATTGCTGTATCTCGGATTCTTGGTTTATGTTTACATCACTTTCCTTCTTTAACTCTACCTACATACATTGGTTTTTTTTAGAATTTCCATTCAACTGGGAAAATTTTATTTCTGTTGTGTAAGCGGTTATTATTTGAGGGTTAAGTTGGCTGGGTGAATTAGAAATGTTTGGTTATGGATAAATTAATGATTTGAGTTTATCCTTCAATGTATTTGATGGGTTAGGGGTATAAAGGGTGCTGGTTGATTTTCTTAGTATGATTGCCCATCTTTCCACCTTCTTTACAAAAAAGGGGGGGTGTTGAAGGTTGGATCTAGAGTGTTTCACTATTGATCCACCGGTAAAGCTAACTTTTTTGTTATGCTTTTCAAGCTGTTGATTAGCCTTTTGTGGTCAGATTGAAATGTAATGCAACCCTTTTATTGCCTTAAAATTTTCTCAGTATGTATAATAGTAAAGGGTAGGGATTGCATCTCAATAACGTTCTCTATGAAATATGATTTGTAGTTGGTTACTGAAATTTAAGGGCATGATTTTTTTGCTATGTGAAAGTTCACTATGAATCTAAAGACATCAAGTGATTGTGGTCAAATGGTTGAATTAAAGTTTTTGAAAGACTTAATATGAAAGGCAGAACAAGCTTAATGACCACTTGATGATGCTGTAATGCATTTATGTTGTTCTGAAGTGACAGTCACTTGAAAGCCCAAATTTTCCTATAATACAAGCTCAAGAAGCAGAATGACAGGGATCTTATCTACTGTTTTCTATGATTATTTGTTTTTGAGGAAAAGTTAGACCATTTTATAACTATCAACTTGAGTTACAGAAGGTCCGAAATGTGGTGGGGACGAAAGCGATAACAACCTTTCCGACCGTGGTTACACAAGTTGTTGACCCCATGTTCAGGCCTGGCAAAAGAAAAATAGAAGAACAAGGAGGGAGGCAATACAAAAAAGAGGGGAGGGCGGAAGGGAACTCCATCCTCAGTCCTCCCAAGATAATATAAAACATGGTCAACTACGCCATAGCAATTACACCCTCCTCTGTAAACTGGAATCGCCCACCTGGCGTCCGGACAAAATTCACTCTGGCCAATGTTTTCTATGATTATTTTATATGACATTACAGAAATATGGATCTAATTGTTATATCCAGGGAAATGCCATAATGTATGCTTTGGACATAAATTGTCTGTTTCCATGCAGATTGTAGAGGCCAGGGCAATGTTACTGAAGGAATTACAGAACCGGACTAAGCCAGAATCTGATGTATCTGGGAGAGATGACACTTCCTATGCAAAAGAGGCCACTTTTTCAGTGCCCCAAGAGCAGTACACAACCAGACACAACAATGTCAACGAAACCCCACAATTCGAGCCACCCACTTACGAAGAAACCCAAAATGCAGCACCCTCAACAGATATTGAGACGGAGAAGCACACCATCACAGCTACAGAGATGAATGTCATCGACAAGTCTGTGGTGGAAGACTCTTTGATCCAAACCAAGGATAAGAACTTGCCAACCACAGTTGACAAGGAAGATGAAGATGGGGATGACTGGTTGGAAGAGACGGCTGAGGTGGATGGTTCAGGAAACTCTGTGATTCCCCCTCTGGTGAATGAGGAGGATGTGTCTTTCAGCGATCTGGAGGATGACGACGACGACGACAACGACAATAGGAGTGCTGCAGTAAGTAGTACTATCAAGAATGTAACACCCACTTCAGTTCCTCAGGAGGAGGATTCAAAAGGCTGGGGATTAAGCAAGGTCTCAGGAAATTCAGCTAAAGATGGTACTGGTGATAACATCAAAAGCCATACCAGCCCAGACACCGATGATTCCAATGATTGGCTGGATGTAGATGACATTGATGTGGCATGAAATTAGTGCAAAATATCCGAAGATGTGAAGGTAATATCTCCATGTTTATGGTTTCTTGCCAGTTTCTGCTCCTTTTTTGTCATTTTTTTTAATTTCTGGTTATAATAACTGGTGTTTTGTACATAAGATCTCTTATCAAAGTTGTGAATGTTTGGTATTTAAGGTCCATTAATCCTAGCTAAATAATAGAAGGGAATGATCACTCAGAACATAATCTTTTTGCAAAAAGCAAAATCAGATTTGATTTGGAGGATGCAAGTTGTTTATTCGGATGCTAACTTTGTGAATCTTTTGTAGCTTATGATTTGAGATGTAGAGAAAGAGACATGTTGTGGACACATCAATATGCCAATTTGAATTTCGGAATTACATTTTTCACGTGGCACAAAATTCATGTTCGAACATTATGAACACAATATAATACAAACAAAATACATACAACTTTTTTTTTTTGACAAAGAAAACAGGTTTTTCCCCATAATTTGCTTCTCAAAATATATTCCAAAACAATACCTACATTTTTTTTGTCTTGAGGTACAAAACCCATATCAGTGCCACTTTGGCTGATATTTGTCAGGTAAAAAAAAATAATTAAAATTATGAAAAAGAAACAACTGTGTTGATTAAGATTTTTGGAAAGTCAGATAACATAAAAGAATTTTTTTTGTTTTTTGTTTTTTTTTGAAAGAACAGTTGAAATGGGAACATCTGAATCAATTTTCAAGACCAGATTTTATTTAATTTAACAAGTTTTATATATAAAGAGAGTTGAATCTTATGCCACAAGAATCCTCATCCAACAACCCCTCATTATTTGGGCCTTAAACAAAGGGATTAGTCAATGGCCCTCCATACATGGCCACTAATAAAAATAATAAGCTTCTGTTGGCATGGCAAAGAAAATTTGATTTGCCATCTATCTTTTCCTCTCTTCTCCAGTGTATATCCTTTATTGTAATTGCAACTGGTGAAGTGTCAATGATGAATACCAAATCCATAATTAATTGGTTTCTGAATGCATTCTTTGCTAATTTGCTCATTTCATCTATCATATAAAGGGAGTTCATCAAATGAGATGAGTTATTCATTTAATGAAATGAAAAACTGTTTGATTTATTCAAGCAAAAACAATCACAAGCAGATGATCTTTTCCTTATGATATATTGACTCACAAAACAATGCGAACTTTGCCTAAATATCAACATCCAACAAACTCAAAGTATTAAGGTCACACCATCACCAACTAAACTACTTAATTGAGCTGTCGGAAAGAAAAAAAAATATATTACTATGACCAGCAACCCAACCCAAACCAATTTTTTTAGGTCGGTTTGCAATCAATTGTTAAAATGATTTGATTTTTGTAACATTGACTTTTCATATAATCGGTTTTAAATGGGCATTTTAAACTTGAGCCTTTGGTTTTAGATTTTCATTTCTATGTGTTTGGAGTCCATTTCTATGTGTTTGGAGTTAATAGAGAAGTTTTTATGAAAGATGGATGATTTTAAGAAAATTATAGTTTTGAGCCGTTTTAATTTTTATTAATAACTGTGTGAAAATTAGCTTTTAGTCTTCTACTCTCACTCTTAGCTTGAACACTGAATTTACAAAAAAAAAATTTCTTGTACTATATCTTCCCATTTATTGTACATTAAGTTGGATTGTACTGTTGAGCCTTACCTACTAATTTATTCTACAGTAAATTGATGGGACATAATGATGTGATGTATGAGTATTTTTTAATTACCATGATACACCTACTTGTAATAAATATATTCATGCGTTACTATATATTTTTAAAATATAAAAGTGAATAAATCTTTAAACATGTTTTTATGAAAAATACAAAATAAAAGTAATTAAGGGTCCGTTTGAAAATACAGATTGAAAAATAATTTTTAAAATAAATTTATTTTTTAATATGATTTTAGATCTTGATTTTTATTAGAATTTTTTTTTTAATTCAAGAATCAACATTTGAAAGTAGTTGATGTATGACATAGAAAATTGCTTTTCAATTTAAAAAATTGATTCCAATAAAAAAGCGTTATTTTTTAGTTTTTCAAAATACAGATTTCGAGGAAAAAATTAAAAGGAATCCAGTTTCCGATTTTACAAAAAGCTGTTCCGTTTGACTGTATAATTTTAGTTTTTTAGCTTTTTAAAAAGCAGAATCACACCTAAACGTGCAACTAAACAGGGCCTAAGTACATAAGTGCTTTAAGTTATATATTAATATAATAAAATATATATTATTTAGAATAATGTTAGTGATAATATGTCGGGTAGTCTTATGAATAATCCACACACGTTTTGATTTTTTTTTAAATAATAAACATCATCTAAATAAGTGTGTATATATATATATAATATTGTATGAATCTATTAAATGAACATATTAAACAATAAAAATCATGTATATATCTCGTTAAATTATCATTGAGGTATATGGACTATCCTTATGAATTGTGTGTATCAATACTCTATCCTATTAATTAATGTTTGAACAGAAGAATAGATATAAAACAGATGTGAACGAATTCAAAAGATATGTTAATTTATAAAATTAAAAAATAAAATAATATGATATTGTTATTCCAAATTCCAAAAATAGTGCTATTCATCATTCCTTAGGTTCACATATAATAATAATTTTTTTACAAGAGTTGGTACATTCATTGATTGTTGTAATTCAGATTGCAGCCCCATACATTATCATAATGTATGAGTTGTTAACAGTAATTTTTTTTATTTATTTAAAATATAATATTATATCTCAATAAATATGTTATATAACAACATGTATTTTATTAAAAGAGCGTATAATTTTTAAATAAAACAAAAACCATGTCTAAGTGTAATTTTGTCTAAGTGCAATTTTGACACTTTACAAGGTCCGTACATATCATTTTTTTTTTTTTTAACATTTGCATTATCAATTATGTATTGGTGCACTACTCCTGGCCTAGCGCGGTGGTTGAGTTGCACCCTCCCTGCTGAACCCTGACAACCTGTTTTGGGTCTGTTTGAATGTTAACAAAAACAAAAAAATTATATCACGTATCGGTAACGACATCTTTACCATCACCAACTATATCTCACACGAAAAAGAGAAGTCGGTCCCATTTATTCATCGGTTTTTTAATTTATTTTCTCTCCCTATAAAAACCACCCCCACATCTTGGAATATCGATAAACCGTCACAACGTGTTTCATAAATCTCTCTCACTGTTTGGTTGTCAAAATAATCACGACTTTCTAACAATATCTCCTCCTCTTCTCGAAATCCCAAATTCGCCTCGAAAAACCCTAGAATTCCATGGACCTGAGCCTCCTCGAGAGGGGCCTTGACCTCTCCCGGCGGAGGAAGCGGTGGCTCCTGGCGATCGCCGCCGCTGGATTCACCGGCTACGGCCTTTACAGGGTATACCACCTCCCCTCCGTCTCTAGACGCCGCCGCCGCTTCTACAAGCTCTTCCACGCCCTCGTCGCCGCAGCCGAGGCCGTCTCCGACTCGGCCGAGGCGGTCGGCGCCGTCTCCAAAGACCTGAATCAGTTCCTCCGCTCCGACTCTGACGAGGTCCCAAACAGTCTCAAGCAGCTCTCGAAGATCGCCAGGTCCGACGAGTTCTCCGAGTCGTTGACCCGGATCACCGAGTCCCTGACGGTCGGCGTCATCCGAGGCGTGCGGAGAAGCGACGGCGGCGAGGACCGTCCGACGGACGGCGGTAGAAGCTTCACCGATCGGGTCCTCGACCGGCTCTTCTCCACGGCGGGCTCTGGATTCGCGTCGGTCGTCGTCGGAAGCTTCGCGAGGAGCCTCGTTTTGGCCTTCTACGCCGCGGACGGTGGAGCGGACTCCGACGCGCGGTCACCGTCTGATCGGGGTTGGGTGGATGTGATCTGCTCGGAGAGGCCGAGGGAGCTGATCGCGGACTGTATACGGCTCTTCGTCAGCACCGCCGTCGCCGTCTATCTCGACCGGACGATGAACATCAACACCTACGACGAGCTCTTCTCGGGCCTCACGAATCCCAAACACGAGTCCAAGGTGAAGGACGTCTTGGTCTCCGTCTGCAACGGCGCCGTCGAGACCCTCGTCAAGACCTCCCACAAATCTTTCACCACGGCACCAACCCATCCGAAGCCGAGCACGGATTCCGATGCAGATGAACGCGGTGAACGAGAATTGTGCGTTATAAGGCCCATGGGAAGTGGGGACGGCGGCGGGTGGGTTGATAAGGTGTCTTCGACTCTGGCGGTGCCGGGGAACAGGAGGTTCTTGATCGATGTCACGGGGAGGGTGACGTTGGAGACCGTCCGGACTTTGCTCGATTTCTTCATGTGGAGGGTCTGTGATAGTGTGAAAACGAGAGGAAGCGTGGTACGTCGGGAGGTGTACGAGAGAGGGTTGGAGGTCGTGGGGTACATCACTGCAAAGTCGATGGTCATTGTTACGTTGTGCCTTTCATTGTGCCTGCACGTTCTTGCCGGGACGAGGGTTGCCATGCTGGCTTGATCTGTAAGAAACTGCTCTGTGGAGGTTTATGATTGGGAATGCTGTATCTCTGATTTTTCCCCTTTATAGGTGTTTTGCATTGCATGTTAGTGATATAGATTGATTGGTTCTTCATATAAGTTTTTGGGGGAATACAAAAGGGAATGAATGTAAAGAAATCTTACTACTTTAAACTTTTTGCATATGTTTCTTGTGGAGAGTTGTTATGCTGGTTACTTTTGGATAATTATATATGTGGCATGGCAAATTCGAGCATTGAGAAAGCATGGAATTTGTTTAGTTAAGGTGTTTGTGTGATGAGGGTAAAAGTCAAAGTGAGAATACTAAAAGAAGAATAAGCTTCTTGGACTATAATTTATTTTGTTCATCCTAGATTTGCGGGTCAGTGTTGTTTGACTTTTTGTTATAGTTTTGTTCATTGCAAATGTTGCTTAGTGTGATAATTTTAATGGTTGAATTATATTTTGAGGAACTTTTTTCAGTGGCGAAATGTAAAAAATGAGTCTTAATTAGTTTCATTTAAGATGGCCCAAGTGCTTTAGTTATTTTCTGTCATTTAAGATGGTCGACTTGTCGATTCAAGTTGTGGATGGGATGGAGAACAGGAGAGGAGATTATTGTGTTTATGCCTCACATAATTTGCAACCATCCTTCAATTTACATCGATCCACTTTTTGTATGCTAGAGCATTTGATTAATGAGAAGTAACTAGATTTTTCAGGAGAAAATTTACTCCGCTGAAAATATGTGGGATGGTATCTTGTGTCTGCTTAAGGGATGGGGTCAACATATTTTGAGGTGAACGTGTTGAGAGTAGGTGGAGAAGGAGAATTCAATATTAAATAGTGGACCTCAATGTATACTGGTGTGCATGACGGGTTCAGGTTGGTTAGAAAGCTCCATTCTTTAATAAAAATGGACATCCTACCCTATATTTGAATAAGAACATTCAGCCATCACATAACATTTTTTTTGTTTATACAATTACATATTCACATTGATTGCTTAATACTGTCCATCCTTTAATTGGTTTGATAATAATAATAATATTAAAAAAAATGAATCTTATGCTGCTGAGTAGTTTTTTGCATTTCTATTTTAAACTTTTGTTCAGTATTTTCTAGCACGAGTAGGTGATATCATGCTCGTCCGGACGACTTTCTTTTTTCTTGACCCATTTAAAGAGATTTAAATTATCTGACCAGCACTATGATTTTGTGAAGCATGCTTTAGCAAGGTTTTTCAAATGCATTGTTATTCTACATGTCTTTATCAAGATCAGTATTCCCTTCCATGTTGAAATCCATGAATATTGAAGGATGGTGTAAGTGTGTGACATCATCTTGTCAGGTAACATGAGTAAAATATGGGTGTGTGTGTGTAATTCAAACGGTAGGCACTAGCCTTAAAAATATGGATATTTTAAGCATAATAGAAGATAATGATGCATAGGCCTCATTAAGTTCTAGGACTAGTTCCCTCTAATGAAGTCAGTTTTGTTGCTTATGTGGTTGAGGTTCACTTAGAGAGAAGAAACAGCTTGTATGCATGGTTGGGATCATGTGTATTATTATTTTTTTTTGTAGGAAGGGGTCATCTATACTTGACTAAAATTATAAAATAATCTTGCTACTTAGCATGGGTGTTTGGTTTCTGGTGCCATGAAATAACTGTCCTATCATAATCAGTTACCAACCTAGTAACCTCCTTGAAGCATGCATGATGTAGCAGTGTGGAAAACCTTTTTCTGTTGATGTAATTCCTAGTATGGTAGTGTTTATGGTTATCAGTGGAAAACCTTTTTCTGTTGATGTAATTCCTAGTATGGTAGTGTTTATGGTTATCAGTGGAAAACCTTTTTCTGTTGATGTAATTCCTAGTATGGTAGTGTTTATGGTTATCTTACCTGTGCTGCCTTTTTGAATAAACTTGAGGTGGATGATACTGTCTCATATATTGCAAATGACGGTCCCATTTATTGTCAACAGTTGGGGAAATGAGGATGTTACCAAGTTTGGATTGTGGTGGAAAAACTTTTGGCATTTCTGACTGATAAAAATTGCATCAAACCTACTGGTGATAGTGAAATGCTTGTTAGTCTCTTCGGTTCTAACATATACTGAAGGGGATAAACAGAGAACCTGTGTGCTGCCCATTCTGTACTCAAATTTAGATTTTCACAATGACATATTCTTAGAAGACTGGCCCATTGAATATCTTTTGTATATAACCATATCATCATGGTTTAATCTTGCTGGGCGAATCGGTGATTCCCCATTGTTGCTATTTGTATCATTTTATTTCTGCATAAACCGTTCTGAACTTTGTTTATGCAAATATAGAAATGCAAACTAATTATTCTGTTAAGTGTATGTGCAAGTATTATTTTCCTTGAATGTTTAGGTGCTTGGAGAAGAAGTACTGTCGTACTTTACCGAGGCTTGCATGTCCTTCCTGGTAACGGTATGTAATACTGGTTTCTGATTTTAAGTTAGTCTACAATTCCTAAATGAGATATTCTTCAAAGATGGTTGGAAAATGTATCTGTATGGTGCCACAGGCGGCTTGATGTATTGCTCATTTTTTTAAAGAGAATTGATGTATTGCTCATTGATGAACATTTTATAACTGCTTCAGATGTGAGGGCAAGGTTAAGCCAAGTTCTCTCATATCAGGTATGGAAGTAAGAAGGCTTTTTTAGGTTGTGAATTGAATTTTCTTGTTAGTTGCAAGACTAAACAAGTTCTTTGCAGTGATGCCCATGCGTTTATCTTGCAGAGTATTTGTCAGCTTTGAATGAAGGGAATGAAAAGTGGGGATGTCAATGACATTTATCTTCCCAGCTCTTGAAAATTGAAAGCACTAATCTTCCATTCTCTGAAACATTTGTTATTCAATCTGATTCAAATGCACAGGGATTGAGTTATCACTCATTGATCATGTTTTATTTCCTTGTGTTTTCACTTTACAAATAATCAGATCTTGGTAGACCATTCATGTTTCTTTTCACTCGTGTCATGACAGCATATGTAAAACTGGATAGCTGAGGATGAGCTGAAGCAGGTTTGAAACAGAGTATACACTGCAACCATAATATAGAATCTAAGAGAAGGTTTTTATATTTCTAAATTTTTATGTGTCCATCTCTGTATGCCTCTGTGTAGATCAGCCTTTATTTGGATGTCTAATGCATCGGTTGATCAACTAAATTGAGTTTGTTATTTCATTAACTAAAATTGAAAAAAAAACCTTTATAAATTTTCATCTATTGTCTTATTTTATTCTAAGGTTCACCCATGATAGAGAAAAGAGTCCTACTTCACAAAATTTGACAATTTTTTCTTCTACACGAGTTATGTAGTAATCTCAAGTTGTATGTACTGTATCTTAATATGTATTTCATTGTCATAACCATAAAAAATGTTCATACATCTTTTTTTTTTGGGTTAATTATCCAAATACTTCTGTATTCATTATTCCTTTGCCCCTACCGTTTTTTTAAAAATTTTGTACTCTGCAACAAACATCCAATTTTTCTTTTATTCTTCTCCTTTTGATTCCTCTTGTCTCACAAAATTTCTCCCTGTAAATGTATGTATATTTTTTATAATTTACATAACACAAAATCTAATTTTTATCAAAATTATCTGTAAGTGTATTATTATGTATGTCATATAAAAATGGTAACTTTCAAAACATTAGAGAAACATACATTAATGTATAAAATCTAAAAATATTTTATCACAATAAATATATCAAAGCATTTGAATTCATTGAATATTTGCATTTTGACTTTTTTTCTTACCCTAAAGAGCTGAGCTGTTGTCTTCTTTTGGATCCTCTTTATGTCCTTTTGGTTGAAATCGAATCTACTGTTACACATTCAAGTCAACAAGAGTACTTCATTATGAAGAAAGCACAATGTAAATTATATTGAGATGCGATAATCAGTCAAACACTCAAATAAATCAAACACCAATAAGTGTATGTTTCATGATATTATAAGAATTGTATATACATTATGTTTCTCTAGTGTTTTGCAAGTTATCATTTATACATGACACGCATAATAATCAACTTACATATAATATTTACAGAAATTATATTTTGTGTTCTGCAAGTTACAGAAAACATATATGTACTGAACCTCCTCTTGGTAGGATGGGAGAGATACCCCATCTTTAGTGATGAGACTTGGATTCGAGTCTTGTCGCCTGTTGATAGGAGAAGATTTAATCAAGAAAAAAAAAATTATCCACAAAAAAAAAAGAAAAACATATATGCACTTATATGGGGAAAACTATAGTTTTGTGGGGCTGGGGAATTAAAGGGACCAGGATAAAAATAAAATTAAGTGTTTGTTGAAAGGGTACATAAATTTTGTTTGAAAGGGTGGGGGCACAAAAATAATGGGGAATTAGTTGCAGGGGTATTTGGACGATTCATTTTTTTTTTTAATAAAAAAATGTATTATATTAGTTAAATATATAACAAAAATAAAAATAAAAATATAGCAAACGAGGTCTGGTTGAATCATTTTCTCATCCTCAATGACTTCTTGTGCAGACCTTTGGCATAAACGTTACCCCGTAGAACCAATTAATTTTCTTTCATTATAGATCCTAAACAACATCAATGATGTCATTCTCTCTCTAAAGGACCACATCCTCTCCCTGGCTTACATGGTGGTGTGCCATGTATACAGACAGACACATCACTCGTGCATGCACCTGTTAGGGGTGGTGTGTCCACTTACGGGGCACACCCACCACCATCATGTAGGCCACGGGGTTTGTGGCCTGCCATAGAAAGATCCCATCCATCACCCACACCCCCTCCTCCCCCCCTCTTCCACTATGCTTACACTAGTTCATGTCACATGACAGTGTGTGTATGTGCACTAATTAATTGATGGTCCCATTCATTAATATTACCAACTCTAATTATGCGGTCAATCCACACTTGTACTTGCATAAGGTCTTCTGCACAATGTGGTCCGGGTTCTGCTTGGTGGGGTGCCCTAAATTTTCTGTATGTGAAATTGTTGATATGATGTGATCTACCTTTTCAATAATGTTAAAACCAATCTGGCATTTTAGGCTTACTTTTTCATTGGAAGATAAATAGGTTATGGTGGTGTGCATAGAAATTTGAAAGCCGTGTATGTTACTGCTACTAGCCTTATCAAGCAATATAATATTCTCCTGTTTGGGTAGCGGAATATGAGAGGAATGGAAAGAAATATAGAAGAATAAGTTTATAAAACTATTTGTTTGCAAATAATATGTGAGTCGTTATGTTAGAATATGTAGGAATAAACTTATATTTTTGTATTCAAGTTCTCCTTGAAAATGTGTTATTCCATCCAATCCATTTCATTGATATAATTGTGTTTTACTATCAAATCAATTATCATCATCTCTTATAAATCAGCGGGCTGTAGATCCACAAGTCAAATTATTTTTTCACCTTTTATAAATCTGGTATAATAATTTATTCTAGAATAGTTATAAACCCTAGATTGACTTATGTCTTTATTCAAAAAAATCTAAAACCCATCTTTATAGTTGTGGAGGAATTGGAATTAACAATCACTGAATACATAGTGGGATTGTTGTTGTGACTTGTGAGATGTGGATTGTGTTATGTGAACCCTTCTTCATCTTTCTGAGTCAAATCACTTGGAACCGGTCTTAGAATATCCAGCCGACTATCCCTTATTCTCGTCTAGAAGAGGTGGTGGGTGTGGAATAGGGTTATTCCATGCAAGTCTATCCCCTGTTTTTGACTTGAATAATTAAAAAGAAGAATCATCAGATCCGGGCAGCTCTGTAAAGTGACCAGAACTGGTTCCTTATTCTTCGGTTGGTGTGAATTGTACAATTCAAACACACTTGATTGATCTTTAATTAAATAGAGTATGACTTATCCGTGGTGAATCAGAATATGAAGTCATTTTATATAGATTGGTGGTAGACCTGGACAGACGACAACATGAATGTGTAATTTGGCCAAAACATGAGACAAATATGTATGAACACTAATATTCTTTTTCCATAACCAGTGCATGTACTGTTATTCCTGTCGTTTCTTTGGAGTTTTTATGGGGCATCAAAAAACAAACGCGCAAAACATTTGAGTACTTTTTTTAGTATTATTATTCCTTTTTTTTTTTTTCCTGGATGAAATCATTTCTTTATATCAAGAGGTGTCTTTCGTGATTGATCTAATAATCAAACCGAAAAAGCTATCCATCTACCTTGCTTGTTTGGTAATATTTAATCTAAGTAGTTTTTCATTTAAAATAAAACAATCATCATCATCTTATTCTGTTTTTTAAATAAAAAAAATTCTCTCAAATTTATTTCATCTTCATCCCACTTATTTATCAGAATTCGCGGTAAGTGTAAAACAATCACAATCGTCGAAACTTATGGGTTTGTGTTCTGTACACTTGTATTATTACACGGTCAATGGAAGAACCGGTTAAACATCAATAATGATATTGTTTATTCTATCTTAATCCCACTTATTTACCAGAATCCGTGATAAGTGTAAAACAACCACAACCTTCGAAACCTATGGATTTGTGTTCTGAACACTTGTATTATTATACGATCAACGGAAGAACCGGTCAAGCATCAATAATGATATTGAAATTCTTCTGTTCAACCATAACCCAACCTCAATTTATTTAAACGATCCACAAAATAAATTTAATTTTATCAAAGATTTTAGAGGGTGCTCGAAAAATCACATGCAAGAAAAATTAATAATTTGGATTATACACCTCTACATGAACTAATTATCTAATTGAAACTTCAACTCAACCCCTTCAAACTACACATTATCCAATTAAAATATGATGATGTTGGGGATAATTCGACGTGCATCTAATGAGTGAAAAAAAATGCATTTTTTTGTTTTTTGTTTTCTAAAACATGCATATTTATTTAATGAAATATTTATTTTAATAAAAATAAAATATGTATGGTATAATATTGCGTGTTTCCTTCATGGCGGTAAATAAGAACTTCATCACCCATAAAAATAAAACGCACAACGAGAGATGAAATCTGAGTCTTTTTGTGATGTCGTGATTGAGTAACAAATAACTAGAGAAAAATATAACGGATAATGTTATATACAACCCAGGTTATTATCTATAATATTTCATTATAAAATTATATATTTTTATAAAGTGAGATATATATTTCAATAAATTATTTACACTCAATAGTAATTTTGGAGAAGTAATCTATGATTTTATGAAATTTTTTTTATCTCAAATGATAATAATTTTGGAGAGCAAAACAAAAAAATTAAAAGGATTAGAATCATTGTATAACAAATTCCCATAATTAATATATAAGGATAGATAACTTCTTCTTTTTTTAATCACAAAGAAGATTTTTTCATGGAAGAAAATTATAGAGAAAAGGATTTTTTTAATATGTTTTGGTGTTGAATCTTAAAAGATCTTATTATAGACAAAATAATAATTATCACATCCATTTGAATTTGAATACAGTTAAAAACGGAAAGAACATCAATTATAATGATCACATTATTATTCAAACGGTCAAAATAAGAATAGTATTGATATTATTCAAATTCAAATTTCAAACAACTTCACATTAAATTTAGATCATATTTCCACCACTGCATGTGTGACTGTAAACACAAAACATGATAAACATAATAGCAGGAGCAACCAAAAAATAAAAATAAAACAAAAGAAGAGACACATGAAAAGCCACCTACTTCGATAAATTCACAAAACATTATACTATATGAAACATTAAGTCCACCATCAAATTAAACATAGATCCCTCATATGAGATGGGGAAGAAAAACAGAGTAAAAAACAAAAAGAAAAATCAGGGCTTCTTCTCCTGAGTATAGATGTAATCAATATGAGCAGTAAGTGTTCGTCTCATCAGACACTCCTCCTCACCCACACCTTCACAAACATCTTCCACCCCCTTCACATTAACCTCTTCAACTTCCTATACAAAATATAAAAAAAGATCAAATCTTTACATACCCAATGAAGTAAACATCAAGACCCAATCCAGAAAAGATGAGAAAGATTGGATTTTGAGGGGGAGGAGGAGAAGTAGTATATACCTCTTGTTGGGTCATCTGTGAGAGGGAAGGACCCGCACGTGCGGCGCTGGTGAGTGACACGAATAGGAGGAGAGAAATCACAAACAGAGCTGTGTATTTCGACATTATTTTCTTTCGGTTTTCGAGAGAGAGAGAGGGGTTGTGTTGTTGGAGAAGAAAAGGTGGGCAATTGGGGACTATAAATAGGAGTTGTGGAGAAGAGGGGACCCCTCAGCAATAAAAATATAAAGAGGTTTGGCCAATAAAAATAATTGCATGTTGTGTCTGAATATGATACAAACGAGGGTGAGAGATTGTGCTGTATCTTTGTCAACTTTAAATATAAAGTTTTTGTCAACGTGTTTTTATAATAAAATTAAAATTTTTGAATATTTGGGTGACACTTTAGGCGCGTATAATAAGTATAATTCGAGAACCTTTTCATTAAATGCAATTTCTTACACGGTTCTTATCACTGGCAATGATGACGAGAGGATACGTCATTATTATTTTTGGTAGGGGTATTCATTAATTTTTAGAAAAAAATCGAAATAGCTCTATAAACATTTATGAAAAGAAAAAAAAAATCTTTGTAAAATTGTTAAATTTTTTCGTGTTCCTATCTTATTTGATAATATTTATTTTAGTCCTTATAACTAACCAGATGTGTGGTTAATCCTAACCATGCATGATAAATTACTGTTATATCATTTTAAAATTTATTTTTTTTGTTAGAAAAAATCGATACAATTCCCTAAAAACTAATGAAAATAAAAAAAAGTCCATGTGAAATTTAAAAATCATCTTAACTCCCTGAAATCTTCTAAAAATCATAAAAAATCCATGTGATTATCTAAAAATATATACTGATTTATTTAAATTTTATTAAACAAATTATAGTTTTATAGTCAATGTGTTATGCTTTTTATTGTTAGTAATTTTAAGTTAAGAATGTATTATAGAATTTTGATTTGGTTTTTAAATTGTTTTCTCTACTGATTTTTTTATGGAGTTAATGAAACTGTAATTTTTTTTGTTCAGTCTCTGTAATGAGATTGAGGAGGGAAAAATGTTAAAAAATGACTCAATTTTGTAGATCAATTGAGGTTTGACATATTTTTTTTTTTTTACAGATGAGGATGACATTAAGACATGAGGATGTTGAAAAATAACGGGGGTATTTTTGTCTTACATAAGAACTAAATCTGATTTTATAAAGTTTATAGGAACTGAATCCAATTTTAGTAAGTTTCTGATGACTTATTTCAATATACTTTTGACCGAGGGACTAAATTCCTTAACTATATACACTTTATGGGGACCTAAGATGATTTTCTGATTTTAGAATGACTTTTTGTGATTTCAAGAAGATTTCAGTGAGTTAAAAAGATTTTTCCCTAATTTTTATGATTAATCCACGTCAGTTGTATTCACAAAATTATTCATAAGTTTTTATTGAATAATGTTATGTATAGTTTTATTTTCAGCTCTAATTTCAATCAATACTCATTTTTTATTCTTAAAAAAATTTGTAACTCATTTAATAAAATATATGTTTTTATAAAAAATGAAGCGTATACTTCAATGAATTGCATAGATGCATATATTGAAAATGTAAATTTTTTTATTGAAACATATACCTCGTTAATGTGAGTATATGTTCCGTTAATTTTCTATCAACGTGTATAGGAATGGAATTGAGCCTATAAAAAAAAAATGTATGTAACAACACTCTTTTTTATTACTTGTTATTTAATAGCTGTTTTTATATACATGTGCAACTGTGTATCTATATGTCTTTTGTTGGACGAAAATGTAATTAGAAAAGCTTTGCAACTTGGATACAGGCATACAACAAACTTGATTGTTTTTGTTTAATTCCCTCCCTTAATATAGGAAATTATTAAAGTCTACCTATTCTCTAATAGCATTGTATATGTAACAAAAATTTAACATTAATACAAACTATAGTTACCAAAAAAGCATAGTTACATACAATTTATCATGTACATATGCCTCATTAGGAGGATCAGCTGGACTTTGGGGGTGTGAACGATGTTGGGTAATTTAGTCTTTTGTGTCTCTATATGTTCAATCCTTAAGCATTGTTTGATTTGAGAACAAGACCCATAATAAATGAGAATCAGTCGGAATAGTCTCACAATTAATCGGAATAACCTCAAAATGGTTTATCGTCTGGGTCTACAAAGATTTAGAAAGATAGTTGCATGATATTGTTATGAGCAAAAGATAACCATGTTGATGAGAAAATATAAGATCTTGTATAAATATCTTTGTTACAGTGAATCAATTCATTCTTTACTTTGTCAATGTAAGCTTTTAATTAGTTGAACCACAGTGTTCTATTAATTACTTTGTCAATGTAAGCTTTTAATTACAGTGTTCTATTGTGTAGTTGCTTTTGCATTTCTTATTTTATTAAAAAATTTAAAACTTGAAGAAAATATTTAAATTCAATTCAATAACTATTTGAAGAAGTAGAGTTTAAAATGCATTGCCAAATGACAACTAGAGCGACATTTAACAGACATGTATGGGTAGAATGTTATTGTTCATAATTTTAGAGATCGATTTGAATCGAACATGACATATTGTGAGTGATCCCTTTTAACTGTGTTTGATATTTATCATGTTTCAAAGTGAATAGTTAATTGAACTCAATTGATGTGGTAATGTGCAATGGCACTGGCATTTTTATTTTCTTTTATGCTTGCTTGATCAATTTGTTCATCTCCTTTTCTCTGATCATAATTAAGACGTATAACCTCCATGTATTTATATGTTATGGCAACATAAATTTTTTTAAAGTGAATGTTGTATTAGTTAGGTGTTTGTTAAAGATCTTCCAACATTCAATTTTCCTAGACCATGGTTCAAGTTTACTATTTGAAGTAGTTGATGAGTTTCTCACTCTTTTTCCACATTTAAAAAAATCTGTCAACCACTACATATATAGTTTAATTATTTATAAACAAATTAACTGCACAATTCAATAATGGCAATAATTTTAATCAATAACTAACACAAATATAGGACCAATGAATTTGACAGATTATATAAGAGTGAATTTTTTTGGTTCAATTAGTAAACTATAAGAGTTGTTTGATAGAGATGCCCGAACTGTTTTACAGGTGAAGTGGCTTATATTAAGAAGTTGACAAAAATCAATATGACAATAAACAATTAATGGAATTTATATATATATATATATAAGGAAGTCACTGAAAACAGATCATTTGGTTAATATTGCTGAAATAGTTTATCAATTATCATAATTAGCATCCTTCTTTTTTTTGGCAAAACTAAAAGGAAAAAAAAATCATTCTCATCATAATGTCATATATAGTATAAATCGAAATATCTTGAGATTGCTTATGTATGTTGGTTTCCATTTGTTTATAGTTATAGAGGGAAATTAGTTAGAGCGTTCTATTTGGATGACCATATGGACATATTTGATAGTTTTACATGTTTTTTTTAAATAATATTCTATTTAATTATGTCTGTGGTCACCATGTTATATTTAGCCCACCATTTTGTGTATATGTCCCTCTTGAGGTGAGGAGGAAATCTTTTTTCTACCTGGAAATCCCATTGGAGGATCCATGGTATCCCTGTCTGATTGTGGTATTGTAATAAATCAATATTATTTTGGGGGTTTAACTCTTCCTGTTCCATATGAGTTTGGATACCTTCTGGCAAATTTTTCCCATCAGCACCAAATACTTGCCACCAGGAGTAAAACCAAGTTGGAATATTGGCTTGGCAGACAAAATGGATAAACCAAGAATGTTTTAGGACACAATTTTGTACTAATAGTACATTTTCCCAAGCTTTTTGATAATCCCAATAGTTATAGTAGTTGGGTCTGATCATTGATTTTTGGAATCGCCTAGAAGCATTGGGGTTCTTATCCCAGTTTCTTAAGGTTAATATCTTTTGGATGCATAGTTTAGAGTATGAGATCTCTAAGGTGTTTTTATTTTTATAGTGGTGCACAATCCTGGCACTGTTTGTTTCTAAAAGGATATTTTCATAATAATCAGGATTTTTCCCTATCATTTCAGGGATATAAAAATGATAACCAGTACCAGAATGGTCATCTTTGGGAAAGTATATCTTGATAAGTTCTGGTATTTCTTTGTCTGCTTCAGATTTCTCAATAGAGAATAGTGGTACAGAGGTTTTGAATTCATAATTGCTTTGTGATTCTGGGGATGCTATTTCAGCAAGTACGGCAAATTGATTTTGATTTTCAAAGAGATTTTCTTCCTTAACCTCTGGCTTTATGAGGTTTACAGAAGGTCTTGAGCTCTCAATTCTTAGGGTCCTTTGTGGAAGGATCTTTGCCTTCTTCTTTTGGTCCATTTCCCTGCAAGAATTCACGTGAGAGATAATCAGGAAGACTATTAAAGTCCCCTTTAATATATTCTATGTCAAAATCATAAATTCCTAATAATGCTTGCCATCTAGCAAAAATTTGTTTCGAAGCAAGATTTTTTACATCTTTTTCAAGTACATATTTTGCCGAGCTACAATCTATCCTTAAGAGGAACTTTTGTTTCTAGATGTCCCCTTGGAATTTGGTTATGCAATTAACTATGGCAAGGATCTCCTTTTTTATTGTGGAATACTTTCTTTGAGCTTCATTCCACGTCCCTGAAGTAAATCTTACTAATTGTTCTTTGTTATCAATCCTTTGTTTCAGTATTCCTCCATATCCTATGTCAGAGGCATCAGTTTCTATGATTTTTGGTGCATTGGGGCTTGCTATATTCAAGCAAGGCAACTGTTTTACTTTCCCTTTAATCCTTTGGACTGCATGGGTATGTTCTATGGTCCAAGGTGTAGGATTTTTCCTTAGTCTGTTGGACAAAAGCTTTCTGTCCAAAGCAACATTTTTATAAAAGTCTGAGACATAGTTGAGACAACCAAGAAACCTTTGAAGTTGTTTTTTATCTTTCATGTAATCCGGGAATTTGTCTGCAAAATCTATTACCCTTTTTATGGGTGTAATATCATTTTCCGAGATTTTATATCCTAGAAATTGAACTGTGGTCTGGAAGAGTTTTATCTTTTTGGCAGATACTACCAGACCATTTTGTTTTACTATTTTAAGAAAGATATTCAGATGTTTCCAATGTTTATCTATGTTCTCAGAAAATATTAATACGTCATCAATATAGACAATGGAAAAGGATCCATAAGGATTAAATATTTCATTCATTATGTTTTGAAATTCCGAGGGTGCATTTTTTAGCCCAAAAGGTAAAACATTCCACTCATAATGCCCAAATGGCACTGTAAATGCAGTCTTATATCTATCTTCCTCTTTTATCTGGATTTGCCAGAATCCTGATTTAAGGTCAAATTTAGAAAAAATTTTGGAATTATAGACCCTCTTGATCAGATCTTGCTTATTGGGGATAGGATACCTGATCCACTGGAGAACTTTATTTAATGGCTTGTAATTTATGACAAGTCTTGGTACTCCCCTTTCTAATTCTGCGGCTTTCTCTACATAGAAAGCTGCACAGCTCCAAGGTGAGGAGCTCTTCCTAATAAGGTTTTTTGCAAGTAGCTGGGATACTTCCTCTTTGCAGATCTCAAGGAGCCTATTATTCATTTGGATAGGCCTGGCTTTTGTGGGGATGTTTTCTTCATTAAAGTCTTTGATGTATGGTAGACTTACCATATGCTTTTTCTTATGCCAGAAGGCAGAGGGAAGGTCTGAACAGGCCTCATTTTCAATAGTTTTTTGAAAATCAGAGACCTTTTGGAAAATGGGACTACTAACTTGCTCAGATGTCTTCTGGAACCTGATCTCTTCAGAGAGCTCATTAATAAACTTTTCTTTGTATTCTAAGGCCTGTCTAAGCTGGTTGAGAAACGATAGTTTTGGTGTAGCACAAAATTTGTATAAAATATTTTTCCCATTTTGGGTGGCATGGATGCCTTCAGTATCAACCGAGAAGGGCTTTATCATATTTATGAAGGGGGTTCCTAGGATGACACCCTGACGAAGATCTTTTACTAAAAGGAACGATGTTTTTAAACATGATCCTTTATTACAAACATGGACATCTGGTATCTTATAATTAATCTTTAGGCTCTCCCCATTGGCAGTATTTATACCATGGGTAGTCTTTTCAAAGTATCTTGAAGGGATCAATCCTTCCCTAATGCAATTCATATCTGCCCCAGTGTCAATAAGGGCTTTGTATTTTAAAGAAAATGTCTTAATTTTTAGGAGAACTTCAACATTCCATTTTTGTTTTGTATATCTTTCGAGAGAGCTAATAAATTCTTCTTCTTCTTCAGGTTGCTCTCTGATAGGTTCTTCATTATCAGAATTTTCATTGTTTTCCCCTGATTTTGGGATGGATTCAAGGTATGTAACCCTGTCTCTAAGGTCCTTGATTTCTTTTTTCATATCAATTTGTTCTTTTCTTAGTTCCCCTATAGTCACCCTTTTGGGTTTTTCAAATTCTAATATTTGAATTACCTCTTTATAAGAGTATTTTTCCTTATTCTCTTCTTGAGTCTGACTGATAGGGGTTTTTATTAAATTGATATATTTTTCTAATTGCCGTTTCTTTTCGACAGGATTCTCAATAGAATCAATAGTATCTAAAACGAACTGTTCTTGGACTGAAAGGACCATTAGGCCATCTGTGTCTGAGGATGAATCATAGGATTCAAGATCACAACAGTCACAGCCACAATTTTCAGACTCAGAATCCTGTTCTTCTAAGTTTTGTATAGATTCTTTATTTTTCATTTTTTTACTAAAGCATTTATTGGCATAGTGTCCTTTCTGCTTGCATTTGAAGCAGGTAGGAGGACTAGAGGTGCTGGGTTTCCTTTTGGGGAACCGCTTTCTGGGTTTTTGGACATGAGTTCTATTTGAATTATAATATCTTCTCTCAGGAGGTCTTTTATTATAAGAATGTTTGGTATTCCTTTTCCGGGATCTAGAGGGACTCTTAATGTCTTCCTTCTGATACCCGAACTGGTAGCAGAAGTCTCCGAGTTCTCTCTTGGAAGTCAAATGTTGATTTTTGAGCTGATTCTTTATCTTCAGGTCATTGCAAAGAGCCAGACCTATCAGGTTTATTTTTTGTATAAGCTCTCCGAATGTTATGACGGAGTAAGGGATATGTCCCCCATATTCTTGACGAAGGTTGTTTCTGACCCTTTCAGCGAAGAGCTTGGGTAACCCAGAGACAAACTTTTCTTTCCAAATATCACTGCTTGAATTGTCTATCCTATAAATTTGTGATAAAAATGTGTCCTTATACCATCTAAAATCAGATAAGGTTGGACACCTAAGATTTATAAGCTGTTCTCTAATTCTGTCAGCAGTGTCACTATGGCTGCCAACAAAATGTTTAAATATAGTGAGAACTAAAGTAGTGACAATATCAGGCTCTGATACCACTTTTATAACAAAAACTTTTAAGACAATAAATTCTTTAGAGAGTCACTCTTAATACAAAAAGGTTTTAGACCAAATTCTTTTTAGAGAGGGGTTTTTTTTTTTTTTTTTTTTTTTATTAATTAACAGGAAACAGATAGAAACTGAAAAGACTTATCTTATTAAACATGCATAAACCATATTACATAGCAACATGTATAATACATAGAACATAGGCTCATAAGCTTACAGAAAAGAAAACTTACAACTCTGGGATTGAGAAGGATATCTCCCTCTTTTGCCCAATCTTCTATGTTACAAAGTACTCTGGGTTTTTTGGTGGATTTTTTGGTAGAGGGTTCTTGTGGACTTGGTTTTTTCGCCGATGCCCTCCTTCGACTAACTTGCCTCCTTTTTATAGGCAAAGCTTGCGGACTTCAATGGGTTTGGAATCCGCGGCAAAGCTTGCGGACTTCAATGGGTTTGGAATCCGCGGTCATTCTTCTTTGAGTGACTTCTTGTCCTCTTCTGGTGTCATCTTTTACTTTAAGTCATTTCTTCTTTTCCTTTTTTGTCATGCGCTTTTTGTCATGCGCTCCCGTGACTGTCCTTTTTGAACCCGTGAGTTGCTAGGGTCTTCTGGATTCTTCTTCCTGTTATATATTATCTTATATTATTTTATTATTATCTCTTCTCTCTCTTTTTTTTTATCCTTCAGCTGGATCAAACTCGTCTTCAGGAAAATCTGAGGGTATGTTTTCAAGCCCTTGGGAGTCATTGTCTGTATTTTGAGAATCACAATCTTCTGGCCTTTGAGAGTCATCTTCTAACCCTTGTTGGGTCCCTCCCGGACCTCGAGAGCTGGTTGCCATTGTGGTTGAGGGCTTGTCTCCTTTGAACATCTTGAACATGTGCTCATATGCCTTTGATCCTCCAATGGGATTTCCAGGTAGAAAAAAGATTTCCTCCTCACCTCAAGAGGGACATATATACAAAATGGTGGGCTAAATATAACCCACAGAAAATTTTATCTGGTTATAAATTACCAATTTATGGAAGGCCACGAGAAGATAGTTATGAAACTGTCAAAGCAAGCCTTATTGGAGAATACACTAAAAGATTCCCAAATTTGAGCCAGGAATCCATTGCACTAAAGGCATATGAGCACATGTTCAAGATGTTCAAAGGAGACAAGCCCTCAACCACGATGGCAACCAGCTCTCGAGGTCCGGGGGGGACCCAACAAGGGTTAGAAGATGACTCTCAAAGGCCAGAAGATTGTGATTCTCAAAATACAGACAATGACTCCCAAGGGCTTGAAAACATACCCTCAGATTTTCCTGAAGACGAGTTTGATCCAGCTGAAGGATAAAAAAAAGAGAGAGAAGAGATAATAATAAAATAATATAAGATAATATATAACAGGAAGAAGAATCCAGAAGACCCTAGCAACTCACGGGTTCAAAAAGGACAGTCACGGGAGCGCATGACAAAAAGCGCAAAAAAGAAAAAGAAGAAATGACTTAAAGTAAAAGATGACACCAGAAGAGGACAAGAAGTCACTCAAGGAAGAATGACCACGGATTCCAAACCCTTTGAAGTCCGCAAGCTTTGCCTCCACGGATTCCAAACCCTTTGAAGTCCGCAAGCTTTGCCTATAAAAAGGAGGCAAGTTAGTCGAAGGAGGGCATCGGCGGAAAAAACCAAGTCCACAAGAACCCTCTACAAAAAAATCCACCAAAAAACCCAGAGTACTTTGTAACATAGAAGATTGGGCAAAAGAGGGAGATATCCTTCTCAATCCCAGAGTTGTAAGTTTTCTTTTCTGTAAGCTTATGAGCCTATGTTCTATGTATTATACATGTTGCTATGTAATATGGTTTATGCATGTTTAATAATATAAGTCTTTTCAGTTTCTATCTGTTTCCTGTTAATTAAATATAAAAAAAATAAATAAATAAATAAATAAATAAATAAAACCCCTCTCTAAAAAGAATTGGTCTAAAACCTTTTTGTATTAAAAGTGACTCTCTAAAGAATTCTTTGTCTTAAAAGTGGGATCATGTCTGTGGTCACCATGTTCTCATTTGTTCTTTTATATGATCGTCAGACCAAACAAATAAGAAAATGTAGCATTCATAAGCTGATATTTTTTAGGTTTATGGTATACTGTTTTAATAAAATATTTGATGGTTCACATCCATGTTTATATTTCATTTAATTTGTTAATGAATGAAGAACATGAACATTGTTTAAAACTGCTCAAACAACACATGGTTCATGTTTTTAGTGCTCTATAGTGTTGCATGAGATTCAGGTTTCATGTTGATTATGAGAGGCAACTGAAATATTCAAATTGATGCAATAATGCATTACACTGAAGCTGTTATAAAATAATGACAAAGAGATAGAAACACAAAATAAACACAAAAGATATTTGAGGACAAGAGGAAGTATTGTTCTTCAAGAACTTCTCATTTCATTTCTCATCTATTCTCATTGATATTCTTCATGTTACAAAGCCCTCTATTTATAGGGTCACAACCACAATGATAGGAAACCCAAAATACACACCAAGATAAATGCATACACAAATGCATGAATTACAACTTTAATATAGTACATTATACCAAGATGAATCTATTTATTGTGTGGTCATCCACAAATATATGCATGTATCTTCAAATGCATATATTTATAACACTTCCCCTTGGATGACCATTATACAGAGAATATGCCTCGTTAAAACCTTACTAAGAAAACCCTGTGGGATAAAAACTTAGTGAAGGAAAAAGAGTACAATATTCTTGTGCATGTTTTCATACTGCCTCATTAAAACCTTGCTAGAAAAAACCCAATGGAAAAAACCTGGTCGAAGGAAAAAGAGTACAGTACACAAATATTTTTGAATTAAATTACTCCCCTGTTTTTAGCATGAAGATATTTGAGTCGAGGCATTCCAGTGTTTTGCTTCAACTTCTTGAACATCGCGGTTGGTAATGCTTTGGTGAATAGATCTTTTGATGAAGCCTCCTTTTAAATCATGTTATACATGCAATGTTTTCTTCACGATGAATGTTGAATTATATTTAACCACTAGAAAATCATTTTAAATATAATAAACCCGTATTTGTTTTTTTTTTTTTTCAAAAAAAATCATTTTTACAATACCAATGTTTTCATGTAGAATAACACTTGGCCAACAAGTTAAATAAAAATACAATATCTACCTTGTGCGAAATATAATAAAGCACTTACTGCACTCGCATATGCTATTTGCACTAAGATATGGTATTTCAGGACCAAAAATTTTTTCATTATTTTCTTATGGATGAAAATTAGTCTTTATTTGTGTCAAATGACCTGACATATATAAGAAAACTTAATGGATCGATATTTGTCTATATTAAAGTTCTTTAGAACTTTTCTGTACTACATTGTCTGATGGACAAGGATTCTACTTGCATTTTGCTCGATTTGCAAGCTAGGACAATATCTTGTTTTTCCAAGATTTTCATTTCGATCAACTCTTTCTTTTATGTAAACTCTTCAGAAATCCCTATATATTCAAATCATGATCATATACTGCAATAATAGTAAATCTGGATTCCAATTTCTTGATAAAAATACAAGAACAAATTAGATTGGTCTCATACTTTCAAAAAAATATTCACTTGGGTGATTATTCCAATGCGCCCAAATTGCTTTAACCCATGTAAAGATCTATGTAATTTGATAGAATACATGCTTCAGGATGAGTTATTTGCTTCGGGCATTTTAAATCTTTCAAGGATCTTGATATATATATATATATATCACTTTATAGTGTTCCATATAAATGTGTTGTAACTACATCCATTAGACGCATACTCAGTCCTTTTGAAACTGCCAAAGTAATTAAAAATCGAAATGTGATTTGGATCCATCACAGGAGAATACATTTCTTCATAGTCAATATCAAGTCTCTACGAGAAACCTTGTGTCACAAGACATGCTTTGTATCTCACAATTTCATTTTTGTCATTGTGCTTCCTTACAAATACCCATTTGTATCCTACAGGCATTACATCTTCATATATTTAGATTATAGGTCTAAATACTTCACGTTTCGCTAGCGAATTTAATTCAGTCTGTATTGCCTTTCTCTAATTTGGCCAATCATTTCTACGTCGACATTTTTCGACATTTTACGGTTAATGATCCTCAGAATATCAAGAGCAACATCATATGAATATACATTGTCGACAATGATTTTATTATATCTCATCTTTCTTCTTTATGATTTAATGAGATCTCATATTTACATTTGCCTCCTCAGGCGCTACCTCTTCCGGGGTTACATCTTTCATTAGAAAGATGAGATTGATCAATTTGCTTTTGTTGCTTATATTGAGGTCTCTTTGTGAGCACTAATCTCTTTATCTACATTTCTCGTACCTTTCTTTATGAGAATTAATTTTGTCTTTTACACTAATCGGCCGGCCACACTTTTGGCATTCCTTATATTCATACACTGAATATTGTTCTAAATCATGATTTTAGAGGCTATAGCAAAATATATCATCAATGATCACTTGTTTGCGATACCATTAGACTTGACATTGTATTTGTATAACATATGGAATTTTCTCATTTCCATGTATATCCTTTGGGGACATGTCACTTCAGGGACATATGTCTCTTCGGATATTTTATCTTCTGCAGAAGTTAATAATGTAGATCTTACAATAGTTTCAGGCTCTTCTAAAGCATTATTTTTCTCTTTCAGTGAGCATAATGATCTTTTGAACCTATATGTCTTCCATGCTTCAGGCATGTTTTATGAATTATTTAGCCGGCATACTGATAGTTTTTCAATAAGAACACCAATCCGAACATTAGTTTTTACAGTTGAATATGACATTGTCGCTTTTTTGTATGAGTAAATGCATCCGGCATTGATGCTCAATTTTCTATAATAAATTTCACGTCGTTCTTTAAGCGACATATTTCCTCCCCCTAACGACGGGAATATTGTCTCATTGAAATAACAATCCACAAAAATCATGCGGTAAAAATATTAACTATCATCAAGAAAAAGAATCTTCTGGTTCTTTATTATATATCCAAATGAATAGTTCAATGCATCATCACATACCATAGAACGACGATCATAATGAATATCAGACAATCATGCCAAATCATAAATATCATAGAACTTCTCGTTCATATGTTTTTCTAGTATATGCTTTTCTAATATAACCCGTTGGGAGATACCGCAATGCTTTTCTAGTATATGCTTATGGTATAAGATATGCTTCTGGCCAAATGCTTTTCTAATGTATGCTTCTGGTATAAGATAAATGATTGTCGTTCATACATAGATACTTCATAGTCACAATATGATATTTGTTAAGACAGATATCCTTAAAATTCAGTAGATTCTTCTGGATTTAGATGTATACAAATTCATCGTTGATCCTTTTTTTTTTCTTCTGATATATCTGCTCTTCTGGAGCCTTCAATCAAGTGTAATATCAAAAATAGTATTATTATTTGCATTAACGAATGTTAAACTTAAAATAAGATAAATATAAAATCATGAAAGTGCATTTCATAAAATAAAGAAAAATTATAAAAACATAAATACATAATTAACAAAGTTCTGATCATACATCAAGCACGTGACCATGTTTTTCAGCACTATGTGAACAACAATAATTTTCCTTGAATTTTAGGGCTTTGTTTTACAAACTTATTCCCTTTATTTTGCTTTTGTACAATAGCAATCCACTTCTGGTGGTTTGAGATGTTTTACAATCTCTACGATTGTAGTACTTCCAACTATATAAAACATGATCTCATCATTTAAATTCCATGGCTAAAATAAAATATAAAGCATTTGCTTTGGACAGAGATGTTGAGCCATTGAATTGGTATATATGATTTTTTCATCAAAAGTTCGTTGTTGGGCAACGATAGTACATGAAATTGATGAATAATTATTGCTTTCACTATTGCTACAGCTGGAGCACATATTTGAAGCATAATGGTCAGTTTACCTTTCATAATAAGGTATTCTTTTCAAATCCTCTTATTACAATAGCAAAA
>CM060852.1:8102006-8412006 GCA_030737835.1 Acorus gramineus | reverse complement strand
CTCTTAATTCCTCCTTTTTCTTGTACCCCCATGTTCAGATTTTAATTTGTGCAATTAGAGTGCAAAAGTCTCCAGCAAAGTTTACCTTAATAAAATATACCTTTTGTGCTTGGGTGGCTTTGAATTACAAACAGGAGTGCATGCATTTTCAACATCAATGCATGCCTTTGACCATCATTCAATGTGTGCTATATATATATATATAGTTGAACTCTTGAATATATTGCTCTTATACTGCCTGAGTATGGGAAGCACTATATTACTCAAACCGGAACAAAAAATTTATGGTTTTCGTCACTATGATTCATAACTTGCGTTTAAATGGATTTCTGCTTAAAAAAAACTTCCTGGGCAGATGAAGTCTGGCAGCTGTTGATATAAGAACTTATTAGGTCTTTTTGTGTGTTGTTTTAACTATTGATGCTTTACAGAACTTGTTAGATCTTTTTGTATATTGTTTGTTACATGTATTTTCGAATTAATAATAAGGGATGCATTTGGCTTGGTTCTCCTTACTTTAATATATTCCCTCCTCAGCATTCATTTGATTTACTTTAATTTTGTGCACTTGTAAATTTGATTTTATAATAAAATTCTTACTTACAAAAAAATGCAGGTGACATCCATCATTATTGTATGGATTTGATTCATCAATAATCAAATTGCCTATGCATTAAAATTCCTGAACTTTTTGTTCATTCAATGAATCGAATTATTATAGAAATAGGGGAAAATCTTATCAATTAATCTTGTTGGTAGTCATTTTTGTAGACCACACTCGCTTTGATTTTATTTAAAGCATATATATACTTCATCAATGAATTACATTAAAAAAAAATGAAATATATATTTATATAAATTGATAAATGCATAAATTTTAATTTGTGTTTTTCAATAATAATGATATATACAGGCATTATGAAGAATATAATTTTACATTAATGATATGGCATCTGCAAAAATATATCTGAGTTGTGAGCATCCTTAAATCAAACTAGCACCAAAGCTCATAAATATTAATCAATAAATCAAACTAGTACCAAAGCTCATAAATATTAATCAATAAATCAAACTAGTACCAAAACTCATGACAAATTAACTGCAAATTTAAATAAAAACTCAAGCCACAAATGAAAACTGAACATTTCCTTGTTATTATAAGCACCGTGCCCTTTTCATTCACCAGCTAACCAAAGATTCAAAAAAAACTGAATCGCTTGTGTACTTGATGACCCTTTTATGTCTCGATTTTAGAGTGTATTGGTGACTGCCATGCTTGTTTTAAGTGTGTGTTTTTATGTGCTTTCACACTCAAAAAGGGGGGCAGACATTTTGACCTGTAAAAATTGCCTGAACATGTACATGTACTTGTTCACTAAAGATGGGGATAATATACAGGGAAAAGAGAAAGAAAAGCCTGCATCCATGCATGTTGTCCTTTTTAATGCAAGGATATGAAAATGTGTCTACATGTATGTTTGTGTGTGTATCAGTATAAATTTGGAGATGGGAAAAAAATTGACTGGAAAAGAGACTAAATTAACCTTCTAACACTCCACTCCAAAATGATAATTAAGATTATATATCATTTATTATTGGTTTAAAATGTGTTTAATTAATTGATTAAAATTTTGGTCAAGAATTTGGTCACAGTATCAAAACTCTAGAGATATATTTTCCATAAAATGAATGTCCTAAGACAAATTAACTCCACAACTTAAAAGCCTAATAGGCTTGACCGTTTTATGTTAATTTATGCCTACTTGAACCAACGTTATATGCATTCATTTGAAACATACATTATCATTGTTGAGGTTTATGACGAAAATCGAGTAACTATAGTTTGATCTTTTAAATATAATGAGATATATAGGGATATTTTAGCTCATCATATTCTATCCGATTTCTATTTTTTCAAAAAAAAAAATTCTATCTGATCTCTCATAATATGATAAAATGGTATAGAACAAAAGAATAGTAGTGGCATTCACTCTACAACTATACATTTGTACGTACATTAATAAAGATTTGTGTACATAATTTTTTGAGTATCATCACGACATATATATATTTTATGGTGTTGGAAGCCTAATTCATCTTCAAGGAAGCAAATCAAACAACAACCATAACAACAATGAAGGTATAGAGGAAGCTAAGAGAAGGTCCAAAACGTACACATAATGACATAAACAACAAGCACTGTAAACATAAAATATTGATAATTAAAAACTGAGCTTAGCTCTCTAGCTCTTTCTCAAATCTAACAAAACGCATGGATCGCAAAGATTGAACACAATTAAACCTAGTTTTCTACAATGTTAGAAGGCAAAGTGTACTTCAAAAAAAAACACACACAAAAGAAACAAAGAATATAAAACATAGTGAACCCTCATTAGAACCACCAGATCAAACAGTTATTAATTTGATATGACAACCCTAAACACATTATCCAAAGAATATTAAACAAACCCTAGATTCTACATCCTATGTTAACCCTAAACCCTCCTAACCCTAACCTCCAAAACCCATAAAAAAAAAAAAAACTAAAAATGAAGAGAGACTACTACACATTCTTTAATTTTTAAAAAAAATATGATAGTACTTCAAACATGCATTCATTCATGAATTGAAGAAGGTACCCAAACAGTAGCAAACACCACATTATGCCCCTTCCAAGTGAGCACAAGGTGCTCCTCCTCCTCCTTCTTCAGCCCCCACCCGGCGGCGTGCTCCTCCAACAGCCCCCTCACCTCCGCCACCGCCTCCTCCCCGAACCCCACGGCCTTAAACCCCGCCGCCCTCATCCGCTGAGCCCACCTCCCCCTACTCTCAAGCCTCTCCACTCTCCCCACCCCCTCCTGCGCCACCACATTCTCCACTCTCCACCCAATCTCCGCCTCGTACCACCGCCGCCTCTCGCTCCCCCTGGGCAAGAACGTATCGACGGCGTCGTACGGTATCCAAAGATAATTGAACGCCGCCCTCAGCCGCCCAATCAGCCCATCCGAAGTGAAGTCCGCGTCTTCATCGACCAACGTCACCAACGTGGGCTCCAGTCTACGCATCGACTTCAAAAAATCCGATCGCAGCGACGACGACGAAGAGTAGTGTCCCTCCCCTTCGGCCACGTAGTGCAGCATCATCTGACAATTCACGACGAGCGCCTCGGACTCGCTCTGCAGTCTCTGCTGCTGCTGCATGTGTTCGATGAGGGAGACGAAGCCGTCGGAGGGCGAAGAAGGGACGACTCGGAACTCCATCGCGACGTTCCGTGACCGCGCGAAGCTTACGAGCCTAAGCCCGAGCTCTTCGTAGGAGAGCTCGATCGTGGGAGGCGCGTCCAACAGAGGCTCCAAGATGGTGAGCTTGAGATACGGAGGGCCTTCAGCGCGGCTTGCGAAAGCGTCGATGAGGGTTGGGATTTGCATGCAGCGGGTGACGCTCAGGTCGAGGACGTGGACGACGGGGTAGGTCTGGACGGCGTCCAGGATGGCGGCGTTGGAGGCGGAGAAGCCGAACCGGTGCCAGGGGGTGAGGTCGATGAAGCTAGCGAGGTCTAGAATTGGGAATCTGTGGGTGGTGGTGACGGCGAGGGAGGAGGAGGACGAGGAGAGGATGTTGAGGCGGGAGGCGCGGGAGATGAGGCCGCGGAGGAAGGCGGAGGTGAGGCGTTGGGTGGAGTCGCCGTCCGGAGGGGCGATGTTGTTGAGGACCCAGAGGATTTGTTGGGCTAGGGTGGCGTCGTTGCCGTCGATGGCGGTGGCGCAGTGGATGAGGAGTTGTTCCATGGAGTTGGTGTCAGAGGTGGTGGTGGGGTGGGGATAGCCTGGCCAGGGATGGCGGGTGGTGGGATTGGTCATGGGGAGGTTTAGGTAGAGGCCAAGGCCATTCTGTAGTGGTGGCGGTGGTGGTGGTGGAAGGACTGGTGGTTCTGTGAATTGCATCATATGTATTTGTGTGTGAAAGTGACTAGACTGGTGTATATATGGATGGATAGACTTTGGGAGTGATTAGGGTTTGGAAGTGTGTGTGTGTGTTTATGTGGGTGTGTGGAAAGAGAGGACGATGAGTTAGTAGTTCTCATTATATTTTCTGTGATGGAAAAGGGCATGGGAGAAGGTGTGGGGGGAGTGGGGGAAACACAAGGAAGACCCAGATCTCAAAAATCTGAATTTTTTTTTTTTTTATGTTTTTTCAAGCTCTGATCATGAAGAAGAAAACAAAAAGGACTAGACCCATGTGTGAAAAAGTTTCAGAACTTTTTGAAGTTGGGGTAGTATAAAAGAAGGATAATTGAGTTTTTCTTTTAATTCTCTGTTTATCTTGTAATGTAAGAAATGAAAATATTATTATATTAAAAGTGGTGATGAAGCTAGCTAGAGAGAGAGAGAAGGGAATGTTTGTGAGGGAGAGATTTATGTGAGGATATTTGGGGGGATGTGAAGGTTGGCCGGCCATGGATTTGTCCTGATATGGGAGTTGGGATTTGTCATGGAGTGGGGACTGGAGGGTGTTCCAATCACGGGAAGGGCATGAAAACAATGGAATCGCATATTCAGATTATTCAGTGTTTTCTCTTCAAAACATGTAGGTAGCAGCATATATATGAAAAGCTGTGAAATAGTGCAATTTTCATTTATATATGTTTATTTGGAAACTTTTTGTTTGTTTCTATTTCATTTTTCAGTGCTTCACATGTTTTATTTTATGTGATGATGAAAATTACTCCTAAACGAATGTTGCATAAATGATAAGGTAGAATACCCGAAGATGGTATTACACTTTGGAGACATGTTAAAGAGTTACACGCAGTCAGTGGGGGTGAACACACAGTCATAATATCAATAATATCTCCGTTATATTATAATTTACTCTCTAGAAAATAGAAATTATCATAATTTCATTCAACATAATTATATAATTTTAAAAACTAAAATCTTTTGCTGAATATGTGACAGATGATATAAAATATACGAATTTAGACAGAGATACAAAATCATGTTAAATTTATCATATCCCCATTTTTGGTGCTGGTCAGAGCATCCATTAACTTGATCATTGTTTACAAAAAAAAAAAATGCATGTGATAGATGATCAGAATTATTTCTTTAAATTATTTGTCCAACTTAAAATTCAATTAGTCCCACTTATTTGTTGCTTATAAAAGAAAATTTCATATTATAAAAAAATAAATTAAATGACATTATTCATTGAAAATAATAATAACGAAAACAGATACATGTCTTCATAAGGTAATTGAATCCATGTGAACTAGGATGAAAAAAGATAGAATGAGTTAGAACATAACTCATGTAATTTTATAGACACATCACTTAATTAGGTTTTGATAGATGAGAATAATTGCACATTTTTGAACACCTTGTTTATATTTATACATCCTTGTTGGTCATGACAACGACCTTTTATTTGTACCATCCATGTGTGTTGTTAAGATGTTCTCTCTCTTGGGCTGCCGTTTTCACTTCTCTTGTCTCTCTTTCCCTATTACACAATTTTCCTTAGCATTGCACTCTTGTCACTGAAAGGGACTAATACACATTCATTTTGATCTTTTGTTTGGCATGATTTCAATTGAAATTCACCTCTACCAAGCCTTCCATCACCAATTATCAACCCTGTTGTTTTGTGTGGTCCCATTATATTTTGTATAAACTATAAATCATCATATCACAAAAAGAAGATCACAATAGCTACATCACCTCTCTCTCATATCTTATCCGACCCAAACTTCAGAGATCCTCTGGAATTCTTGTTCTGCCAATTTGATTGTGCCACGCAGGATTGACATTATTGGCTGTATCACCACATATTGCAAAAACCATTTCCCTTTTGAAACAGTCAATACCACTCATTGATACTCAGACAACAAACACAAAAAGCCTATTGAACTTTCTCATGCATGCACCATGGTTTTTTTATTGCACCTGTGATAGGCTTGATGTCTTTTTTTTTTCTTTTGTACAACTTGGAAAAGGACATGTTGTGTCCTTAAGCTCTGTTTGAGTCAAATACACCAAAAGGTATAAGTGAAGAAACTAAATGGGTATTTAATCTATTTGTGCATTCACTCATTATGGAAGTGGTTTACTTTAATTTTGTTGAATTTTTAGTCCTCTTAGGCCTGTTTGATTTGCAAGTAGGATTGAGATTACGTGAGTTCTGGAATTCTAAATCCAAGTGGATTGAAATTGAGAATCCTGTCAACCTGTTTGGTAAAGAAGATGATTCATAAAATAGGATTGGAATTTTCAATCTCCATCATGTGTTTGATAATGTCTGGATTACAATATAAAATATATATATTTTCAAAAATACCCTTTCTACAAAATCAAACATATGTTAACTCAGATTCAATTTTATATCATTTAATACACACACATATCTTATAAAATTACTCTTTATTTAATAAAATTCTAATAAATATTCATTTTTTTTTTCAATTTATAGCATCGAAATTCATGATTTTTTTAAAAATAAACTTTTCAATGTTGTAACATCAACAACCAATATGTTGACAACACAAGTAAAATAAAATAAATTATTAATAGACAATAGTAAAAAATTAGAGAAAAATAATTAAATAAGTTTAAAAAGGCATATTTAATTATAATAATATATTCATTCTTAACATCAAGTTTTCTTACTCCAAACAAGCCATTACTCATCAAATTGTCATTCATTAAAAAAAATTTAATTTTCATTCAAGTGAATAAGATAAGAGTAACAACTATATATCAAAGTAATTTACAATGCATAAAATTATCCATAACAAAATATTTCAATCTTGTGAATAAGATCAACAACTATATAATAACAATATTATAAGCAAATGTTCATATTTAATTTTTTTATCTTTAAAAAATTCAAAGCAAATTAATATATATATATATATATATATATATATATATATATATATATATATTCAAAAAAAAAAACAAACGGGCAACACAAAAAAATATTTAATTACCGATTAAATCTATGTGTTGATGAATAACACAAACAAAAAAATGAAGAAGAGGTTTCTTCATACAGAGAGGCTTGGGACGTTTGTTATTTTTTTTTTTTGGTTGGACTTTTGTGTTTTTTCTAATTATTGGCCGACGGTGGACTGGTGGAGATGGAGAATTATTTTGACGATACCTGTTTTTTTTTTTTTGAAATATATAATGATACAAAATTTGATCATGATTATTTATATTGGTTATTAAAAAAAGAGATGAAAAGCTTGGATAAAAAAAAGTTTTTTTTTCAATCCACCTAGACAGAAATTGGGGAATACCACCTCTTGGTTGAGATTCTCAATCCCTCTAATTAAAATTCTCAATCCATCTCTTCCAATCACAATCTATTTTTTAAAAATTATTCAAATAACTTATTGATCAGGATTGAGATTTTGAATTTCAATCTAGACACTCAATATTCCTATCCAAACAGACCCTTAGATTATAGTATACATTGCTAGAGCATAAACAATTAATGTTCAAGCTTGGTTTTTTTAGGAAGCAGTCTATAATTCAGTTTATCATTGTCCAAAAGTAGAAAAACATGTTAATTTTTTTTATTTGTTACAAACTTACCATTGCTCTAGCTAGGTACGACTTTGCACTGATTCTAAGGTACTTGTTTTTTGCTCTTTATATTAGTTTAAGGAGCGTTGACATACTCACAGCCATGCTATTAATTAACTCAACTTCTCACCCCAAATGTAATATATATGCTTTATTTGGAAGATACGTGTGTACAAAGTTTGAGTGGTAAATTGTGCTAAAAATAAAGTTGGATAGAACATTTTTCTAATTAGTTTGAATATTTTTAAAATTTTAACATTTGAGATTTTCAGTTAACAAAGTCATTGTAGTATAGTGCACAGTGAGTATATATACTCACCTAAAAAAACCCCATGGGATTGACACTTTGACTAGAGTCATGAGTTTGATCTCCATAAACCTCAGTCGGGGTCAAATATCCTCCCGGGCTTATCTGATATGCACATGGTTCAGCGATGATTTGGTGCATCCAGATTTTTCCAACATTAAGAAAAAAAAAAATATACTGAGTTTTTCATCATTCATATATATACATATAATGTAATTAAGCCGAGTTTATCCAGAGTGAAAGCCTCTACAATGATCATACATATATAATTGCCACGTCACAGTGGTTTACTAAGATCATGAGTGATAAAAAAAATGCTGCTCATTTTAACCTCATCTCTCATTTGGAAACAGTTATATTATTATTATCCATAGATATATAGTTATACGGAGATAGATAAATTGTCATCATGGTATAAAAAGAATTTATATTTGATCGTGTTTTTTAGTATTTTAATTGAAAAACATAAAATATTTTTTGATTAAAGATATGGATCACGGTTTTATAAATTTTTACGTGACAATTATATGATTGAAATGTTTTGAGATGCATATGAGAAAAATTTTCAAAATTAATTACATGCAAAAGCATTTTAATCATTTCAAAAAATAAACTATTTCTAAACATTGGTTTCAAATAGGACCTTACAGCCGTGGGTCTCACTAGTGATCTATAAGACGAACCTTGCTTTATTTATAGCTGATAAGAGCAAATAAGATCTACAAGGTTTTGATTCTCCTCAAACAATAATACTCCAGGTCTCAAGATTATATTCCCCACATAAAATCTTTGCTAACCTGGCATGAATCTAGGGCATTACAGCTTAAATTATTTAAGCTATTTTAAAAAAAAACTTTCATGTTCTTGTCTTCTTCAAAGATCAGGCTTAGATGAATTGGTACGTCCATATCATCAAGCATTGTTTTTTTGTTTCTCCATTACGTGTATGCATTCTCAACATAAAATAAAATTGAAAAGCATTATAGCATAAAAAATATGGTACGTACCACAAAAAAAAAAGCGAAAAAAAGGGTAAATTGTTCAAAACCCCTGGACCAACAACTTTATTTTTTTCAGCCCCTGGGCTTTTTTTTTTAACCCTGGATTGTTGCTTTTTTTTTTTGCCCTTGACATTTCATAATACCTGAACTTTCCTTATAAATAGAGTTACAGAAATGTAGAAATATAATGTGATACATACAAAAATTATATTCATATATAGTTATAGTTATTTAATAGTTACCTATAGAGAGCATTCAACATACACAAAGCTGTAAGTGCATTTAACATACACAAAATGATTAAGCACAAAATGATTATATATAGATACATTCCTAAAGTGTCATTAATGATTTCATCTTTGTACTCACGCATGTCGCGGGTCATGAGAACCAGTTGATCATTCTCCTTAGTTTGCATAGATAGGCAATGAAAACACAAGCTCACACATACAATGAATGGTATATCTGTAAAATATATAAAAAGTTTCTGCAACTAGTTCTTCAACATGTTATGAAACTGCATAATGTTTTTGTGAACCGAAAAAATATGATGGTGGTAATTTATGTATCAAAGTATGATGTGCCACTTATAAAAGATAGGAGGACCAAACTATAGGGGTTAAAAAAAAATCCAGGTACAAATCCAGTTCGAGGGTATTTGAGCAATTAAATAAATAAATATAAATGAACAAGATCCCATGCAGAAGAGCTCCGGATTTGAAGTTTCAAATCATGTCACGTGCTGATCATATCCAAGTTATCCTGATCTGCCAATGTGGCAAGCTCTCACTGGATGAACAGGATTATTTAATATCTTAAAAAAATCCGTGACAAACTTTATAGTACTGCATTTCACAAAAATGGTTAGGAACAGTTAATATACCTGAACATATACTTCCATAAAAAAAAATATACCTGAACATATTTTAAATTTTTTAAAATATATATATATATAATACATATTTTTATAAATAAAAAAATGGATATTTGAATGAAGTGAATGCATTACATGATACTAAAAGTGGAGTTGTGTTTTAGAGAAGTTGACTAGTCCATGCATAGCATTGCATGTGATTCTGATAAATTAAAGGTCAAACAGTTATAATGAAGTTGGAATGTTGAGGGAGGTAGACAATGAAAAAGAAAAGTCTTTTGCCCCCCCTCCCCCCCCTTCTTGTTTCAGATCTTCCCATGTAATCAAATCAAAATAATTCAAAAGCAAACACATAAAAAGGCTGACACACTACTTTTTAATATTTTTATGTGCGTACATGGGGTTTTTGAATTGCATGGAATTCAAGAGGGTATAAGAAGAATCTATGCAAAAGCACATAAGTATGAATCAAGTAAGTTAGACAATGGACTTTATTAAAACACACACAGAGACACCCTTTTGTGAGAATTCTTTGGAGAGGATTCCTAAGCTTAAGGTACAAATACTAGATGACATGAAGAGGGACCCCAAATACTTGAGGCATGAATTGGACTTTCTTTGAGAAGGGAATTCTCTTGCATCCATGGTTGTGTTTTTGTTGTCTTCCCTGAAAAGACAACACAACAAACAAAGGTGTAGTCATGAAAGTAAGGAATGTGAGCATGTGCATTCACATAAACTTATGAGCTACTTTGTTATAGCATAATTTTGTGAATTATTGACCAGGCACATGTGGAAAACCAAACAAATAACGACGTGCTCTTCGAATGTTGAGCTATGTGTGGGGCAAGGAATTGAAGAGGACAGGTCCCCACAGCTTCATAAATTTCATATATATATATGTTCCTCCGAGTCATGCCATGCATGCTTGATTCATCTATATATATATGTGTTATATGACAGGCCAATCATTGCTAAGTGGTTCATATTTTTTTAGGTATTGTATGGTTGTCTAAATGAATTTTTAAATGATCAGATACTACTTTTCAAATATCTATTTTGATATGATAAAACTACAAATTACTCTACACGCTTGTGAGGGCAAAAACTTGGTAGCTTTTTTTTTTTTTTTTTTAGATCTTCGAATGTTGATTTGAACAATATTTATTAGATTTGATCTCTATGGTGGGAGATGTTTACCGACTTAATCAAAACTCCGTTCACACTTGGTAGCTTGTTAGACACATGTATGTATCAATCTAATAAATATTATTCATTAGTGAAACCTCATCACTAGCTTTTCAGTTGAAATCTATCTCAACTTTGATGAATCACAAGTATACTTGAATGCATATATCTTTTATAAAAAAAAAATGAAGTCTCTACTTGAATGCATATATCTTTTATAAAAAAAAATGAAGTCTCTACTTGAATGCATATATTTTTACTTTTGTATAATAGAGTATATATTAAAATAGAGTAATAATGCGTTAGATAATCTTATACACTGCATTAATAACATGACGAATTGTAAATGGGTTACAATATGGACTGAGTATAACCTTAATAATAAACTATCATATGTTCTTAAGTTTTCTCCACGAAAGAGAAAAAATAGAAATTGTTGGTGACAATCAATATTCTAACCCTTTTTGCAGCCCCTCAACATATTTTAAACTTTTTGGAAAGTACATATATGTCTAATAAATTACACACTTTAATACAATAGAGTACACACTTGGATGAATTGATTCTATTTTTTAACCTAGTACATACTAGCCTATTATATACAAATACTATAGATTACTCTGCAAAAGGAGCTGTATAAATGATAGTGTCTATACTATTGTAATTCTCAGGTGCACCTTTTTGTATCTCCATCAGCTCTATATCATACTCTCTTATGATGCAGAAGATTTCAGGTATAAGCACAGAAGACAGACCTATAAAGAACTGTTGAAATGTCAGAGAAACACCAAGGATCAAGACTTCGACCCCGATTTGAAATTCTGACTATATATTAATGCTTCTCTTGTATTCATGGGAGTACTATGTATTTGTAACACACAAACGTACAAGATATATCTCATGCATGGTTACAGTGCTTTATATAGATATCACAAAAGATCATCTCTCATCTTGTCTTTACAAAGTTGTTACAATATTTGTGAAGTCACACTAACTTGTGGAAAATGATTAGGACTGGGATAACATACAATGGTTGCAACAACCCTTCTTGGAATATTGTCCCCCACAAAATTAGGGTTTATATGTCTTACTCTGTCTTGTACAATCATGGAAGACTGGATTGACAATAAATCATCCCATGTCAATTGAGGGTGTGAAATGCCAAAATCCTGAAAAAGGTAGTGTATTCAAGCAACCTCAGAAGTCAGCAGAGATCATGAATATTCAGCTTCAGACTTCAGTTGAGGATCCAAAGACAATAGTTTCCTTTAGCTGTTTGCCTTTTGATTTTCTAATGTAGCAGTCATAAGAGGATATTAGTCAATATTTCTTGTAGTCACTTTTAAACATATAAATTTGGGTTTACATTTGGTCCTTAAAATGGTTCTAAACAATTTGAACTCTGACATTAATCATAATCTAGAATAATTGCCCTTTCGATGAAGGAAAATATTAGATGCAACCTTGCTTACAACCCCCCATCTACAATCCACATCTGTTTTGATTTATTTTTAAATAGTACTGTACTTAATTTAATGAGAAACATACTTTAAAAAAAGAGAAGTAACCCTCTAATGAATTGTATGGATCTGTCTTTAAAAATGTGATTTTTTTTAAAGAGGTATATATACCTAACCTAATGAGATATATACCTGGTTGGACAGCTATTGACATAAATGTGACCACAGGTGGGGGACTGTGTAAAAATTACAATTAATGCTCATGGAGGAAAAAAATAAAGATAAAAATGGAAGGATGGTGAAGAAAAGCTAGAAATGAAACCTTAAATCCAAGAAAACCTTATCTGGGTTTTAGAAATCTTTCCTCCTGGAGAATTGAAAGAGGTGAGTTTTAGGTGCCTGCCTTTTTCAATGAAATGAAATTTGGATTCAATCTGATGCCATTCATATAATCACAGCACTAAAAGATTTGGATCCATCATCTCAATAATCTGGTTTTCAATGCAGGAAGGATCTACTGGCAAGTGGCAACTTGGACTGTTTATCTTTACAGACCCACCTTAACAAATTTGGCCTGCATATTGAGCTCAAAACATTCTATGAAAGATGGCCTGGGTCAGCATGTTCTCATCAAGAGCATCTATTTGGAGGTACAAAGAACTTCTAATGAATGAATTTCTTCATGGAAGCAATTTATAAGACATGAAAAAAAAAACATAAACAAGCAGAGAGAAGAAAATAATATAATTTCATGTTTGGTAATGAAGCTTCATGGGACAAGCAACAAATCATGTCATTTTATTTACATAAAAACAGAGAATTGGAACACCGACATCACAGTGTAGGTGAAGTACTGAACAGTGCAGAAGATTCAACATGTGACATGCAGTGAATTCTGTGTTTTCAGTGTCTTCTTATCATTGTTCAACTATGTTTATGATCATTGAGGGAAATCCATATTGCCTTCGAGATCACAACCACCGTCCAAGCACTCTAATTTACCCCACCTTGCGTCTACTCGCTGACAAGGGAACTGAGGCTTTCCAAGGCTGAAGGAAAAACAGCTCAAACATAAACAGTTTCAATTCTTCGGTTAATAGTAAGCAAGGTGATCTAAATTGCTGAAAGGTATATTTGTCATCAAAATATCATCCATCATCAGTGACAAAATGAGAAACCACTGTGTACCTTCTGTTAACGATGTTGTGCGCATCACATAGCCATTGGGAAAATTGAGCATGTGATTCTGCCTGTACAGGGTATGTTCTGCAAAGAATCCAAAAATGACATATATACAAGGCATGAATGCATTAATAAATGGTGAACTGCAAATATCAAGTGATGCATGTTGGAATCAAATCAATCTTTTACAAATTTGGCTAATAATATGATTTCTCTAGGGAAAATTAGAATTTCCCTTTTAAAAAATAAAAAATTCACTAAGGAAAATCTTTGAATGTCTGCAAATTCGTAACAAATATCTTGTGATACGAATATGTATTTCCTCTTACAAAATATTTACGAAATTTTAGGACAATAACAGACTGCCTAAGTGGAGGGTAATCAGAATTTAGGAAAAAGCATGCATCATATGAGCTGTGGTTACAGTGACAAATGAGATTACTTCTCATAAAGTCCTTTTTTTTTGTAAATTCAGGGAGCATTTGTTAAGAAAAGTCAATAAATGGTTAATCACTTGCCTTTACAAGACATGACTCAATAATAAGAAAAACTCCTCTTTTTTGTTTTGTTTTTTTTAGTTTTTTTTTTTTTTTGGGGGGGGGGGGGTTAATTGCTATAAAAAAAACAATTATTTATAAGTAATTTCAGAAAAAGCATCGACTGAAGCATTCAAGTGCAGCAACCTTTTTATTTTATAAATGACATTTTTTTGGAGTTCCAATGAGTAAAAAACAATGATACATTTTAAATACCATTCTATTGTGTGTGAAAAACAAACATACGCTTATATCAATATAAGCATATTTCTTGGCGTATCTTAGAGTATAATAGAGCATTTTAAAAATATTGGTGCATTCATGAGATATCTTTACATAATTGTTGCAGGAGTTAGTCACTGTGAGAGAGGAGTTTCAACTTTACAGAGTGGAAAGGACCACTACTGATAAACATGTACCTCAAGGGAACATGTAAGAAGCATGGAAGGCAAAGGTCATTAAGAAACAAAACATATGCTATGGGGGAGTTGCCACTGTTTTAATGCATTACAGGTAGTGAGCTCCCACCGGGGGGAGAAAAAGAAGCAAGACATAATAGAGCATTGTGAATTTGACTCTCACTTTGGCACTACGATTATAAGGAGATAGGGATACATTTGAATGTAACCGATACATAGGCTCCAACCAGCTTTCATCAGACACCAACACTCATGTCAACTCATTTAGATGTCCCTATTAACTGATCAGCATCATGTTATGTATACTTTAACGAACTTTAATGTTATGCATAAATTGAAGATATTGTTTTACTATAAATCAACATGATTATATTGACATAATGGGCTTCTGATGGCATGTGCATGATACTCTGCATACGTGTCTGATATCAAAGTGTTATGCAGCAACTGTCTCTACTTATTCCTTTCTCAACATGGTCAACTTATCTTATGTAATCTCAACAGCCTAATGAGATTTGGGGTAACAGAAAATGAAAGAGAATCTGGCTAATGATTAATATATAAAAAAAGTATGGTATAAACTCTAAACTGACTTTAGGTTATGATATAATATAAATGTCATGTTCCATGCGTAGAATGCCAAATAAGAATGAGAAGATGTCATACTTTAAGATTTCCTTGAAATTGTCAGCACAGTCTTTGCAGGGGTAAAGCCGAGATAATATGGCCATCTGCATGCACGACAGAATGGTGTTTGTGCTATTATTCTTGAAGCATGTACTTTACAAGATATGCTACACTTCCAAACAATCAGATTCAAGCATTTTATATTAAAGATAATGGGAAAATAAAATTGCAATTTTTGGTTGAGAATAATTCTGTGATGAAAATAGTAATGGGGCATCATTTAAGAAAACAGCATTAACAGATTTAAACATATTCACTGGGCACAAATAAACAAAAGTAACATCTTTTTCTCAACAGACATAAGAAAGTACAGTCTTTTCCAAAAAATTACTCATCAGCAACTGAAGGCCAGCATGATAAGCATGCAACAGAACACTTTACTAGGAACCAAGGATCTCATGCCCAGTGAGGGAAAGTCAACCAAGCCGCTTGTGAGTAGCGCACGCTTTAATTCTATTGAGACTCAGCTCGTTTGGCAAACAAGCCAAGCCCGAGCCTCAACTAGTTTCATATTAGAGGGGAACCAAGGTTGACAATATGGTTGCTCAATTCGGCTAGGCCTGTCATCTCGTTTATATATATGAGCCTATATCAGGCAACTGGTATTTTGACTTACCGAAAAGAAAAAAAAACTTGGTGTTGGGGTTTTTTTGGGTCATTTGTTTTGGTTCATTTGGTAGGAAGAGGTTGATCCAAGTCTGATACTTAAGAGAGAAGCTAGCCCAAAAAAGAATTGGATAAAAGTAGTGAGAAAAAATTGACAAATCTATCTCCACTAGGAAAGCTGTCTCAAAAAAAGTTTCAAGTTGCGTGTGTGTTTTGTTGGGGGTGGGGGGGGTTGTTGTCAGAAAAATAGAATTATGCTACTAATCATAAATAGAAAAGAAATTCAAGAGGACACAACTTAACATTTGTTATTTCTTACAGAACAAATAACCTACCGACTACATATGCCTTCCTTGATGTTTTGAAATCAAGCTTCAGTGGTGCTGTATATCTGTCATTCCCGCATTAAATCACGGCAACATAAACTTCAATTGGAAAAGGATTATCGTCGTGTTTTTTGTCGACCAGTTTACTTTTAGACTTCACAGGGGCAACTTCCTCTCATTCATTAGCTGGCTCTCTTTAGCATTCTCAATGAAAACTGCTTATTTGAAGCCTGACTCACAGGCTCAAGATGAAGATGAGCCCCAACAAAGTTGACAGAACAAGCTGGGAAAAAGGAGTAGGTATTAACAACTTATAACGACTCGTTATGCTTTTCGTTTTATCTTGGCTTATAAGTTAATTCATTCCAATTTTATATATGATTTGTTTTTTCTATTTGAAAAATAAAGTAGTTTGAATCCAGATGATTTAACAGCTACATATCTTTTCCCTCACTTTTTTTATATTCTTACCACCCATCTGTTATAATGGCTTTGGAGGAAATTTGAGGCTATGAAACACCGTAAAGATGAATACAAGTATTATCAGAAGTATATAACTTTGGAGCACTTTTGCAAATGCAACACATATTGGAAACGCTAGAAGAACTGGGTATGATAATCCAAAGTGGGTAAGAATATTATCTGTCTTTGAAATGGATATCGAGATCTACTTGCACGAATTCTCATAAAAAACAGGTAGGAACAAACATTCATGAAATTGAAGTGAATAAAAGTGAGATGACATATTCATTGCTACACTATGATTTAGATCATACAACAAAAAAGAAATACAAAGAAGATTACAATATTTTAGATGATGAAAATGCTGAAAATGGATTAGGCATGAATACGTACTTGTCATATCTTCTGCTACAACTTACTAAACTGAATTACACATTATGCATAACTTCATTTCAGTGCATATCAAACCGACCAATGTTGGATAACTACACGAAAAAAGACACTATTTCAAGACATTATTTACTACTACATCTCGATAAAAGTATAAGATGCTTCTTAAGCATACCAGTTCTTTTGCATCTTTCTTCTGTTGCCGAGTCGGCTTCTCTGGGAACTGAAAAGATTAGATATGGAAGATATTCATATACCGTAATGCCAGAGATAACAAGTTCACAATAAGACCAATATAGCTGTTCATTCATAATGCCACTTCTTAAGCATACAAGCTCTATCCAGCACTCCTATTGAAAGTGCATGATTTGTATCGTGTTCAAGATTCACAGAGTAAACTAACTATCTTTGAGAGATAATCGAAATATCTTACCTGAGCTGCTATCGTGTGAAGCAGAGTCCAAGTAGACCTTCCAAGCTCTTCCTTTGTCAAAGGTTTCACAACATACCCCTATAAAAAAAACATACTTGTGTAGTTGTGTTGAAGATATTCTAAAAACATGAACTTGATCAAGAAACCCAAAGAAGCACAAATTCAATACCGAAACACGAAAATATATCACAAAAAATGGGTTCTTCATTGAAATAATCCAAAATCAATAATAGAGATAGAAAGAGAACCCAAAAAATAAGAACTATTGATTCCTCATCAACCAAAACTCGAACTTTGAACGGAAAACCTACCAAAACCCAAAATCTAAGATCAGCAAAACCCAATCAAAATAAGCAACTCATACAAAACAAAAGGGCACCCACACAACACCCATTTGTTAAAATTTCCAACTGAGATACCAAACGTTGATAGAGTGAAAAAAGAGGGACCTTGTCGGGAAGGGCGAGCTCTGAAGAGACACCACCATGTGACGCGGTGGGTTTGGAAGGCCAGCGCCACATGGAGAGGAGGTTGTTGGAGAGAGACTCGCAGGTCTTCATCAGCGCCTCAAATGGGTTCTGTTGCGCCATTGTTAGAGCTCTCTCTCTCTCTCTCTCGCACCAGCGACGCGCACGGACTCGGGACAAGAAAGGTGTGTTAAGACTCGAGACAGACAGACAGACAAGCGAAGGTTACGTCTAGGCCTGTTAACGGGTCGAGTCCCGGTCGGGTCATGACCCGGATCATGGGTCTTCAGATCGGATATCGGATCTCGGGTTGGGTCGGGTCGATCCATTAATAAGTTCAGGCCTGATAAAAAGAAGTTCAGAAACTTTTTAAGGGCCTACAATGACTTCATTTTTTTTTAATAGAGTCTAATGTATTATAAATAGTTTTTCACTATTTTGATTTTTAAATGTTTTATGAGAGAACATTTGAAATACAGTTCGAATTATTATGCTTTTACGTGAAGTCAAAAGGTTGTAAAAATATTTCAAATGTTTAAAATTTTAAATGATTATTCAATATTTAGTTATAAATATTTGATTGAATCATGAGTGTTAGGTTAGATCATAAATTAAAAAAATTACATAATATTTGGGTTGGATCAATCGGGTCCAACAGGTCTACAGGATCGGGTCACGGTGGATCCAGACCCGACCCGTTTTGATTATCGGGTCCTTCAGGTCGGGTATTTACGTTTTGGGTTAAAGACATCTAAGTCCCTATAAACATAAGAAAATCCATATAAGTCCCTATTAAAATTGGGAGAGACATACAAGTCCCTGAAAACTCAGAAAAACCCAATTATCATCCCTGCGTTAAATTTCCATCCAAACTTAATGGAATATTCCCAGAATATTCCATCACATGTAATTGTGTTGACATTGAAGTCCTTATAAACAGTCATAAAGACAAATTAATCCCTGCAAAAGACAAAATTGTCCATAAAAGACTTTTACATTAAATTGTGTACACATTGCTGTCCCTATAAATAATCATAAAGAAAATTAATCCCCGCAAAAGACAAAATTATCCCTGAAAGACTTTTACATTTAATTGAATAGACATTACAGTATTTATAAATAATCGTAAAGACAAATTGGTCCCTGTAAAAGACAAAAATACCCCTGAAGGATTTTTACATTTAATTGTGTAGACATTGCAGTCTTTATAAACAATCATAAAGACAAATAATATAATTTTTTTATTTATTTTTTCATCTTCTATCCTATCAATCACACTCCACCTGAAGATTATAATTTGGATGTAAAACCAATATTTTAACCGGTAGAATGCATTCTTCACGGGCATTTTGGTCTTTTATAGGGACCATTTTGTCTTTACGATTATTTATAAGGACTGTAATGTTTATCCAATTAAATGTAAAAATCTTTCAGGGGTAATTTTGTCTTTTGTAGGGATTAATTTGTCTTTATGATTGTTTATAGGGACTGCAATGTGTACACAATTTAATGTAAAAGTCTTTCAGGGGCAATTTTATCTTTTACAGGGACTAATTTGTCTTTATGACTGTTTATAAGGACTTCAATGTCTATACAATTATATGTGATGGAATATTCTGAGAATATTCCGTTAAGTTTGGATGGAAATTTAACTCAGGGATGATAATTGGGTTTTTTCTGAGTTTTCAGGGACTCGTACGTCTGTCTCAATTTTAGTAGGGACTTATATGGGTTTTCCCATGTTTGTAGGGACTTAGATGTCTTTAACCCTTACGTTTTTATCGGGTCAGGTTCAAATCAGGTCCGGGTCGCTGATCGTTGACAGGCCTAGTTACGTTGCGACAGGGTGTCCGCCTTTGTCGACTCGTCTATCGTCTGTGGTGCTCCTCTTTATACTGCATTCACTGTATTTTGCTTATGTTGGACCTTGGTTAAAGATGTATGTATAGATCCTTGTAAACATGCAAAATCTCATCTAAGTACCTGTGAAACCATTTACGTGAAAAATCATGTTTCTTAAAAGGGTTTTGACACTTGTTAACCCATATTAATTGATAATTTTTTAGGCAACTTAACAAATTAATTATGATATGGTTAAAAAAAATAAAAGATATTTTAAAATATCAACAACACCTCTAATAAATTCACCACTTTTTTTTTTCTTTCCTCCCACACCCAATTTTTCCCTCCCATACACAATTTTCAGAAATATAGTTAAAAAGTGTCACGAGCATAAATAAGATATTTTCAGAAAAAATATTCTGTTTATGTAAAAAAATATATGTATACCAAACAATTGAACGGTGTTTTTTTATATATATAAACTCAATTTTTTATATATATTATTTGTAAGTCTTATTTTCAATTTCCATGTCAATGTCTTCATCATTTGGAAGCTCATTCAAATCAATGTATGTTTTTTTTTAATATGACGAAAATTATACTCTTCATCCATTATTCAATACTTTACATGTATCATGAAAAATAATAAATAATTAAAACCATTTCAAGTGTTCTGATGTAAGTGTAACATGAACATCCAAAGCAAAGTGGTGTTTCATTATATTTGATGCTTGAATTTCAGCTTTGTCAAAATGACAATGGCCTCAACATACATAAGAAAAACAAAATTTTCCATGACTGATATTGCGAGACGTGAAAAAATTGAAACTCTCCACTTGATTTCTTATTGCATTTCTTGTCAAATCTTGTGAAAGAGAGGGAGAGTGGAGGGGACAAAAATTGGTATGACTGGGAAAAATTGGGTATGGGAGGGAAGGAGAAAAAATGATGGTGAATTTATTAGGGGTGGTGTTAGTATTTTAAAATTTCTTTCATTTTTTTAAACCTATATCACAATTAATTTGTTAGGTTACCTAAAAGTTAATAATTAATATAGATTAATAAGTTCTCTAAGGGTATTCGTTAATAAACCCTTTTTTAAATGATAGATTAATGTTCCTCAACAGGAAAGATATATTAATTAGTTCTTTGATCTGAATATGTAGTAAACTATGCTAAACACAACCAATGAAAATTATATCAATATATTTTTTAGGGTTTTTTTTATGTAAACCATCAAAAAATCTGTTATTTGTTTTTATACCACCATAAATAATATATTTATTTTTATACTATTAAAATTTTCTTTAATGAAAAAAAATGTATTACTCTTTTATCTTTTTTAACCGAAATGAAACTTAATCATAGTTAATTCTTAACCAAGAAATAAAAATGACAAAATTAATCTCAACATAATACTTGTCATGATATAAATAATTAAACATAACAATATAATTATTCTCTTGTTCTTTCTAAATCAACCGTGAGCTATTAATTATCTTGTCCATTCTTTTCTTTTCTTCCAGTCAAGATCAAGTTTAAAAAAAAAAAACATTTCATTTTGATATATATATATATATATATATATATATATATGATTAATGATTCTCAAAATAATTTTATTTTATTTCTACTAAAGTAAGTATTCCTAAATACTATGTCTTAGTTAATAAATAGTTTGTATGTTTAATTTTTATGTTTGGATTTTAGATGAAATTTATGATTTTTTGTTAAAATTGATATTTTTTTGTTTTTATAAATGTATTTGGTAAAGAAAAATATGCAAAATAAAAAAACATATGGGTAATTTGGTCATTTCTCCAAGATTTTAACAGCTTTAATATAAATTTGGATGAAAGTTAACTAGGATGTTAAATATGTATAATTTCATCACATTCTAATGCTATAAAAATAAATAGGTTATTTAGAGTGGTATAAAAATAAATTGCATGTTTTAGAATGGTATACATGCGGAAAACCCTATTTTTTAATGAATGACACATGTCCATTAATGTACATTAATGAGATTTCTATCAATGATTTTTAATTAATAAAATATTGACATTTGTATTAACAAATATAATTAAAAACTTATTTAACAAGGTGTTTTTTTTTCAAAAGGTGCTCCCAGAATTTGATCACCTGACCTCTTTATTGGATGGGAGATACTAATCGGCTAAACCCTGGCTCAATTTGCAATTAACAAGATGTGACATACTAATTTCCTCTGTAACATATATACAATGGTATTATTATTTATATTTCCACCGTTAGAGCATCTCTAATGCAAGTCTCCAAATATGGAAGGTAATTCTGTTTTGGAGGGGTTGCACTTCAACCATCCAATTCCAATTTTTTCATATCGCTAATATTGTTTTTAAAATTATATAATATTATATCAAAACCCAATAATAAATGTTATTAATATTAATATGTTTTTATACAAAATTATACCATTGTAAAGGTTTCGTTGAAACCTTTAAAATAAGTCTAATATTAAATGGTTTCAAAGTTAATTTTAAATTAATACTTTTTTAATTAAATAAAATAATAAAATTCTTTAATAATCAAACATATAGAGATCTATTAAAATTGATATTTGAAATTAATTCTATAATAATTTAATATAGTCTCATTTTGAAAGTCTATTTTTATAAAAAAATGAATCAACAGATTTAAATATATACAACATTGAAGTAATTAGTGTATAAAATAAAAAAATAACATAAAATGATATTTAAATGTATTTGAATGTGATTTTAGGTATTTTAAAAATGAAATAGTGTTTTGGAATGGCCTCCAAATGCAAATCCCAACTTTCAAATTTGGAGGGCCAAATTTGAATCTCCATGAATGGATGATGTTTAATTAGAGTGTGATTAGAGAAATTGCCCATCAAATTTAAAGATTTGGAGGGCCACTAAAGATGCTCTTATATATTGGTACATGTTAATTAATATGATGTCATAATTTTTCTTTTCTATATAATAAAGAACAGTCCCTCTAACTAAATTCCTGTTATATTTTCTAAAATGCATTAATTAATGGTGTGTGTTTTGTTTATTAACATATATTTTTTAATTAAATTATTAGAATTTTCAACTCAGAGTAGTCTATACAACCCATACAGTTGATGAGGATGGTGGAAAAAATACAGATCATGCAGCAGAGGAACGACAGAGGAAGGGGAGATGAGATAGGGTTTCAAAATTTACATGGGAATGGCACTGATATGGGGAGGATGGATGATGATGAATGAGAGGGAAGGGTATGAAGAGAGGGCTTTCAGTGAGATTGGATCTGGTAAATGTTCTATTTATCAATTCATGTCAGGATTCAATCTAGGGATTAACATACGTCTTAAATCATCTTAAAATTTTATATGTTTATCATATAATAGAACACATGTCATTTCTTGATTGTAGACTGATATGTATTGACCGGATCCAAACTGGCTTTCAATGGGATAGGTGGGACTGGGGGGGAGGGGGGGTTGGGGACTGGGGAGGTGGATATGGGGTATTATTTGGATGGCTGGGATTCAGAATGGGGAGTGTCTGTTTTCAATGAATTGCATTACATCGACTTTGTAGGGTCCATCAATTTGATAGACGTGGTTCAATATAGGGAATGAATGAATCGTATAAGATGATGTGAGATATTTTTCTAAAAATGACAAGTTTAATTTTTTAATTATAAACATCATTTTAAAATTATTATATTATATATATTAGAAAACAAAAAAATTAAGTTTTTAAAAATCTAATTAAAACATAAAATGTGAAATTAATTTCGAGTTCTTTGAGGAATCGCTGAATTATCTTTAGGTCCTTGAAATCTTTAGACTTATTTTTAAGTTCTTAGACCCGTTGTATATTATTTATTCCTTTTTTATCTCTCATTCTTCACTGTTTATATATACTGTTAATAAGTATGTATTGTGAAACTGTCATACACTGTTAACATGCTTGTGTACATTGTAAAAAGTGTGAAGACATGAATAAATTAAAAAAAAAAAGTATAAGATAACCTCAACAGGATGGAAAGACCTAGAAATAATACTCCAACTAATTTGAAGACCTAAAAATAGGTTCAGATCTTCTAGGGACTAAGCGTTAATTCTGGAGTCGCCGGAGGACCTGTAGTTAATTGTCCCAAAAATAAAATCACGATTCTTGAAAAATCAACCGATGTGCTGTTTTTTTTAGGGCACGGCTATCCCCACCAAGGGTTTTTCTTACCCCACCAATCGGAAAAAAAAAATCGGTGTTTTATCTTTTCCCACCGATCCGGTCAGGTCGACCAGATTTGGTCGCCACTTCAGGTTTTGGACGACCGGACTTGGTCGTCATTTCAGATTTTGGGCGACCGGACTTGGTCGTCATTTCAGGTTTCGGACGACCGAACTTGGTCGAACAGGATTTGTAATAAAGTTTATAATTTTTTTTCTTGGAAACATAATCCCATGACGTATATCTTCCTTGAATCCTTCATACCACTCCAAGTCTGAGTTGTAATGTAAGGAGAATCAATTATTATTCTTAAATGTAGAATATAAGAACAATTTTTTTTACATAAGTGACGGACTAATTTTCAAAAGCCAAATATATAATGTGTTGGATCAACTGATAGGTTTTTTTTTGTTTTCAAACCAAGAATCCTCTTAACTACGAATTCAAACGAAGCTTAAAAATGATATATATTTGTCTAATAAGATATTTTTCTATAAAAATTTGAATTAATTGAAAGTATACCTACTTACATTTTTTCGGCCCCTTAGCTGTTGTTTAGATAAAAGAATAAATGTAGAATATGATGGATAAACCCAAAAATTTATTTGTTTACAAAAAATAGGTAGATATAGTTTTAAACCCTGTTCGACCAATTACAGTCGCCCAAAGCCTGAAATTGCGACCAATTACTGTCGCCCAAAACCTGAAATGGCGACCAAGTCCGGTCGCCCAAAACCTGAAATGGCGACCAATTTCGGTCGATCTGGATTGGTGGGAACAGCCAAACACCGTTTTTTTTTTTTTTTTTTTTTTTTTGATTGGTGGGGTAAGAAAAACTCTTGGTGGGGATAGACGCGGATGCTCCTCCCAAAAGTCAGGGACGTGTCATTCATTAACTTCAACCAATTTAATGGACTCCCACTCTCCCGGTTCTCTCTCACATATACCCAAAAGAAGTAATATTTTACTTTCAGACCCAAAACCCAACCACCATATCCCACCCAAAAGAGGAAAGAAAAAACCAAAAAAAGTTTCCATCAATGGGCGAAGTCCAAGATCCACCGCCACCACCACCACCACAGCCCAAGCTGACACTCCTCCCCCTCATCGCCCTGATCTTCTACGAGGTCTCCGGCGGCCCCTTCGGCATCGAAGACTCCGTCTCCTCCGGCGGCGGCCCCCTCCTCCCCCTCCTCGGCTTCCTCTTCCTCCCCCTCCTCTGGAGCCTCCCCGAAGCCCTAATCACGGCCGAGCTCTCCACTTCCTTCCCCGACAATGGCGGCTACGTCCTCTGGGTCTCCTCCGCCTTCTCCCCCTTTTGGGGCTTCCAAGAGGGCCTCTGGAAGTGGTTCAGCGGAGTCATGGACAACGCCCTCTATCCGGTCCTCTTCCTCGATTACCTCAAACGCTCCGCCCCGATCTTCAATCGGACGGTCGTCCGCCTCCCGTCGCTCCTCTCGCTCACCGTTGCATTGACCTACTTGAACTACCGCGGCCTTCACGTCGTCGGATTCTCCGCCGTCGCACTCGCCGCCTTCTCCCTCCTCCCTTTCGGGGTCATCGCGTTGTTGGCTGTCCCCCGATTGAAGCCGAAGCGGTGGCTAGGGTTCGACCGGAGGAGGGTGAATTGGAGGGGGTACTTCAATAGCATGTTTTGGAATTTGAATTATTGGGACAAGGCGAGCACGCTCGCCGGGGAGGTGGAGGATCCCAGCCGCACGTTTCCTAAGGCGATTGTTGGGGCGGTGGTGGTGGTTGTGGTTTCGTATGTCGTGCCGTTATTGGTGGGGACGGGGGCGGTTGATGGGCCGAGTGAGGAGTGGAGCGATGGGTATTTCGCGCAGGTGGGGAGGGTGATTGGTGGGGAGTGGGTTGGGTGGTGGGTGCAGGTGGCGGCTGCAATGTCGAACTTGGGGTTGTTTGAGGCGGAGATGAGTGGTGATGCGTTTCAGCTGCTCGGGATGAGCGACATCGGGATGCTGCCCTCCGTCTTTGCCTCGAGGTTTGTGTGGATTATGTTTTTGGATTTAGAAAATTATGCCTTTTTTTTTTTGTAGTATGTGCTTTAATATTGCATTGATGAGTGGTGTGATAATTAAATTGTTGAGGTTAGTGAATTGTGGGATATGAAGATGAGGAATGGTTAGCTCTTTGGCTAGAGCCATGGATATGCTTCCCATAGGTCTCAAGTTTGAATCCCTGTGGGCTTACCAGATGCACATGGTTATTTTGGGTTTCCTCTTAAAAAAAAAAAGTTATTTTTAGAGAGGTGGGAGGAGAAATTGATTTGTACATGGTAGATGGTTGAGAAGGCATTAATAAAGTGAAAATGATGACTCTTCAAATTTTTAATCTCCACTTGGAAGTTTATTCAATGTACGCTCTGCATATGCGATGATACATTCTCCCTCACCTACCATAACTGGTTATTTCCTTTGCAAAAGAACTAGAAATAAGCGCTTTTGGACCATCTTGAATGGCTCATAACCTGTTCCAAGATTAAATTCTTGAAATGAATGAATAATGGATATTTAAAATAATTCTATGCCCCATTCAAAATGTAGGATAAATGTCTGATCGGAATATGACATTTATTCGTTTGTCATTTAATGAATTGTAGATCAAAATACGGGACACCAACGATTAGCATACTATGCTCAGCAACAGGGGTTGTGTTCTTGTCATGGATGAGCTTCCAAGAGATCATCGAATTTCTCAACTTCCTTTACGCTGTGGGGATGCTTCTCGAGTTTGCGGCATTTATTAGGCTTCGAATTAAGAAGCCTGACCTCCATAGACCATACAAGGTACCTTTCAATACTCTTGGGGCAACCCTGATTTGCGTCCCTCCTGCATTTTTGCTCATATTAGTTATGTGTTTGGCCTCAGCAAGGACATTTCTAGTGAGTGGGATTGTTATCTTAATCGGTTTTTTCTTATATCCTATCATACAACTTGCAAAGGATAGGAAATGGGTTAGATTCAGTACCCCACCTATGCCTTCTGAGAATTCTTTGGTTCTTCCTGTTGCATATCCACATCAAGCAGATGTGGCTGAAGATGCTTCAGTTAGCCTTCTTGCCGAATTTTTAGATGATAAGAAGGAACCACTAGACAAAGAAATCACATTGGAAGGGGGTGTAAAATTGGAATGAAGAGCAACAGACTTGTATATTTATCAAAATGACACAAATGTATGCTTAGATTATAGAAGTTTGTCAAGATATATATCCCATAAATGTAACTAAAGTACATCATTTCACAAGTCCAAGTTCTCATTGAATTTGGTGGCATGTTATTCATATATTATCTTGATTTAAATGTTTAAATATTCATTAAAATGGAATACTGGTTTCATATGTTATTGGAAATAGACTTTCTAAAATTAGGCATCACAGGATTTCAATTATATCTATAATTTTGAGTGTTTCTATGCCTTTATCTTATGCACTACTGCTAACTGCCATTACTCATTATTTATCGAAAGTATGTCCTATTTCTGGAGAATTAATATCAAAGATACCTTTTTTTGAGAGGAGAAGATCAATGACACTTTGTTTTATGGTTCAGATCTAAATCTCACACCATGAGCTGTCTATGCATAGATTTTGCCCCCAAAGTTTTATTTATGTGCAGTGCATTTATTTTTTTGAAGACTACTTGTCTTTCCTCCCTCTTTGTTTTCCTTTTCTTTCCTGTTGTTTTGGCCATGTACTTCTTCTATTGAACTAGTAATATGGCCAATCTTTTGAAGGTCGATAATGGATGTGTCGAGGATGGGTGTTGTTGTTGGTTGTTTTGATTAGTTTGTATTTCCCTTTTGGGCTCTTTCTCTCCTATTTATTAACTTGAGGGTGATAGCCTATCATTTCTATCAAAAAAATAAAAATAAAAATGTAGTCAAACTTTTTTCTCTCTCAAAATAATAAATAAAAAATTGATCGCTCATTAACAGAAATGAGATAGGTGTTGAGGAAGATTTCAAAATATAAGATGAAATACTAATAAATGGCATTAGTAAAAAAATGATCCGTAGCCAATAGAGAGATGTGATATAATGAAGAATTGAAGACTCACTATTCTTCATTGGAAACTGTACCTTTTTTGTTTGCTCAGATCAATGGCATGCGTAGTATCCATCAAAACCAATATAGCCCATTTACCATATGTTTGGAGCCAGCTTTGTGAACTCATGCGGCATAAATCAATGTCTGAGGTCATTCCCACAGTGAATATATTATGCTTGGTATCCTTCCGAACCACTTTTATCTAACACCTAAAAAAACCAAAACTATCCTTCCCATAATTTGCAGGTGCATTACTTGACAATGTTGCACATGTGCAAACCAACCAGGATGATGCCCTACCATTTCATTTCCCATACTATCATACAATATCCTCATTTCTATCATACACTTTCGATTCACATGTTTTATCTTGATAGCCCTACATTCTGACCTATCTGACATGGCAAGCCTAACCACAGTCTTTCAATTTTTTTCTTTTTTCTCTAATACTTCTGTTTGAACAACCATGGAGCACTCTTCCAATTGATCCAACCAGCTTTAGTTCAAATTGATTTCATCCTCATCAAATTTTCCATTTTCCTGTATCACTACCCAGAGCCTCTTCCCCAAAACCCTTAATATCACATTCTATATACTGTTTTTTTCCTACTAACTTTCAATCCATTTCGACTCCATTTCTCTATCTTTTGCAATATAAAATTCACCCTACTTTTGTTTCATCGATCAATACTATATGATCCAGGGAGATCATGCACCAATGAACATCATTTTTGTTTCTGAAAATCAATCATTCTTGACAAGATTTCAGAAGAAAAACAAAGTGATGGCGAAATGCCAGCTTCTAACGGTGAATGCCTATTCCAACTAGAACATCACTAGTTCCTCCAATGACAGTCCTCATGCTAGTAAAAACACTCCCTTACATATCTATATTAAGATGACTTTAACCTTGATCAGCGCCTTCCCCGTCAACACCCACCAAAAAAATACCCTTTCAAAATCCCGTCATGTTTTTTGTTTTCTACATCAATGAAAACTGTATAGGTTTTCCCTCACTTTTCCAGGCGTATATATTAGTTTTCTGATTAAGTAAATGGTATCCATGGTTGACCTCCTTTGCATGAAGCTATACTTATGTTCTGATATTCTCGTCCCTTTCCTCAATCTTCATTCGACCACTCTCCCAGAGTTTCATTATATAAATCACCAATCTTATCCCTCTATAGATAACATTGCTCCATTTTTTTCTTGGTCAGGGTCTATTGTTGCATACCTGTCCACTCCTATGTCTAGCCAAAATGAGCTTTTTCTAGCCAGAACTCCAAAACAGGCATAAACATCTGTCATTGTGTTTTAGAAGTTGGAGCCTCTTAATTATTGTATAACTTTCTAATATCTTATTTGTTTGGGCCACTGTTGTGTCCAACTTTAAATCTGCTGCAATAACTGCAACTTTCCTTTACTAATCTGTAGATAGATTGGTCTAGTTTGAAAATCACTTCCCGCGGTAAGGATCTGATGTCTCCTTGACAATCATATTGAGTCTTTTCCATTTTACATGTATGTGGAAATCTTGCAAATAAGAGTAGGCTATCAGTGGTTACACCAACATTAGACATTGAGATATAACATGAATCTTGGTTCATTTTCAGAAGAGATTCAAAGATTTTTTTTTTTATGTGAAAAGAAAGTGCCGTATGTGAAAACTTTATTATTACATTTTTCAACAAAAATAATTCAAAACACAATCAAATATAAAATCAATCATTGATTTTACTGTTATATTCATTTATGCTGGTATAACTGTATATTTTAGAATAAGTGTTATTCTATATCCAAATATGGGCTAAGGGTCAGTTTAGCATGGCATTTTGACTACATTTGAGTTTGCGGCGGCCAGTAGACGTGAATGCGGAGGCAAACAAGTTTTTTACATATGTGTGAAACACACTAAAAGATGTTGTCGTATTCACATGTTCTGTCTTTTTTTTTTTTTGGCGTTCCCCCGGCTCCTTAAAACAATGCTTCCCCCCCTCCCCTCGTGTTGTGCCCACTGTGGATGCCCCGATGTACTTTCAAATGGAGCTTAAAAAACATTTTATTTTGTTCTATCCTCATTGGAAAAGCCATCCACAAAGTGTGTGTTTTTAAGTTCTTTAACCCTTCAGTAATAATTATGAGACACGTATAGCATTGACAGAACATGTTCTCCCTATCAATGATATTTATAATTATTTTGTGGGTATTGTTATCTTCTATCCTTTTTACAGTTTTAAATTCAGTTTCACATGTTTCGTTAGTCTCCTTCACTTATTGTAATAAAGTATATATCTTGTTGAAAATTCTTTGTATTTTTATATATGATATCATTTAATTTATTAGGGTATATACTTCATATTTTATAGATGTACATACCTTAATGTTCACACACAATAAGTTATGTACAAGAGTAGGTTATTGTTGACACACAATGGAGGGACAATTTTGCTAATATAACTGATTCTGGTCCATTTTTGAAAAAAAATGGGACCAAAAATATAAATTGTCCTATAAATTATCTATATTGTAATATGTTTCCAATGGAGAGGATTGTGAACCAACACGAAAAGAAATGTTGTAAACCATTCCGGAGAAGATCTCCACTCAAAACAGATGGGGTTTCAAATTTTAAGTACTTGCATGGTTTGGAGAAATTGCATAATGTTTTGAAAAAATAAGTTTTTGTCTTGATGGAAATGTGTTTTGTAAGGTTATTAATGTAATTATAGCTATTTGCTACCTTAACCATCTATTCCGAAAATTAGATAATATTGTAATTATAGCTATTTTTCAACCTCAATCATCTATTTTGAAAATTGAGAAATTTAAAAAACAGTCATTTTTTTTCCAACCCTAACCATCTATTCCAAAATGTGCCCTTTCTCGCAGCCGTCATTCCTCGTTAAAAGAGGTATATGAGTATTGCTGGAAATTTTTTATATTTTCCCAATAAACTGATCCATTAAATTTGTTGGACTTCATTCTTTTTTTTTTTATATATAAAAATGCATACCAGAACCTTTTCATTGTAAAAACTCAAGAGAAAGATTTTCAATCCCCAAACCTGTTTTGCGCGATGGTGTAAGACTGGATCTATTCACGCCAATACTTAGAAAAAGTAGCTTCCTATTGTCATGCTGTCTGGGTCTTATTTCAAAAAATTAAAGAGAAAGGAAAATGATACGTCTAGCCTATCGTGCAATCTTATATTCAATTTTTATTGATTTTTTTCATAAAAAAATTCATTGAAGTATATGATGTTATACAAATTGAAGTATATATTAAGATACATGTATTTTTTCTTTGAACAAATAGTTTTTTTTTGCATCCTCTAAGTGATGGAGCCCATATGAGCAGTGTTTTAAAACTGATCCACTCAGCCGGTTGAATCGGTTAAACATTCACCCATTTTGAATTTTGGTTCAGTTTATCTTGAAAATCTGATGATATAAAAAATTGGTAAAACCCAATTAACTAACTGATTGAACCGACTATTTTCGTGAACCGACATAGTTTGATTAAACCAATTGATTCTTTATTAATAGAAATTGTAATTAATTACTTGATAAAATATTAAATCTAATAAAAAAAACTTAGATTTTTATATACTTTATCATGTTATGATGTTAAAAAAAAAATTTATGCAAGTTTTTATGAAATATTTCATATTTTTTATTTAGCGCTGATGATTAATATATTTATTATATTATAACTATGTCACGGTTTAAATTCAGTTACCCTGATGGTTAAATCAATAATTCTTGATTTGATGATTTTTCCGTTTATTGAACTGTTTGAATTTTAAAGCATTGCATACGAGTGTTTCAGCGTGAAAAAAAAAAAATAATGTTACGTAATTTCCATCATCAATTTCAATCTACATGTATTTTAAATTTTTTTAAAAATAATATATTTTATTTAATGAGATACATATTTTTATAAAAAATTAAAATACATGTTTTAATAAATTACATGTATATGTTTATAGATAATATAAATTTTTTTTTTATATGAAAACAACCGGAAATAGTGCTGGAAAGCACTTAAAAAAAACTTCACGACAGCTGTCCAACCGAAACCCGCGATCCAACCAACCGAAACCCGCGCCGGTTTCTTTAGATCTTTCAAACCCATGTCAACCCACACGTGCGTTTAATCCTGTCGTGCGAGTTAGAACTTGAACTAAAAAATAAGGAAATAGACGCAGCCCTTCGTTACAGTTCCCGTTGTAGTTGATTCTGATTTTTTGTTTTTTTAAAAAATAATTTTTAATTTTAAGTCCCTACATACTATCATATTTAGTGATCGATTCCTCCCTTCTTCGTATTTAGATTTTAGATTTAAAGGATAATTCATGGATAGGTCCCTCAGAGGGATTAAAAAGTAAATTAAATAATTTATGGCCAGTCCCTTTCAGGGACTAAAAAGAACTATCATTTAAATCTTGGGACTAAAACCTAAATACGAAGAAGGGAGGGATCGATCACTAAATATGATGGTTTGTGGAGACTTAAAACTAAAAATCCCTTTAAAAAATCATACACGTTATATAAAATAAAATATATATTAAAATACGTTAAAATATTTTTTTTATGATAAAAAAAAATTAAATTATATATTATGTTATTATAATATATAAAATTATAAAATAGACTAATGTGAAAGAGTTAAATGTATAACTATTATAATATATAAAATTGTAAAATAGACTACAGTAATATGAAAGGACTGTGTGTATCAGCTCTGAATAAATAATGCCTTGACCCGAATCAACCGAGAGACCCAACCATATATATATATCTTTATTGTTTTCCGGTGTGTATAAGCGCTCAAAAAATAATGCCTTGACCCGAATCAACCGAGAGACCCAACAAAAAAAAATAAAAAATAAAATTCTTTATTGATTTCCGGCGGTCGAAACAGACGCTCAAGGTCCGATCTTCTCTTCTCCTTCTTTTGGACTCTCTTGTTGCACTCTCTTTGATTGCTTCTATTATTGGATTCATCTGGATTTCATTTTAATCACATTTTGCGAGGCTTCATTCGATCATGGACCGCGTTTTTTGGGGGTTGTTCGTTTGGTGGGTTTGTTAGTAAAATCTGACATTTTTGCTATTTGGGTTTCCCTAATTGAGGGTTCTTTCAATCAAATATTTCGTTTTGGGGTTATTCACATGATGGGTTTGTTGTGCTATTTGGATTTCTTGGTAAATCTGTCATTTTTGCGAACTAGGTTTCTCTAATTGAGGGCTAATCCGATCAAGTCGGTTTTTTTTGTTTGGTAGGCTTGTTGCTTCATCTGGATTTCTTATTAAATCTGATTTTTTGCGAACTGGTTTTTGTGATTTAGACTTCATTTGATGGAAATCGCATTTTGGGCAATATTTGCTTGGTTCGTTTGTTGCTTCGTCTGGGTTTAGTTGTGATGCTGATGGGCAACTAGGTTTTAAACTTTCAATAGTTGGCAATTCATTGATCAGAATCATGTTTTTGGACTAGTTTGATTTTTTTTATCCCTCCATTTTATGGGATCTCTACGGCTCGAAACAGTTGAATTCATTCAATTTGATGTTGCGTTCTTCTGGGGATTACTTCATCTGTGTTTCCTTTAAAGCAACATTTTTGCTTAAAATTGGATTTTGGTCTAATTTTCTCTGTGGGGTTTCCCCCATTTTTTGTAATCTCTACAGTTAAGAACAATTGAATTCGTTCGCGGTCGTGTGATTTGGATTTGGGCTATTCTGGGTTTCAATTGGATACAAGAGGTACTGTTTTTCCCCTTGTTATTGATGCTCGTAATTGATCTGGGTACCCACAATGCCGGCCCGATTGCGATCTTCACGGATCGACATGCTGGAGCTCAAGATGCATATTATCAAGAAGCTCGGCCGAGAGCGGGCAGAGAAGTACTTTATGGACCTCACAAGGTTTCTCAGGCTCAAAATAAGCAAGTATGAATTTGATAAGCTCTGTTTTGCTTCGATTGGTAGGGAAAACATCAGACTCCACAACTCTTTCATCCGTTCGATCCTAATCAATGCTTGCCTATCTCAAACACCTCCAAGCAAAGAAGCCCCAAAGGGGTCCAAGATTCTGAATGGACAATGGAGGGATGCAATCCCTCTATCCCCGCGGAGGGGACGATCCACTAGCACCCGCAAGTATCAGGATCGCCCAAGCCCCCTCGGGCCAGATAGTCAGGGCACGAAGTCTTGCGTCATTCAAAGGCCGAATGAGCCTGAATTAATCTCCGTGGGAAGCAAGGCCTTCGTGGGCTCGGTGGAGGATGGAGAGGAGGTTGAGCAGGAAGCTTGGAGCCCGAATATTCAGAGTAGGAGCCCTTTGAGGCCCCCATTTGGGGTGGTTATGCGTTCCAAATCTTCCAAGAAGGTGATTCATAAATCCATGTCAATTGTTCGGGAAACTTGTTCTAATAGCTCCGTTTTGCCCGATGTGAAAGCATTGAAGGAGCGGTTGGAAAGTAAGTTGGAAGCGGAGGGACTCAGTGTCTCGATGGATTATACTGATGTCCTGAATGGAGGTTTGGATGCGTTCCTCAAGAGGTTGATCAGGCCTTGCATGGAGCTAGCAAGGGTGCATAAGAATAATTTGCGACCAAGGCAGGGATTTTCGGCATCTTTGTTGGATTTTCAAGCAGCCATGCAATTGAATCCTCGGTTACTTGGGGAAGATTGGCCTACACAACTTGAGAAGATAAGCTTGTTTGCTTGGGAGGGGTCCTAAGTTCTTAGGATATTGTTTGATAAACCAAATGTGAAGAACAATAAATGCATGGCAGTCATCGATTAATGGGAACTTTGTGGAAGGAAATCCTGGTTTTTTTTCAGTTTGAATTTAAGGTAACATATTGACGTATAGATCAGACTTGATGGGCAGAATACATCAAGGACATAATGTTAGTGCATATTCTTTCTAGAGCTACGGTTGATAATAAACTATCCATGCTCTTCGATCACACAGAAAAGGGTGGCTACTCATTGTATGGCTGTTAGTTTGTCTTTCAAATATGAAATGTAATTTCTCCAGCTTGCTTTATATTTTCTTTATTCTATTTACCTTTTGAAATTTTGTACTTCAGGTTACAATGTAAATTCGGGCTTGTTTGGCTGTCGATATAGTATGCTTCAGATTCATTTGCATTGGAGGATGATTTAAACTTGGAAAATCATGATTATTAATATAGCTTATTTGTATTTCCTTTCCGTATGATGTTTCTTGACTAAGTAGAGAAAACTCTGAAAATATGCGAAACAGTGTCCTTTTTTTCCCCTACATTGCTCCTGATGGAGGTGTGAATTTGGTAGTTTACCCACTTTGTGGCAGTTTTTTTTACTATTAGATGCTTGTTTCTGTCTGTGTATTCTCCCCTAGAGAAAAACATTTATTTTCATTTTATAAGGGAAGTGGCTACTCTCACCCCCCCTTTTCCCTGTCCCCACCCCCAAAAAACAACTTTATTGGTGGTGGGGTTGGGGAAGAGAGAGAGAGATAGTGATGAAGGGAGAGGTGGCTGATGGAGGAGGTCAGGGAGGGGGGAGGAGGGTGGTGGATGCCAGGGAGGAAGAGAGAGAGAAAGAGAGGGGGAGAACGGGAGAGAGAAGGGAGGAGTCGTCGCATCCTCCCCCCCCTCTCACATGCGTCTGTCAGCCACTCTCCTCCCTGTCTCCCCCCTCTCTCCCCTCCCCCATCTGGGTCTCTTCCATCTGCCCCCTCCCCGCCACCGCCCCAAAAAAAAAAATTTGGTTTTTTTTGGCTGGGGTCGGAGAAAAGATGGGTGGGGATAAAGGCTATATTTTATAAATTCATTCACTTAATTTATTCTCACATTTTTATATTATATTCAGAAATTTCATTTTATTGCTAGGATTGTTTAATTGGCATGAATTCTACAAAGTGGCAGTATTCTAGCAATATGAAATGTTGAGCTTAGATGGAATTAGGCAATTGAAGCAAATGGTAAAAGCATAGAGCAAATCTAGTTCAAAAAAACACAGATTCAGGTGTTGTACTGTTGATAACTTAAATCAGTTGTTGAAATCATTCCCTCACATTCACAAATCATGGCTTCTGAGGATATGACATGCATTCCTCACAAATTCTGTGTTTTTGGTTGAGGCTACCCTGATCCCAGTGTTTGATTAGCTTGTTTTATATAAAAGATTACTTTGATCATAATGTTGGTGCAGGACAAAGTCTACTCTGGAACTGTGACATTTCTAATTGCTCCTTTTCACCATGATCAATCAAGTTTTCTGTTTTTGGCACTTTTACAGCTTCATTACGATGTTGGCAGAGCATATTTATACTCATACTACTGTAAAGAAGGCATTATATGAAATTATTTTTCTGATAACTCAAAATTGCATGAGCTTATGTCATCTTGGTGACTCACCTCTCTTTTATCATGTTTTAGCAGTTTATTATTCCAAGAACGATTTTAAGTACTTTGAGAAAGCAGCACATGAACTTTCATTTGAATTTTATACTTCTGAAGTCATGGAATTTGAGGTAGAGCTCCTTGCTACATTAATAGTGTTTTTTAAAACTTTAGGCTCCCTTTGGCAATGGTATAAGTATGACAATGGTATAAAACATAACTGGTATTCTAATATCATTTGGCAACAATGATGTTGAGAATATCTCTGTTATTATTTTTTGGCCCTCATTTTTGGGAGTCTTGGGTCTCTTGGCTATCCTGGCACACCACTCCCTCAACGGGCGAGGCGTCACAGAAACATCCATATGCTGTTGGATACATTTATTAAGATCTCAGAAGTGACAGACTCTTAACTTTGCATGAAATTATCATGTATTGTTGTCCTGTACTGCATTGATGTTTGTGATTTCTTCTTCCACTATACCAAGCTAACCATGTAGTTATTATGCAGTTTCCTTAATGGAGTAGTGACAGGCAGAACCAAGGAAAGGGGAGAGGGTTCAGTACATAAGATAATTAAAATATAGGAAGTCTTATATATGATCTAGCTTGAAATATCAAAGCTTGTAGCGTTTATATTTCAAACTAAATTATCTTAATTGGACCTTTTCTTTCAACGGTCTCCATGAAGTTGTTTATGTGATTTTCCATGGATAAAAAGATGTCAAACCAATGGTATATCTTTTTATCCATATTTTTTTATATACTTTAGTGAGAGGAAGATTGAGATATCTGCAGATTCAATTATTATTGATTGTAGTTCGAGTTTAATTTGTCTTTAGAACACAATGAATATGAATTGGCTAATATATTGCCTGTTCAGATTTTCTTTTGATTAGATGAGGTAAGTCAATGGCATTATAATAGATTCAGGGCACCTTCCGAAGAATAAATTCTGGCCCTATCCCTGAATACTGATCAGTTTGATCACTGTTGGATCTGCTATTCTGCCCTTCTGGTCTTTTCTCTGTTTCCTTAACTGTCACATACCATCTATTTTCTTTTTCACTTTCTCAAGTAATGGCTATGTTCATGTTCATGCAAACATGCATAGGTTGATACATGAAGGTTTCATAAATGAGAATCAGATTTGAGAATTAATACTTTATACTATCACATATGTAAAATTGCACATTCATTTATCAAAGAATTGATATTCATGAGTTTTGCACCATGTGCATCTACATCTCCATGTGAGTTCCAGTGAGTCCGCGCAATCATTCAGGTAGGTCATATTTATCACTATGCATATCATTAAATAAAACCAACACATATAGGGGTCTTCTCTAAATTCCATGTGTACAAAGTTCATATTGAGGTCTCCAAAAAGCCAGAAAGATCTTTGGTTAGTTTAAAAAAAATAGAAGAACAAAAAACATTTTACATCATCTTTATTGGTTTGGTTTCTTTATGTGGTTTTTCTTGTCAGATCCCTCCTACTTTTCTATCTTGAGAAGAAAAAAAAATCACTCTTAGAATGATGGATTCTGTTATGTGAATTTTCTGATATTGGAGGTGATTTTTTTTATTAAACTGTTTTGTTCCTTTGAAATTTGGCTTTCCTTTTCTTCTAGAGTTAGCTTTTGTCAAGTCTAAATGAAGGTATTTGTAATCCAGTTCCTTTCGTAGAAAGATGAATGCTTTGACTGATGAATCTTTTTGAATTAATACCCACCAAAAATCTTTTTGAATTAATTAGTCACTTGAAGATATTATAAGGATATTCCAAAGAAAATGCTTGTAATTAGACAGTTGAGAACTGTTTTCTTTACATGAAATGTTATAAAGCAGTTTTGTGATTTAGAAACTATAATTTTGCAAAGATCTGATCTAGAAAAGCAAAGGAAGACGCAAACAAAAAACAATATATGATTTCTAAAAGCAGCAAAATGGGCAACCATCTCCAAGGTATGATAATGTCTCACCTAGCCATGTCCATGTCATTTAGTTCCATTTATTTTTACTTCAATGGTTTTAGATTTTCCTTTTGCAGACGGTTATATGACTTGGTGTCTTGGTTGGTGATGATATTCACAAGAGTCCCTCACTGTTACCAGATCTGCTGATTCACCTGTTTATACGTACCTTAAAATGCTGTCTACTTAGAATTCCTAGAGTTTTAGTATGTGTTTCCTATATCACTGAGAATGTATCACTATCAGTTTTCTAGAGGACCTTTCAAGTTTGTTAAACAACCAATGTCACATTCTTCTGTTTCAACCTCAACCACAATAATTTGAGGCTCTGGGTCACTTTTGATTCAAATGAAAAACAGTTAATATTGTGATTGTTTATTGAGAGAAACTAACTGCATAGTCTTTCTCCAATTATTGGTGTTCTTTATGCGTAAAATTCTCAGATGTTACTTAGCTTGCATTTAAGATTGAAAAAATGCTGTACAAGTTTAATCATCATTGAAAGGCCAGTTTTACTTTGTTTACTGGGTTGGCTTTGTTGACCTTAACAGTTTTTTTCATGTTTAAGTTAGGTTTCCAGTTTGTCTCAGTAGAACTGTTGGAGGAGCACCTTCATGGTTTCAGCACACTAGCTAAAACCAGTTTTAGGTAAGTTAACATCTTAGTCTTATCTCTTTATAAGAAGGGAAAAAATCGTTAGTTTTTATCTTTCTGTTCTTTCTAAATGCTTATCATTATTGTTCTACCTTATGGACCAATTGACTGATATAAGAATGGAAAAACATATAAATTATCTTTTTTCAGTACTTAATGCCTACCAATTGGTCTTCAGTGTCCATAGCACAACAATTTAGGGCTTTTCATTCTATAAAAAAAGGTAGGTTTTGTATCGAGTCTTGGTGCTGATTTACTCTCTGTATGTTGAAAAAAACTGAAAAATTTTATGTAGGACTCTGCATAATTTGTCTATTTTTGTTCTTTCTTTTATCTTTCTATATGCATTGATCTGATGGATTATATAGGGACAGTGCAACAACATCTTATTGCTTAAAAAATTTTCTTGATAGAATAAAAAAACAATGCTTATGAGGTTGTTTTACATCTTTAATGTCATTGTTTGAAAGATTACTCATGATCAAGTTTGTATTCTTTGACATACCCAAATATCATTTTACATAAGAAAAATGTTATTAGACATTTCTGTAGTCACTTTTTTTTTTCACAAATAATAAAGTACATATTGGTGAATTGAATCTATACCTTCTTATATTGTTTTTGGAGTATATATTTGGTACAACAAATTCTCTTCAGGCGGCTATACCCACCAAACGTTTCACTTAATCCACCATAAAAAAAAAAAAAAAAAAAATCGGTGTTTGGCTGTTTCCACCAATCCAGGTTGATCGAATTTGGTCGTCATTTTAGGTTTTGGGTGACCGAACTTAGTCGTCATTTCAGGTTTTGGATGATCGAAATTGGTCGTCATTTCAGGTTTTGGGCGATCGAAATTGGTCGTCATTTCAGGTTATCGGCGACTGAAATTAGTCAAACAAGGTCCAGAATTATATTTACATGTTCTTTGTAAACAAATAAATTTTTCGGTTTATCCATCATATTCTATATTTATTCTTTTATCCAAATAACAGCTAAGGGACTGAAAAAAATGTAAGTAGGTATAGTTTCAATTAATTTAAATTTTTATAAAAAAATATCTTATTAGACAAATGTATATCATTTTTAAGTTTCGTTTGAATTCGTAGTTAAGTAGATTTTTTGTTTAAAAACAAAAAAAACCTATCAGTTGATCCAAACATATTTTATATTTAGCTTTTAAAAATTTGTCTGTCACTTGTGTAAAAAATTTATTCTTATGTTCTATATTTAAGAATAATAATTGATTCTCCCTATATTACAACTCAAATTAGAGTGGCATGAAAGATCCAAGGGGGATACACGTCATGGGATTAAGTTTTCAAGAAAAAAAATTAAAAATTTTATTACAAATTCTATTCGATCAAGTTCGGTCGTCCGAAATCTGAAATGACGACCAAGTTAGGTCGTCCAAAATATGAAATGACGACCAAGTTTGGTCATCGAAAACTTAAAATGACAATTAAGTTTGATCGACTTGGCGGGATCGGTGGAAATAGAAAAAATACTGTGCTTTTTTTTTTTTTTATTGGTGGGGTAAGAAAAAGACTTAGTGAAGATAGACGCGCCCATTCTCTTTTCACACTTCTCAAAAATTTAGTCTAGCAGTCTTCATTTGTGTTTCACCTTATTCACCAACCAATTCCTTCTTTTATTTGTTTTTTTTTTTTTTTAAGATGCATGTTTTACAATTTCACAAAGGATAAAGTACATATTCATGAATTGAATGTATACCTTCTTATGTTGTTTTTGCAATGGAGTATGTATTTGGCATGTCTAATTGTATACATGCTACACACAGACCCAGATCATCATAGTTGTATTAGACAATAAAAATACAAAAAATTCTTATTCCACTCTTTTCCATAGCACTATTCATTTGTGATTTCACGTTATTCACCAACCAATTCTTTGAACAACAACACAAAAAAAAAAAAAAAACACAAGTTTTACAACTCCACAGAGGCACAGACCCACAATTGTTAACCTGCAGGAGTAAGATCAGACGGTCCTAATTAAAAGCCCCGCAATCCACTCTGATGTTCCCCTGCGACCCGGTCTTGACCCCGATCCGGCCCATCTTGGTCATGGCGGTAACAAAGGCCTGATTAAAGGCCACCGAATTCTGGGCCCATGTATTCACTGTGGGCCTGGATCTGCGGTCCACGAAGAGGGTCTGGTCGGAGGTGAACAGGCCCATCCCTTGTTGGAGATTCTTATAGTATTCGTTGTCGAACTGACGTGGCGTGATGGGGTCCATGTTGATGGCGATGCGAGGGTCCACGTTTTGTGGGCACATCCCTTGGAGTTGGACCGCGTAGGTCTTGTTTAGGGTCGGGTCCACCGGGTTTGATGGGCTGAAGTTGTAGATCCGGTTTGAGAATTTTGAACAGTGTGAGAACCCCAACGTGTGTGCCGCTGTTGAGAGGAGAGAATGTTTGACTTGTTATTAGGAACCCTTCAAAAGGAGTAGTTGTGAAGTTTGAAAGATTCAATATAGGTTTTTTTTTTAATTTATTGCAGCATAAAAAATAATTTTAGGAATAGTCAAACAGTATTGCGTGTAACACGTGCATGTATTTATAAAAATACGTTTTTCATGAGAAGTAATATTTTAAAGTATATATAACTTTAAAAAATTATATGATTTATCTAACAAAATACATATCTAATTAGTTAAATAAATTGCAAATGAGGTTTGCATGTGATAATGTTTATATAAAGAAAACATCTCTTGCTTATTTCAAGGAGACCCCTAGTCGGTTAGTACCTATTATTTATACTAAAATTTATTTTTTAAAAAAGGATGGTTGATTTTTTATGAAAGGGTGCTAATACCATAGTTTTATTATGAATATTTTCTGTAATTTTCTCTTTATTTTTTACAAATGTCAAATAAAAATTTAATATAATATAAAAAGGTAAAAATATATGATTGGCATGTAAACTAATCATATACACACAGAGAGTAAGTGTTGCCATTTTAAATTAAAATAAATATATTTTTACTATTTTGGTCTGATCGAGAGACAACTAGACAAGAGTACTTTTTTATATAAAAAAATAAAATAAGATAAGATAAATAAGTTTAGGCGAGGAATTTCAAGACATGGGCCACACACAGACAACGTCTGAGACACGAAACGCGTGAAACCAAAGGAAACATTGGTAATGCTAATCACAACCGTCTATCATACTAAACCCCTCATTTTAGAAAATCTTGATATTAACACCCACCTTGTTTAATATAACCACATTGACTTCAAATTTCAAAAGAGATCTATTTTCATGTTCTCACCTGAGAGTGCAATCATGTCTGTCTGAGAGAGCCCATTAGAGGCGAAGAGCGAGTTCAACTGTTTGAGGTTATCCGTCGGCTGTGGCAGCTTCCCGTTGACGCTCGCCGCCGTCGAGCTCAGCCCATCCAGTCTCCCCAATTCGACAGCGTAAGACGGTCCACTGGACTGAACCAGTCATACTTTTAACCATATTTCAAATAGAAACAAGAGAAATAAAACTATTAAAAGTGAGACTGACCAGGGCAATGACGTCCCGGGTGGCTATGGCCAGTATGTCAGCGCACGAAACCTTGTTGCGACACCCGGGGACGGCGTCTACCGCGGCCTTGGCCTTGATCACGGTGTCGAACCCGTCGCCGGCCAGCGACTGGTTGTCAGGGCTGTCCTTCTCCGCCGTGTTCCCCCCCGTGGAAGCTATCATCACAGACGCATCACATCCCTATATATATATATATAAATTTCATTAGTTAAAGTGTTTCATGTTTCATGCATTCATGGGGGGTTATATACGTACGTTGACGAAGCAGTCGTGGAAGAAGAGGCGGAGAGTGGCGGGGACGGTGACGAAGGTCTGTTGGAACTTGGTGTTGACGACTCCGCGGACGATGGACTCCACGTTGGGGCAGACGGAGGCGTAGTAGTTCTGCTGGAGCTGAGCTTGGGCGGCGTTTGGGAGGAGACAAAGGGTTGTTGTCAGGGCCACCAACAGTATTATTGGTCTTAGTGGCCTCATATTGCTCATTGAGATGAATGAATGGTTATAGAGACTTTTGTGTGTTTGAATTGTATAACTGAGAAGAATAGTTTGTGTGTTTATATACTAGGGGATGGTGTTGGGTATAGCCGGTTGTCTGCTTCTATTTTTTTTAATTCAGTTTTTATATTTTTATTTTCACTAAAGTTTCAGGGATTTGACACTGGTGTATGAGAGGTGACGTTAAGCCAATAGTTTACCGGACTAGTTTTTGAGAGTTTTTGGAAAAGGATGGTTAAAAATAGTAAATCTTAACTACCTTATATGTATGTTTTTATAGAAAAAAAAATGTTTATTTTTTTTTATGATGTATTAATGAACTCATTGAATAAAAAACATAAAAAATTTAATAATGATGATATATACACACACACACATTGTTGTATGGCTATCTAGGTATATGAATTGTTCGTCAGACTGTCATACTGTTTTTTCTTTTTTTCATATGAGATGATATCAATTGTAACTCTAGGTTCTTTTCAATTTTTTTTAATGTTCATGTCTTGTCTGAATGTTATTGAATGTACTGATTAATTATTGAGATATTATAAAAAAAATATAAACTTAAGATATCTCGATTTCTCTCTTCATCCTTTATTTATAAGATCCCGATCGATTAATATCAGGGGACAATTATAGACTTTATAGTTGCTAATACTTCTCGACAACTTGATATACGCATGCGTTTTATTCAAACATCGTCTATTTTAATTTATTATTTTAATGAAATAGATATGTTTATAATTTATTTAGAAAAAAAAATTTGATATATGCATGTGTTTCATATTTAATATGTTGATACATTATAATATCAAATTTTTTTCCTACAAAAATACATTACCAAAATACTGTCACAAATTTTGGAGAAGTAAAGCGCATATAAATTAAGTTGGTGCATTGTTTTTTCATATAAAAATCATATAATAGAGAGTCAAAGAAGAGCAGCTGCGCGCATTGGTACCTCTGCGCGTGGTCGTAATCGTGCGTGCGACGGGGTAACGAAATTAAAGACAACTTTGAAGTGGCCAACTCATTATTTTCATTTATTTTAAAATTTTGGTTTATGCACTCGTTCAATCATTCATTCATGCACTCATATTATGAAGTATGAACTGATATTATGAAATATCTAATCGAATATATACCCAGCTCGGAGAATTGCACTGGATTAGATACAATGAAAGAATGTATACAATCAATTTATTAAAGAAAAAAAATCTATATAACCTCTCGTAAATCGCTCAAAATTCATGACCCCTTATGTTTACTGAAGTCCATATAAATATATAATCATCTCAAAACACCTATGTAAATTCAAATAGTTACATGAGTTATATTTCCATTGACAGATGATGAATATTCTGTAAATATTTTGTTTAACTAATCCTGGCTAAAAACACATTATATTAAAAAACCCTCTGTAATGTGTTAAACATGTGAAAAATCATCTGTAATTAACAATTTTAATTTTCCCTCTGGATAGAGTTTTATAATCTATTAAGAGGGCTTTCTGCATTTTTAACAAATTGTAGAGGGTTTTTTTTGTATAATGTGTTTTCAGCCAGCGTTAACCAAAACTAAATTGAATATTTGCATAATATTTTTCATCTGTCAACGAAAGTTTAATTCAAAGAGTTATTTAAATTTACATAAGTGTTTTCAGGAGATTATATAGACTTCAAGAAAAGTCAGGGGCTTAATGGATTTCAGGACAGTTTACCAGGGGTTACTGGATTTTTCCCTTTATTAAAAAACATATAAAGATACATATTTCAACTACCTATTTTGAAAAAATCAAAATGTGTTGAAATTTCCCATAAATTTTTCACTGCTGACATGCACGTGAAGGTGTTTAGAAGAAGAAAAAAATCAAGGAATATAGTTGCGTATTTACCGTAATTAGTTTGATCTTACCCGGCCACCAAAAAAACATTACGTTATTCACTATTCACGAAGAAATTATGCACCAATCTCTTAAAATATCTGGCAATGCAATGAAAATATGCAAAATTTTCATGTAAATAATTATAGAGAAATGAAATGCCATGTTTTTCTTCTTGTTGGTAGAAGGCGTAGGGCTAAGAGCCCCCAAATTTTTTTAAAAAAATTGTTTATCAGAAAGATTGTATGATAATAATCAATTTTTAATTTGGGTGCATTTATACTACGGTGGATTTTTGAAGTTGTGATATGTTGGAAGAACTTATTTCTAATACATGTTTGGTCATGGATCATATATGACTATCTGCAACTTAAATATATACTTAAATTTTACAAAGAATTTGAGAAAATTTTATCTGATATGATACGTCTTCAGTCATTATTTTGTATTTACTCAAATCTTTTAATCTGATTAATTAATTGGCATGAAAATGTGAATTTGTTGCAAAAAGGCTATTGGATGTTTTGGGTAAAGTTTTGAGTACTCTTTGAGTTGAGTAAAAGTTTGAATAAAAATTTGATTTGATATAAGTATGGATAAATGTTAGATAGATTTTTAAGTCACTTTTATTTAAATTTAAATTTAAGTAAACGTTTAGGTTTAGAGATGCTCTCTTATATTAATTGAACAAATAAATATTCATTCCTTTTTAAGGCTTAAAATCAATCCATACCAATGCGCACATCCTGTCGATTATCATCGAATTTCCAAACACCAATAATTCACATACTGCTTTTATTTATTTCTTGGGGTTTTACTAGTTCCTCCTCTGTTTAGTTGATAATATCCTCATTGACCTAAGTACCTAACATACCCCAAATGAGAAGCTTCCACGCAAAAGAATACTATTCAAATATGAAGCAACGTGGACTTAATTTGTGCTTTGTTCATGCATGTTCCAAGTTTAACAGAACAAATTGAATCAATTAAACTATTAGATGTCATATTGCCATCTTAATAAAAAAAATGTGTAAGAGCATCTTCAACTGGGATGCATTTCTTCAATTTACATCCCGGGAAGACTTCAATAGGCCTCCATTTCTAACTGCAAAATGCAGCAGAAGGTAGATGAGTTGCATATATGCAGCTAGAAGAGGAAAAATGGAGGTCATCCATTTCATTATTCATTTTTTATAAAAACCCATTTTACCCTCCCCCAAATACATACAAACTTTCAATCCTTCCATTTGTATCCCTTACCAAAAATTAAATTATTAACTTAATTTAAGTTTAGTTTAAATATACTAATTATTTATTTATAAATATGATATCATTAAAAAGGTTTTGTTGAGACTTTCAAAATGAGCATAATATTAATTAACTTATGCATTAATTTTCATTAATTATCTCATATTAATTAATTTTATATTTATTACTCAGTATCATAGTAAGTCATGTCATTAAAAATTTAAAAACTTTATAATTTTAAATAATTCACATAATGATATTCATAGATTAACTGAAACCACACTAAATACATTAAGTTTTGTTTGATACATCGAATTTAAAATAAAAACATACACTAGAATATTAGCATTTTCTTGTATCTTATCAATTTTCTCATTTTTTTTTATGCATTCTACTTTCTTCTTGTTGTTTTTCTTAGGACGGGAAATTGTTTTTGTTAAATTTAATAAGATTATATTTTATTAATTATTTATCTATTATATTTAAAAAACAATTAAATGAAATTAATTTAATCAATTTTATATTAATTATTATATTACTATTATATTAATTAAATTAATATTTTAAATAAAAATAAAAATAAAAGTAAAAATGGAGGGGGTGGGTTGGAGTGCCCCCCCCCCTTTCTTCAAAATGAAGTCAACCGTAGCTCTACAAAGGAGTCACGGTTGGAGATTCTCTAAGAAAGAGTAAGTAATTAACAGAAAAAAATGGCTTTTTATCAATGATTCAAATAAGCATAGTCCAGTTTATAGCCCATGTTAAACGAGGGATATAATTTTTCTTTTTCTATAAATAGGTCCATCTGATTCATCAAAGCTATGTAGTATATATACTTGTTCCTAACATTATTTTCTTTTAAAATTTAGGGGGTGTCTATACACAAAGATTTTAAGAATTCATCATTTTAGAATTCATCATTTTATCCATGAAAATATAGATCTCAAATAAAATTTGTATATACATAAAATGAACAATGGACACTATCATATATACTTAAAATATATAGATTATTCATTTTCTCAGTACATAATTATATATTGCACTGTATTATACTTTGGACTATTTTTAGGATTGCTTATAGCACCACTGAGATATCTATATCTACTCCCATTTTGGATTATATAACAAAACCGGAATGTGACAGAAATAATAAAGTCATCCAACAAAACATCATCTGAGCACGCCAAATGAAAAACAACTCCTGACTCACACATCTGGTAACCTGTCAATTTGTGTTAGTTGGGCATCAATTAAAAGTCATCTCATTTTTATTTATTTTTTTATTTTATGATTTTGGTGTAAATGTATGTTTTTGAAAGATAAGGGATGTCTATCCCCACTGTTTCTAGAACAAGGGCCGGAATTTGAATAGATACTGGTATGCACTGGGGAATAACTTGTCTTGAGTTCGTCCAAACAAACCTGAATAGTCATTTTACTTTGGCTGGGTATGTGATGATCGACTCATGACTATAATAACAACAGAGAACAAATTCAATTATAATCAACTTCAACTCTTTTTATGTCAAAAAAACAATGATAGGTGGTCTTAAAATTAAAATTTTAAAATGATAGATATATTTAGCCAGGTGTGTAGAGCTTTCACTAGTTTTTTTTAAATATATATGGTTGCCTATTGAAATATATACTATTATAAAATGTGAAATATATATTGTAGAATGAGATATACTAGTTTTTTGAAAAAAAAAATTATATTATTTTCATAGAGTTTGTTTGTCCCAGTCCTACAAAAAATACTTTTGAATGTTTGTCAACAAACAGATGGATAAATCAATGTTCAAGACTCGTATCCAAATCTACTATTAACACAGGTAAGTCTGAATTATTGTACTATAGTCATTAAAGACTAAAAAAAAAAAAAAAATAAGAAACGCGCGTTACACTTGCATCTTTTATATCTTGATATAAAATTATTTTTTAACTTTAGAAATGAATGTCAAGCAACACTCAAAATGGGAGATGTTTTGGCGTGCCTGTCATTATATGTTATTATTCAAGTAAGCTTTGATGAGATGAGATCAAAACATATAAAAAAAACTAAAGCTTGATCTCATCTCCAACCCACCCAAACTATACCCAAGCAAAACCAAAAAAAAAAATAAAAACCCACCTAAACTCGCAAAGTCAGAGACCACGAGGGATTGCATGCACAAATGAAACAGATTTAGTTTCCATGCCATGTGTGAACATGCACTGAAGACTTTACAATAAAAAAAAAACAAAAATAATAAAAATAAATCAAGTGCAGTTGTCTTTAATGCACCCACTTGAAACCAAAATGGGATAAATATATATAAAAAATTCCATGATCATTCAAGACTATGATGTGTTAAAATATAAAATAAAATAGATTAGTTGTGGTTGATATTATGATTTGGTTGTCTAAATTAAACTACTTGAGATTGACTTACTAGAAAGTGATTGGCATGGGTTCAAAGGATTGGACTGATGATGCCATTCATAAATGAAGGTGATATAAAGAGAAAATGTTCTTCCGCCTTGAGGGCCGGTAAATCAGTTGAGCAACTCGGGCTCGACTTGGGCTCGACTCGATTAAAGCTCGCTCAGACTCGTTCGATTAGACAAACGAGTCGAGCTTGAACAATTTTTAAAGCTCGGTTTGTAAACGAGCCAGCCTGAGCCGAGCCTGAGCCTAGACGAGCTCGTTTACTTAACTGAAAAAAGGTTAACGAGCCGAGCCCGAGCCCGAACTTATGTTACTTTCACATGTATAAGGTGTTGTGATTTATGAAATGTGACTTCTCAAATGCTAAACAAGATTTTTTTTAGCTAAACGAGCCCGAGCCGAGCCTTGATTCGAGCTTCAGCTTGGCTTGTTTAACAAACGAGCCGAGCCGAGCTTTAACCGTGCTTTTCACGAGCTCAACGAGCCGAGCTTGAATACAAAATGAAGCTCGTTCCAGAGCCGAGCCCGAGCCTAAACGAGCCGAGCCTGAGCAGGTCAAAGCTCGGCTCGTTTACCACCCCTATCCACCTTACCACCACATTAATGTGAGGAAAGTTATTAAAATTGGGAGGAATTATTTATGCAGTGCTGCTATATGGGTCTCAAAAATTAAGCCCCATTTGTAAGCCCCAAAAGGTGGCACTCTCCTATTGATTCCTGTTTAATTTTTTCTAACCACAAAAAATGACAATGACAAGACTACCCTTCTTATAATTTTAAAAATTAGTTTCAACTAACTATCGTAACTGAATCCTACAAAATGTGGCACCATTAAGACCTAACATGTTTTCAAAAAATTTGAATTTTAGGGTTCCGATTTGGACGAAACCATACGAACGAAAAAATGACAGATTTGTTCCCACAATCGATACTTCAGAAAATGGGTTAAAATTCAAATTCAGATACAAGTGTATCTAGAATTTGAATTAACAAATACATTAAAAAAATGGATTGTAATTCAAATTCAGATAAAATTCAGATACAGGTGTATCTGGAATTTGAATTAACAAATACACATTCCATACAAGTGAATGTGCACTGTATTTGAAAATCTTGAATCTGAATGAGTCGAATAATGCTGATACAAAACTAAAAAATATGATGAATGACACATTATGCATAATTATACACAAAACACACAATCATAAACGATTGTATAGATCATACTTGGTACACAACAATGCATGTAAATCAAGATACACGCTATGTATCTGAATTTAAAATGAAATTCAGATTCTATATATGTCAAACAAAACTAAAAAATATAATCAAAATCAGAAAATCCAAATAGTCAAAACTGAGTCAGAAGAACCGAAACTTAATACATCTTATTTTGACAAAAAAAAAAACAGTAAAAAAAAGCTTTTCATTAGAACTCCAAAAACAAAATCCAATTTTTTTACCTATCAAAATCATAAAATCTGTTTTTCTAAACTCACCATCAATTGATCTTCATCCATATAATTTTCAAAACCCATAACACAATAAAAAAAAAATGATCGTCAATTGATTTTTTCAAATTCATCGTCAATTGATCTTCAATTGGAAGGGATCACACAAGAAAAATGGGATTAATGCAATCATTCTAAATTGTAACCACTTCTTCAAAATATGGGGAGCAATAATAACAAAAATACAATACAAGAGTATAATGGGTATTATACATGTGCCAACTCATGGGGCTTTTGATGGGGCCTAAAATTTGAGGTTTAAAAATTATTATTGTTATTCATAGGGAGTGGAGAAATAAGGAATACCAAATAATAAAAAAGAATAAGTTTAATCATGAAAAAAAGATATTTGTACCATGAAAAAATGTAAATAGTTTTTTTTATATAATGTAAACTAAATCACCATGGATCAAATTAGATTTAAAGTTTTTAAATGTAAATTTTTGGTGGTCAGCCCATTGGCCCGTTGGGTTTGCAGGGCCCAGCACAGTAGCCCGTTTTGCTCCCATAGTGGACCGTGCACGGCCCATCAGAATTGTCAAGCGAGCAGGACCCGGCCCAGTTCCCCGGTCCATTAAAGGGTTGGGCTGATACGGACAGCCCGTTTTACACCTCCAAGATTCATGGAAAATTATACATCAAGCACCAGCACCAAGTGGAGCTCCAATCGCAATCTCCACCATTTTTCATTTTTTTTTTAAACCATACTCTTTCTTTGAACTATATATTGTTATATAGAATGAAATATATATTAAGATATAATAATATATTTTTCTTTGTTTTAAAAAAAAAAAAAATTATATCATATATTATAGACGGGACTGTAAAACAGACTGAATGTATCAGTGCTCGAGATTCATATGTGTAATATATCATGTATAAATAATATATTTTCTTAAGAACTTCAAAAATCTATAAAGAATCGTTTTATAAAACAAAATTAATTGTGTAGCTGTATAATTTAATTTCCAATGGCTTGGGAGTTACATTTGCATGCATATATCATGTGTAATTGAGTGTTGTACAATCCAATTCTATTAATGACATATATGTGCTTTGTTAGGCTAAACACATAAATCTACAATGTATATACTTTATTGAGTTGTATGAACTCAGTTATAGAATGTATAAAAACTTTTAACATGATATATATCTCGATGCAATAAATGTTGGGGTTAATGAGGCATATATCAATATATGCATAGAGCTATAAAGTGGGCCGAATATAAGAACACTTTTCTTTTTATTATGATGAAAAATTAAGAATAAACACAAACTCCACAACCAATGTGTATGAGTAAGCTTGAGATATTTAAACTTGGGAGCTAGGGGGATCAGGCCCATGACTCTAGTCCATGTATGCATATACTTGTATACATTTTAACCCATTTTTAAAAGATAAATGCCATGGATAGGTTTATTGGGATCACTCTGATACCATTTGTTGGGTCATTTATTAGAAGGTCATCAACAACAAAAATGGGAGATCAAAAGTTGTGCTAAAAAATTCACATTATGTAAATCATATATGGGTATCGATGCACAACTTTTAGAAACTCCCAAACACTTTTAAAAAATTCACAAAACCTAGTGGAAAAGACAATCAGTTTTTTTTATCTAATTAAAATTTAAATTCAATAAAATACTAATAGATTGCAGAATTGAGAATTCTAAATGTGCTCTCAAAATCAAATTTAATCTAATAATTTGGGATAATAAATTATAGACAATAGTTCATGCTTAAATCGAATCAATAGGTCATGAAATTATCCCAATCACACTAGTTGATATGATTTCATGTTCAATGTTGTGACGCCCGGCCCATTGAGGGGGAGGCCCAACAGTCCAAGAGGCTAATGGATTGGGTGAGGGTGAGGGTTTGGTGTTTAGTCCCACATTGCCTAATGGGAGGAGATAGTCTGTGCTTATATGTAAGCACAGCTCTTATACACCAAGACGCGTTTTAAAGTCGTGAGTCCATTTAGGGATAAAGCAGACAATTTCAAAAAACTGGGAGATGTGAACTTCCTGTAGAATAAGTTTTAAAACCCAGATTCCTACAGAATCAGTTTTACAATCGCGCAACCAAACGCTAAATATCATTTGCTGCTCACACACATTTTTTATTGTTATTTTCTAAAATAATTACTTTTTTCTATAAAAGATAATATGCATACTAATGCGAATTGAATGCATGCACTTTTACGTTTTTTTAGAGTATATACTAAAATAGTGTAGTATTTATTTTATTAGATGATTTGATATTCTGCATTAGTGACGTGATGATTACAAACGAAGTTACAAAATAGACTAGGTGTCTCAGTGTCATAGTCTATCGATCAAATGCCTTTGAAATCAACTTGTTGAGGGAAAATGTTACGTAAAAATAATTATACCCCCGTGCTATAGTATTTAAAAAGACAACTAATTATGAATCTCCAATCAATTTTTTTATTTTATGATGACACTCAAAAGTATTTTTATGTTCAAATGACAATTAAAAAATGTTAGAATATTATTCGATTAATATTTTTACTATTAGAAATAATTTTCACACATTAGCATTTTAACTATTAGTTAAAAATGTTTAAGGTGGATGTATAGTACTTTAATTAACATAGTATTACATCATCATTTTAAAATGCATACCAAAAGTGTCATATATAACATTAAATTGCATAAACTTATCGTTTTATATTTTAATATAATTGTGTGTTAGTTCTCGAGTAGGTCTAAATGGTTCCTCCCGATGATGGGTCGGTCTACTGAACAATCTGTCCTTATCTTGGAGACAATGTTCTTGGATTTTTTTTTAATGAAAGAATTTTTTTTATTATAATGACTTTGATATTCAAATGAGCAACATAAAAGAATTAAAAGTCCCAGTCATAATGAGACAAAAAAATAAGGTTTTTTTTTTTTTTTTAATGTATATCCATGTTAAAAGTTAAAATTGTAGAATTATCCCCCACTTATATCCGTTCTAACAAAAAAAACCATTAACACATCTCTATGAAGTATGAGTACTATGAGATCGGGTACAGTTAAGTTATGGACAAAAACATATTTTTATACGATGTGGATCATGTGGTTAACAACTGAAAAGTATTTCTACCAGAGTGGATTTAAGCAGAATAATTCTACAACTTCGTTTTCTAGTAGGGTTATATATGCAAAAGAAAAAAAAATTACAAATAATTTACAAGTTACAGTTATATTTAAAAAAAGCTGACGGGTAGGACTGAACATTATAGATCTTTAAATTTTCAAAAATTTTAAATAATATTTCCTTAAAAATGGTAGCTTGTGAATATCTTTCTCCCAATGTACAACTTGTCCAATAAGAAACATGGATGTGGAGGGCCTTGGGAGGGGACCATGGTTGTTGATGAACGAATCCATAAATAAAACAAGTAAATGTGACATGTTGTGACGGATCCAATATTAATTGATCAATGTACGATGTATGTCATGCTGTTGATGTCGCCCGTGACTACTGATCTAATCTTTTACTTCGAATTAAGATTTGAATTTTTGGAGCTTTCATTATTATTGGAGTAGACAAAGTCAGGCCCCCTGATGGATCTGAAGATTGGTCAGAGATGCTTTGTTAGAAAAAAAAAAAAATGTGTGTGTGTGTGTGTAAAATTATTAATTTTTTTGAAAAAATGAATTCCACATCTTTCAAAGAATCATTGAATAACTTTTAGATCCTTAAAACATCTAGACTTATTTTTGATCTCCAAACCCAGTATTATTTATGGGTCCTTCCATCTATACACCATTAAGTCCACCATTATATTTTTCATTTTTACCCCACTTTCTTCTTTGTCTGTGTACACTGCTAAACTGTTTATGTATTTCATTGATGAGTTTTATACATTATTTATTTTCTTATTATGAATACTATTATATTATAACATGATGAAAATTTATTATATTTTTAGGATTGAATGTGATATGTCCGTCATCAAATTTAGTGCGCATAGGGAAAGGTGTGTGGATGGGAGAAAGGGCACAAAGAAACTGTTAAGACACTGGTTTTTTTTTATAAAAAAATGGGTAAAAGATAACCCCTAAACAACTTAGGGATCTAAAAATAAGTCAAGATGTTTTAGGGACCTAAAACTAAATAAGAGATTCTCCGAAGGGCCTGAAATTAAATTTTTTTTTTTTTGTTTTTTTAAACAAAGAATATATATAGAAGAGAAATATAGTTGAATTATCGTTGATAATAGGATGTTTGGTAGTAGAAGATTTTTGGAGTTATTAACAATGTGACAAAAAAATAAGACATAAATGATGTGACATTAGAACGAATGATTACAATACAAATAAACCTATTTACGTAATTATTTATATATTTAGATGTTAAACAATTTGTATACGGGTCACATGTGCAGGTTAATAGATGAATAGAACAATATAACATGATTAATTCAATTAATTAATTCATGTTTTGTGGGTTATCCCAATCAACTCTAAACATTGAAATTATGAAAATATTATACTCAATTTTTTTTACGGTTCAAAATTAAGATCACACATATTTTTAATTTTTTTAATAAGGTATATGTTTTGATAAAAAAATGTATATCGTTTTATTTTGAATTGAATAAACCTATTTTTAACAAATGCAAAAAAAAATTTAACGAGATATACATGACTGTATTTTAGACTATAAAAAAGATTGAGTGTAACAGCCCCCCAAAATTATTACATGGATAGACAAATGGATACCATTGCAACAAGAATAATATATAACATGCAATCTTATTATCTCTCATATTCTTTTGATTTTTCACCTTAATTAATGTAGTCTTTGTTTTATTTGATTTTTATAAATATATACTCCATATATGAATTCTTACAAAATGAAACAAATATATACTCAGATTAATTGATCATACACCTTTGCACACAATTTTTTTTTTAAATTACATGTTTTATCTAATGAAACATAAACATCATTAAAAATAAATGAGATTGTATTTTGAGATTGAATATTTATAATAATGCTGTCATGAATGATCACATGAATAAAAAAAAAGGGTTATTTAGTTTCCACCATTTCTAAAACAGTCAAATTATTAAAAACCCATTCTAAAACACAATATTATTATAAACCCTCTTTAAATGTTAACTGAATTTGTAAAAAACTCAAATGAGATATTTTTTAACGGAATAGGTTATTAAATGATGGATTGACAATAATACCCTTACTAAAAAATCCTAACTTGATAGAAAAAAAAATGTTATTTAGTTTCTATCCCTCCTAAAACAGGAAAATTATTAAAAATAACATTATAAAACACAATATCATTATAAACCCCCTTTAAATGTTAACTGGATTTGTAAAACCCAACAGTCAACAAAACAAAAAGAAATTAGTACTTCAAAAAAAAAATTAACGGAAAGGGATTTATGTTAATGAAAGAGTTTTTTTTCTATCAAGTTATGATATTTTTTAGTAAGGGTATTATTGTCAATCCATCATTTAATAACCTATTCTAGTAAAAAATAACTTATTTGGGTTTTTTACAAATTCAGTTAGCATTTAAAAGGGGTTTATAATAATATTGTATTTTAGAAGGGTTTTTAATAATTAACTTGTTTTAGGAGGGGGTGGAAACTAAATAACCCATAAAATTATACTATATCCCGCAGGCTTGGCCTGGAGGCGGGACACTGCCCCCCATGTGGAGTGTCCAAGATCAACTCCTGCATCTAAACCTTTTTAAAGTTAGATTTCATGGGCAATCTAGCCTATTGTCTATTTATGGATGTACTGGTTTAAAGTCTCATCTCTACTCATAACAGAATGAAAAATGACATGTCCGGATACGTGCAGTCTTAATTACAGTTAAAATTGGGTTTTTTTTTAAAAAAAAATCATATGCTCTCCTATTAAAATATATAGAGTTATATGAAATAATATATATACTGAGATGTATTAGTATATTTTTTCACATTAAAAAAATAATTTTTTTTGTATTATACACTATAATACAATCTCATACACTATGATAACGTAGTATATACTACGTTATCATAGTGTATGAGATTGTAAAACGGGTTATAAAATAGACTGAGTATATCAACGCTCATAGTAGAAAATATGTTATGTGTAGCCTACCCGGAGTTTTCCGGGGAAAAAAAAAAATTCAAACTGAACACGGCATGTTCAAATTATGTTTCAAAATGAACCTTTAACTTAAAACTAATTTTGATTTTTTTAGGTAAGCGATGGGAGTTTAACCCAAAACCTTGACATTACATATTTTGTTATCAACCATTGAGTTAGCGGTAGGCCTGTCAATAGGTCGGGTCAGGGTAGACCTGGACCCAACCCATTTGTTTGTCGGGTCTTTTGGGTCGGGTCCATATCAAGTCTCGTGGCGGGTTTGGTCGGGTTGACTCATTAACAAGTTCAGGCTAGACAAAGAGCGATCGATGAACTTTTTAAGGGCCTACAATGGCTTCATTTTTTTTTTAATAGAGTCTAGTGTATTATAAATAATTATTCACTATTTTTATTTTTTAATGTTTTATGAGAGAATATTTTGAATACGGTTTGGATTATTATGCTTTTATATGAAGTCAAAAGGTTGTAAAATTTTCAAATGCTTAAATTTTTTATGATTATTCAATATTTAGTTATAAATGTTTGATTGAATCATGAGTGTTGGGTTGGATCATAAATAAAAAAAATCACATAATAATTAAATTGGGTTAATTGAGTTTATAAGATCGGGTCGGATGGACCATGACCCGACCTATTTTGATTATTGGATCTTTCGGATCGGATATTTACACATATTATCGGGTCGGGTATTTACGCATTTTATCAGATCAGGTCCGGGTTGGGTCTAGGATGACCCGCAACCCATTGACAGGGGATCTATCCCCAAACTGTTTTTGAAATTAAATTTTAGATAACATACTTTTATTAGATTTTTAAAATGTTCATTTTTAATATTTATAACTAAAAACTATGTTTTGTTCAATGCAATTTGGAATGTTTAAAAATACGTTGTTAAACTAGATTCCTATAAAAGCATATGCATAATCGCTCAAATATGACTTCAAATGCCTACTTGAAATGGAAAAATGTTACATAAAAATAAGCTAATTTTTAGTCTTATACCTTTTGTTTGAGGTCACATATTTGAAAATTCTTTTGAAATGCATAAATGCAAATGACCTCCAAATAAATACATATAACCAAGATACTCAAAATTGTGCAATTTTTAGGAGTATATCAAAGCTCACTGAAATACATCTAACTTGTTTAATAGTTAATCATATTCCCTGAGTAGCAATTTTTATTCTTATGAAATAAATCAAAAAATAAAAAATAAAAGAGGCACTATCATGGTAGTTCACTGATTAGGGGTATTAAATACCCTTTTTTGGGTGACTTGAAAATTTTTAAAAATAAAAATGCGCATTCTTTAATTAATTCCTAATAACAAGTTTCCTCCCTGTTCACTAATTTGCAAAAAAAATATTTGTAAATGTGAAGAAAAGTAAAAACATGGTGCAACTGAAAAAAAAAACAAAAAAAAAAGGACAACCCATGCTGTCCTGCACTTGATCTATAAATCCAACATATTAAACAACCTCTAAACAAAGAAGACACAGAGAGTGCAGAAGTTAGACAACCTATATATACATATTAATTAGTTTAGACATCCTAAACAACCTATATATACATCATATGGTCGGTGCAGAAATTAATATTTTTTTGTACTGACTAAAATTATTTAAATAAATCCGGATATATATAAAATATGAAAGGGCACTCCATACATGTACTTCAATGATTAAGAGAATGTTAATAACACATATCAGATCTGTATCTACAGTAAAGAAATTATTAATAATCTATTCTATACCAGCTATGGGAACTTACAATTAACTATGTGACTATATCAACATGTGCATGTGACTGGACAACTTGTTATTGATAAGAAATTGCCTGTCAATGAAGCTTTATATCTTAATTAATTAAGGTATCTATCATGATTTTATGGGATGAGATTAGGACAAAATCAGAGATTGGATGAGATTTTTTTTTTTTTGGTGTAGTTGGGGAAGATGAGATGGAGACTTGTTGGCTGTTAGGTGACTAACCTAAGTTGAACTTTAATTAATTAAGGTATCCATTATGAGAGGAGAGGAAAATTATTTATTTATTTATTTATTATTATTATTTGGGGGGAGGGGGCTTATATATAATGAGCCTTGACAATGTTTCAAACTGTGCTCAACTTTTTTTTTTTTGTCATGAATTCATTTATAATTAGAAAAATCTCAGATGCATATAATCTTTGTGCATGAGGCTTTAGCTAAAGCGTCCAACATGTATGGATTGTATTTATAACTCAATTAAAACATGACTGTTGCATATTTGTCAACCAAGTAATGCATCAATAATAAAATGGGCCAATTATATTAACATTGTATGAGGAGCATCTTTCTTTCCTTTCCTTTGTGTCTTTTTGTTTTATCTTATTAGAAGAGAATTGTAGATGTTTTCGCTCCTTCCAAGAGTGAATGTAGGTGAAAGTGATAAATCAATATTTTACTATTTGTAAAGTGATAAATCAATATTTTACTATTTTTCATTACAAATATAAGTATCAAAACAACTGACCAAATTCAATCCTATCACTTTTGCTTTGACCCTGATCTATTCAATTCCTTTCATTTCTTATCCATGATTTGTATAAACACACACTCAAAAATGCTAAATATGGATCGAATATGTGTTATCCATAGATCATTAGTAAGATTTGAGATATCATTAAATTTGAAGTCTGAATCATATTTGCAGTTTTTTATGTATTAAAATGATTGAAGGCTTTCTAATATGACAAATATATTCTCATAAATTTATTCACTATTAAAATTTTGTATACTGAAAATTGATATTAGAATTCTAAAAAATCTCATAAATTTATTCACTATTAAAATTTTGTATACTAAAAATTGATATTAGAATTCTAAAAAAATCTAATTTGAAATAATAAAAATTTCTAAAAATTATTAAAAATATTGTAATTTCCTAAAATATATTATTATGTAATACCTGAAAAAACCCTCCTAAATTGGAAAAAAAAAATTATACCCAACTAAAATCTACCTTAAATGGGTAATGATCATTACCCACACTTATTCATATAGTCCACACTTCCACCTAATCTAGTATGACTAGATTAGATAAATATAAAAATATAATTCATTCAACTATTCGAGTATATAGCAAAGGTTTGCACTTCGGTTGACTAATCTTCCAATAAAAATCAAAACAAATTGGAGTGCAAAAGTGATTTCATAAATATTGTCACTGACATTTTTCACCTATAAAATAATTTTTAGCATTGGCCCATTTGGAATCCATCAACCTTGATTGAGACGGGGTTTTGATACACCACCTGACTTTATTATGTCATCGCTTCCCTCTAACTTATTATACACTATTTGCCAGTGTTAAAAAATTATAAAAAGATATTAATTTAGTTTATTATTTATTCAAGTACATACTATTTTAAAAAAAAAACATTTATATTTCATTTGACAAATATATACATTAAAAAAAAATTCAAAACATACTAAGATAGTAAAAAAAGCATTGTCTTTAATATTTCTTAAAAAAATGTTGTTACATTCAATCCACGGAACAATCCATAAAAAAATTTTATATTTTCAATCCAATATATCATGATATTTATATTTTTCATAAAAACATATTACTCAATAAAAATCATTCGTCTTAACATTAATATTTTTTACGATGGCCAAGGAGGTTTGGGGACAACCTAGGAAGGGGTAGGGAGGCGGCTAGTTTTCAGTTCTCTCGAGCAGTTATGGAGAGGTTGGTTTTAGCCTTTCGCAGCGGGCGCGCATCTAGGGGTGGTAAACGAGCCGAACGAGCCGAGCTTTGACCTGCTCAGGCTCGACTCGTTTAGTATCAGGCTCGGCTCGGGCTCGACTCGGCTCGGGAACGAGCTTCATTTTGTGTTCAAGCTCGGCTCGTTGGGCTCGTGAAAAGCTCGGTTAAAGCTCGGCTCGGCTCGTTTGTTAAACAAGCCAAGCTGAAGCTCGAATCAAGGCTCGGCTCGGGCTCGTTTAGCTAAAAAAAATCTTGTTTAGCATTTAAGAAGTCACATTTCATAAATCACAACACCTTATACATGTGAAAGTAACATAAGTTCGGGCTCGGGCTCGGCTCGGGCTCGGCTCGTTTACAAACCGAGCTTTAAAAATTGTTCAAGCTCGGCTCGTTTGTCTAACCGAACGAGCCTGAGCGAGCTTTAACCGAGCCGAGCCCGAGCTGCTCGGCTCGTTTACCAGCCCTACCCGCAACGTTCATGGTAAGATATACATGCTCCTTTTCCCTGCCTGTCTTTTGGCCTTAGCGGGTTGAGCAAAACAAGGCTTTGTTTGGGGGCTCAATTGTCACAGCAGATGGCATTTGAGAGAATGCAAAAGGTTTCATTGTGGTTTGGGGATGCTTCTGTGAAGATAAGGGTGCATTGATAAGGGTGTGCACCGGACTTTGATTATGGCTTCCTAATGCAGTTTTTGTTAGGAGAGAGGGAAATGAATTTCGTCACTTAATCTATTTCATATTCTCTCCCTTCATTTATTTAGTTTGTTTGTTTTTCCTTTTAACTGTATTCCTTTTTAGCCTACCAGTTCATTTTAAAGAAAAAATTAATATTTTATATAAAAAAATTATAAATAAATAAACAAATAATAAAAAAAACAGTGGGTGGGGCCCAAGAAAACAAGAACTGAAGCCCGTGGGCTCCTGCTCCGAGGCCTATTTGGGGCCCACCTGAAAAAACAAAGCCCTGAATTGGACCGGCAGCGCGTGCACACATGTCGGCTCTTCATTGAACATCCACAGAAGAAAAACTTAACTTTTTATTTTTTCATCAGAGAATAACAACAGAGATTGTTGGAACAGCAAACCCATTTAAACATGTGACCCATCTCATCTCAGCATGGCATATATATGTATATAAGCATTTCAAATAAATATATATAAAATAAAATATTTGAGAGTCCATGATGAACACAATTTTCTTCTCATTCTATATGCTCTGTTTGGATGCATTGACCAATGCAACAAGGACAGCAAGGATATGCGCACTTGGTCCAGTATGTGGCGACAATGTCAATGGCCTACCACTGTGAAAATGTACCTACTCTTACTGTGCTTCACATTTGCATCTTTGAATTTGTGTTTTTGACCTACTAATTGACATTGAAAATTGAGGGGGGAAATGTGTGCTTGTGAAAGAGAGGCTTTATTTGAAAGAAAGATTTGAGACGAGAATAAAGTGAATTTGAAATTAATTGTCAAATTAATTCGGCTTGGCTTTTTTTAAAAAAAAAAAAGTGTTGTTACATGCAATCTCATATACAACGTCACGCACATTCTAATTTTGTTCAATGATGTGTATTATATTTTCTAGATGTAACATAAGTTCTTGTTTTTAGCACAAAAGGGTAAATTCAATTTATTAGTTTATATTATTTATTTTCATAAAGATATAGTTTCATTACATGATTTAGTTTCAAGCGGTTCAACAGCGTTAGTGTTGCTGGGCCCCACGAACTCGAGTGAGCAAACAAACGGGCTTTCGTGGTTCGCGTTGAGCACCTGTGATCATCTTGTCACATGTGTATTTACGTGTGTTCCTCCGATGTCTCAAAGCACCGCTCCCCCCCCCCCCACCCGGGCATGTTGAAACCCCGCCTACACGAACGTGTTGTTTGTCAAATGAAGCCTTAGGATAAGACTTCGTTTGGATTCGTCTCTCGGGCCGTCGCATTTGTCGAAGCATGGAAGAAACGTCGAAACGGTTTTTCAAAGCGTTGGCAAAAGACACGGTAAAATAGGCGTTCAACGTGGGGAGGGGTGGTTGAACGCGAACGCGCTTAGTGTTTGGCAACGAGTTTACTATGCGTCGACCTACCAAAAAGCGGCTTCAACGTTGATGCAAACATAGCTTAAAGATGAGAACCAAAAAAAAAAAAGAGTAGTTATGTATATATATAAAAAATAGGTGTTATTGTCTTATAATAAATTTATGGGTAGTCTCTATCATGTTTGGCAACAAATCTCAAAAATAGCTTTTAGTTTTTTGGGTCACATCAATTCAAATACATCATTATTTAAAAGTTAAAAGTTAAATGCTGTTATCAAACGAATCAACTTAAATACATCATCATTACTAGATTTTATCTCTAAAATGTACATCAAAATCTATGTTTTATAAAGCAGTCATCATCATTACACCTTTAAATCATCATCAATACACTCTCAGAAGATGTGTATAAAACTACAAAAACTAAAAATTACTTTTTAAACTATGTTTTCAAACACTACCTTATATATTTTATAAAAATATGAGTTTTTATTTTTAATACAAAAAGGACATGTGTTTTACCGTGCACACTCTTTTTTTTTTTTTTAATGATTGAATTGAGGAGATGTTTAGCACCTGCTTTTTTTTCTTTTTGGCAAAAACAATGATAAAATATGATGTCATGTTATTGTAAATGCAAGGAATATACCACCCACTTTTCCTTCAATAAATGCATGAAGACAAGATAAGCAGTACTGTCACTTTGCAGATGCATGTATCCATATTTCATGCACAGACAAGATAAAGACATGAATAGCTGTCTCTTAAATCTTCCCACTGTTCACGGCTCTTATTTACGCATGCATTTCTAGCACCCGTTTATTTGAGAATAAGCCTTCAAATAATCTCAGATAACTTTGAATAAGAGATAAAAAGGATTTAAAAATTTCAGATAACTTCTGATAAAATATATTAAAATAAACTGATATAAATTAATATATGAATTCCAATCAGTTCTTGAAATTAAAGTTATTATAGATTTTTTCATTCAAAAAATATATGAGTCCACTGTCAAATCAACTGTCATCACCTTTTATAAATCACCTGTCAAATCAACTATCATTATTTTTTCACATTTTATAAATCATTATTCATACTTTATTTACATTTTACCCAAACAATAAAACATTTATTCTTACGTTTACCAACTAGAATAATTCAAAACACAACCAAACACAAAATCATTTTATCTTTATTTATACTCACTTATGCTTGGATAAATGTATACCCAAGAATAAATCTTATTCTCGTTTTAAACGGAGGCTAATGTACATTCAATACACAGTATACATACGCCATTTCAAGAATAAGATAGTGAAAAAGGTTAGAATAAATTTAACCATTAAAAAAAAGTGTTTGTTGAGCATAGATAAATCGGAATAATTATATTTGAATATGTTAGAATAAATTATGATAATTATATTTGAAGAGGTAGATATAATATATTCTTATTTATACATCCAAGTTTATAACCACATACTAATAAAACAAACACAAAAGATAAAAATTTATCAGTGTTGAAAAAAGAGAAACAATCAAACATAAAATCATCTGATTCCCTTCTATCCCTTGTAACTTTTTCATAGATAGCTGGATAACTTATTCTTGAATCAAACCGGGGATGACACAATGTATCAGCCCTACCATTAAAAAAATTGAAACATAGGTTTAGGGACAACTGGTAATGATTCAAGGAATTCTTTGAGGCACATGTGAGTCACCCACAACAGTTTTAGCTGTCAGTTGTGTCTGTTTTACTCTATTTGGTTTTCTGGGGCAGTGATTGTGCTTTTTTTTTTTTTTTTCTAGTTATCAACAATGATAAAGTGATAGAGTCTTCCAATTATTTATGTATGGATTGTTATTAAAATATTGTTTCCATTGTTTGTCTGTTTGTGGGTGCATATACTTGAAACTACATTGGCTCACCTAAACTTTGTGACTTGTCTTCTGTTATATTCAATTCCAGTCTGTCTGAGAGTGAGAGGAGAGAATCTCTCAACTCCACCCTTTTAAAACTCCTTCTGATCTCTGCCCATTCATTTGGAAACTTTGTCTCTCCTCATAACATGTGAATTGGAGCTGATAAGATACTAAAGGTAAGAAACTCTTCTTCTTTACTTTTCTTGTGATGGTTTTCATGAATTTAAGATGATCTTGAACTGAATATCTAAATGAGAATAACGCAAAGATGTCGGTTTATTCTTCATTGCCTTTTTTGTTTGGTCTGAATTCAGTTATGTTACATTTCTTCATCACAGTTGTTTTTTTATTTTTTATTTATTTTTTTGTGGGTTATCAGCCTTGGGAGTGAATATTGTATTATGTCTGTTATACAGAGATTCAAAGAAGATCGTTTTACGGGTTTTATGAGACTTGTGAATCTGATTGTTTGGACTAGTTTCCAGTCTTCCTGTCTTTTATGTTACTCATCTTACAAAGATGTCAGAGTCTGATTAAAACAGAACCAACCAATTCTCTATATTGAACAGATGTTTGCAATACTAATGCACTTGAAATTTTCATATTGACAGGTTTTTTGACATAAAAATTGAGCCAAGGCCAAAAAAAATTTCAGTGTCATAATCTCTTTGTTTCAAGAAGTTGACAATTAAAGGCTTGTTGAGATTTAAAAGGGCTGATGGAGAGGATTCTGAAGAAGTACGATAAAGAATTCCTGAAGATGATCATGTTAAGGCATGAACAAACATTAAAAGAGCAGGTAATTTTTGTTACCCACTTCATTTTTAAGTTTCATTTTAGAATTTGGAATCTCATTTATCATATAATGCAGGTCTACGAGCTTCATCGCCTTTATCGAATCCAGAAAGTGTTGATGAATGACATGAAGAACAATGTATTGAAAGGACAAAGAATACCTGCTTATATCGAAGCTGATCTAAATCACTCCGATAATAACTGTAATAACAGGCAGATGACATGTCAATTGCTTGACCTTGAACTCCCACCCGAAGAGGCCGACGAAGCTGAAACTAGAGATGTAATGGTTGCGATTGAAGAGAGTGAAATTGAGCTTACATTGGGCAGGGGAGGCAGCACATACAGAAAGAAGCAAGAGACATCGGCGGGCACGGATTCCGGTGCGAGCATCTCTTCATCTTCCTCGGAATGTGTGAACCATCAGAGGACGAACGCGACAGAGTTCATGAACTGTGATTGGGGGCTACAACAATATGAAAACTTGAGCATGGGATACCAAAGTGAACTACTTAGACAGGATACTGTAAAGCAGCCTCCTTGGCTGTTCCATGGTCTGAGTCTAAGTACAACTTGAAATTGTAGGTGTTGAAAGATTTTTTCTCTTTATGTTTGTGAGAAAAAATCATTTCCTTGTATCATTAGATTTGGATGAATCAAATTTCCATAGTTGAATCACTGAAGCAGAGAAGTAGTTTCTGCTTCACATAAATTTGGGGCAATGTTACTTAAGATGATCCATTTTATTGTCTGAGCATGGTTTTAGAGATCCAAGGATCAAAGATACTGAAATGGCCGGTATCAAGCAAATGATTTCAAACGTTCATAACATATTAATATGATGTCAGTTTATTGTGATTCATGTTACATTTGTCAAAAGTTTGGTTGGATTTCGACTTGCAATTAGTCAAAGGTATAGTTGGTGATATAGATGTACTTGAGATTCTACCTAAATCTATAATCAAATCTAACTAAATTTGTGATTGTTATATATAAGTCGACCTACTTTCGTTAAATATGATACCTCCATAAAAAGAGAGAAATCTTAAAATTGATTCAGTAAATATGAATTGAGCAAGACATAAAAGGCATAAAAAGACAGACTGGAACCAAACAGAAATAAGAGTCAGATTCCGAGAGGTGGTTATAGGTAGTTTAATTGAATAAAGTAGAAATACTACAAATATGTAGGAAAATCAATCTGGGACAAAAAGGCTGACAACTCTTCCTCTTGGGGAAGAAAATCATTCAATGCAGGGAATTGGTTCAGCAGAAGATTGACTACATCATATACATAGGGGATAAAAATAAAGTTTAGTTCTGATAGTTTGCTAGAGCAATATTCATTTCATTTTGGTTCTACTCTGGCAGAAACTGTTACCAATTGTTGTGATTATGTATCCGGTGCACCCATATCAGAAGGCTATGATGAAATCATAGTGACACCCAATGGACTGGGTTAGTTAAGATTTTAACTGTTTGGATAAAGTCTATCTCTTAGTATATTATTTATTTTTACCCTCTAGATGTAGGCTTAGGCCGAACTATGTAAATATGTGTGAAAATAACCCTTCTCAAGAAGGCTCTAAAAAAAAAAAAAAAAAAAACTAACAGGTCATGGTCATCCAAGCCATACTAGGCTCCACCATAACTTTATCACCATCACCAACCATTTTGCTGGGATTCCCTCTCATTGAGCACAAACCCAACCATCAATCCATACATGTGGAGTGAACAATACTAGTACATTAAATTTGATGAATGAAATATAAGTATACATTATTAATAAAAATAAAAAAAAAAGAGCAAAACAAAGAAGGAATTTTTCACTCAGCCACAAATATCTTTTATGTTCGCTTCTTATATTTATAAGATCTAGTTCGATTTAGGAAAATAACAATCTAACCCAAGATCAGATCCTGTTCAAGTTTCGTCTAGGTGGTGAGCAATTACATTGTGGCATATCTCCATTCATTTTGATGTCTCGGATGTATGTAATAACACATGACATTATAAATCGAGTATAGAAACTCCATTAATACCATCTATGATTTACACTCTTTTTTTTTTTTTTTTTTTTTTTGGTATCGGAGGGACCTCCATGGCTGACCTTATGAGTTACGGCCAAGCTGAAAAGGATACCTTTACCTATTTGCCCCAGTCCCACTATGATTTATACTTGAAATTACTGCAATAATCATTTACATATATAGCAACACAGGAACACCAAAATGTACACAAGAAGCTAACTAGACCTTCATATATCACCCAAAACAGTATTCAGGGGGGATGTAAATAATACTGTACAATGTATGTATGGAAATGGAACCCGATGCATGAAATCTGAGGACAAGTAGTCCTCCCAAGATGGTGGTTTCTCACGAGATTGAATGCCTCCAGTTTTTGCTTGGTCTTGTCTTTCCACTGGTGCTCGTAGTCTTGCCATCAGACAAGAAAGGGTAGAGTCTCCCAAGCTTGTTTGATACAGATTTAATAAATGACTTCTTTGGCAGTGGAGGCTTCTGCGAAAACGGAATTCTCGCTGAAGGCTTCTCGAGCTCTTTCATTAGCATTCGCATCCTCACCACCTCCATTTTCAAGTCCTGATTCTCCCTACGTAATTTCAATATCTCATCGGCTTGAGTGTTAGTGGCAGGTGTAGTAGACTTGTGGGATGGGGCAGGAGATTCCCCTCCAATTAGTCCTCCATTCATCGTGTTCCGAAGGCGTTGCTGCTCGTAATACATAACCTGTACAACAGTTTGTACTGGAAGTCTATCATTCTGAGCAGCGTGTGCACAGGCTTCTCGAGAGAGCTTTTGGCAGTCCATCAATGTGCACACTTTTTTCCTCTCTACCTCAGTCAAATCAGGATGAGCCTGCACAGTTTTAGCAGTGATGGTTGCTTAGGGTAAAAAATCAACAGGAGCAAACAAAATGTACCCAACTAAGAAAATGTTGTTTAGAACATGAAAGGTATTGATTTGTAAATGATCACTGTGCAGATAGATAAATGATGTTGATTTACAAGTGTTACAAGTAAAATTGTGAATTCCATTCTTTCATGATTTTTTGGTGGTTGAAATACAGTTCTTTCTACTCACAGCACAAACAACGTAAGAACACCAAGAATTGACATGATTGCTAGAACAGAAGACTTGGTTACACAACTTCAAGAGTTGTAAACACAATTACATTTTTGGTAAGTCAACCAGCAAATTCCATCCCTTATACTTACAGCAACAATCAACAAAAACAGAATACTAAGAAAATGAAATAATTGGTTAAAAGAAAGAGCTTGGCTATTTGACTCCCAGAGATATTGAAGCATGGTTTGGCATGCTTGCAGACTACTGTTCTTCCCATTTGTAGCATCCGAAAACAAGACAAACTATTCCATATTGACAAGATGTATCTTAGGTAGCATTAGAACACACATTTTATTGATTCTGTTTTACAATAATAAACTTAATGCAAACATCTTTCCAAACACCCCAAAGAGTTGTAGCTTTTTAATAAAGCAAAATTACAGCTTTTAATTATTAACAGTGGAAAGAGATGTATTTAGGAGTCTAACAAAAGTATGATTCTTGGAAATCAAATTCAAAAGCAGCTTTTGGTGAAAATCTCCCTTTTCAAACGGGTTTCAAACGCCATCTTAAACAAGAGAGATTGCACTACATACCTTCAAATAAATATCAATTGCTCTGTACATCCCATCCTCTGTGATCCTCGATTGTTCCGGTATCAATTCAGCTAGACCGATAAATCTTGAGACTGTCAAGTTTGGATCCGAAGCAATCTCCGAAAGATAGCTCTCCATCAACCTCCCAACCTGCTCCATATAACTCGTCATCATCGGAGGAGGAGATGAAAAGCCATCATCCGTGTTGTACCCCAATCTCGCACCTTCCGCTTCATTTTCCAAATAATTCACAAGTATCCTTTGCACGGCATCCACATCAAAAACCGTGTCCCCCACGAAGGAGGCCGACGGGATAAGCAGGTCATCAAGCACAGCCTGCCCGAGCTGTAGCCCCATACGCTTCTCAAGGTCCAGCCTGCAAGCCACAGTCGTTTCGAGATACGTAGCCGATCGCAAGAGCATTGATAAGAAGCTCACCGACATCGCATCCCTCTCTCTGGGAAGAAGACTCACTATTGTTTCAAGAATTACTCGCTTCTCATGCTCCAGCTTAGGATCCATTTTCTTCTTTCCCTTGCCAAATATGTCCTAGATTCAAATTGATACATGAAGTACACACTACATAACACAATTATATTGAACAAGCAGAATAGCTTATATGTTAAAATCACCAAAAATATAACACACTTATATTGAACAAGCAGAATAGCTTATATGTTAGAATAAATTGCTCACACATTTATATTGAACAAGCAGAATAGCTTATATGTTAGAACCAATTGCTTACCAAAAACATAACACATTTATACTGAATAAACAAAATAGCTTTATGGTAGAATAAATTGCTTAGGAAAAAAAAACATAATACAATTTGTATTAAAGAATCCGAATTGAATATAAGGAAGAAAGTAGAATCAATTGCTCACCAAAAACATAGCACATTTATATTGAATAAACGTAATAGCTTATATGTTAGAAAATATTGCTTACCATAAACATAACACATTTATATTGAACAACCAGAATAGATCATATGTTAGAATCAATTGCTTATAAAAAACATAACACATTTATATTGAATAATCAGAATAGCATATATGTCAGATAAAAATGGTTACAAAAAACATCACACATTTATATTGAACAACAAGGATAGCTTGTGTGTTAGAATCAATGTCTCACCAAAAATACACATTTATATTGAACAAGCAGAATAGCTTATATGTTAGAATGAATTGCTTACCATAACATCACACATTTATATTGAATAAGCAGAATAGACTATATATGTTAGAATCAATTGCTTGCGGAAAACATAACAAATTTGTATTGAATAAACAGAATTAAATAATATCAGAAAGAATTGCTTACCAAACCTCGAAGAGACTTCTGTGCATATAACATAAGAAGCGGACCAAGTGCGTATGGTCTAAGCCCCTTCCCATTCATCGCAATCAACACCCGTTGAAACATATCGATCCTAAGAACCGTCAAGTCCTCCGCCCACCAATCCACAACAGGTTTCGCATCCAACCCGCTCTCCGCCCCCTCAAATGAACCCATATCGCACTCATTGCATGCAATGCATGCTACCGCTTCAATGCACCGGCTCACCAGCTTCACCTCATCCGCCACAGGTTGGAGACTCTCCGAGCAATGAAGCACGGTGACACCGCTCGAGAGGCTCAACAACACCACTTGTTCTATATAGGCCTCCACATGACTTATGAGATTGTTGGGTGAGTAGTCCTCAGCCATCTCTAGATACTGGGCCGCGCATCGGAGGGCGGCAACATTGATTGGGTCTATTTCGATGTTCATACCGTAACAGAATTTGACGACCAATTCAAACGATTCGGCGCCACCGGGGATGTCGGGGATGTCGATGAACGACAGGTCGGGTTGGTTGGATTTGGAGACTAGTTTTCTTATGTAACCGCATTTTGACACCAATGGGAGCTGATCAATCAGAACCCCATTGAAGTTATTTCACTTTGTACAGATTTCAAAAACCAACATTTGCTACTAAAAATTGAGAATCCTCTCTTAAAAACACATTATTTGAACATAGAAACAGAAGACAATGATGCAAACCTTATGGAGGGAGAAAGCAGTACCTCCTGCCTGTACTGTGATGTCACTGGGGATCTCTTGTGATGAAATCCTGTTCAGATTCAACAAATCATGACCACAATATCACTTTCTTTTTGTTCTTTAATTTTGAAGGAAACCCAATTATTCATATCAACAAAGATTGAAAAAAATAAACTGAAATGGAGATGGGATTCAAGAAAGCATACCATTCACTGGTTCTCTTCATGGCACTGGAGAGGTGGTATTGCTTTTTGGATGACATGGTAATTGTTGTTGGTGGTGGTGGTGGTGGATGTGGTGTTACAATATCAAGACCACCCATTTTAGATGTTTATTTTCTTCTTCAGATTTTTTTTTATCTTGAAATGTTTCTGCATGTATATCCTCATCAAATGGATGTGAAGAACGAACAAGTAGATGTGTGTTTTTATATTATTAAATGTAACTCAATCTGTGTTAGTTAAACGTAACATAATAACATTTATACTTTTCTCTCTAATCTTTCCTATGTGATAACCAAGTCCCAACCACAGATGCATCAATCAATGATACTGCTTGGTAAGGAAAAGGTTTGTCTGTCTGGTCAATTTTGATCTCAAGGCAAGATCCACACGGTGCTACCAAAAAAACCAAAAATGATGTATAAATAGGTCATCAAATCAATCAATTTCAAAAAAATGACAACTTGCTTTACCATAGTCCAAAGACATTGTGTCCCTTTTGCCAAAAAGAAAAAGAAAAAAAAAGACCTTGTGTCCCCACTTCTTTGTACTTGTGATCCAGCCTCTTCCTCAATCACCAGTGCTTCCCCGTCACCATTAAGAAAATGAGTGTTTATACTGAACAGGGACAAAGAATTCATAGCCCTATTTTTAGTAGATTTTTATAAATTTTTACAAATTGACTCTGATTCTCATAAACTTTTATATACTTTTAAATTTTTACAGACTTTCATATATTGACTCTTATGGACTTTCATAGACTTTCACAGATATATACAGACATTTGCAAACTTTTCACAGATTGACTCTCATAAACTTTTACAAATTACTCTAATGGACTTTCACAGACTTTTTCAGATTTTCACAAATCACTCTCAATAACATTCCTTGGCCTGCCATTTGGGATTTGCGCTCCTTCCATGCCGAGTCGGATTCACAAACTTTCACAGACATTTACAGATTTTCACAAATCACTCTCATGGATTTTCACATACTTTCAATTTTGACTCTTTTCATATGTGGATTTCTATTGATAAACACAATAATATTTTTGAAATTTTAAAATAACAAATAAAGAACTTAAATATTCAAATTCAACATGAATTATTTATACCCAACATAAAATGTAATTTAATATAGTAAATATCAATTTTCAGATATCTGAAATGCATATTGCTAGAATGTTATGATAAAGACACCATTTTTAATTAGATAATATTACATTAGTTCACCATGAATATTGATGTCATGGTCATCCCACATATACGTTTAACTATATTTAATCGCCAATTATTGGCATCTCGATGCTGTTGCTCTTGAGTTTAAACTTCCGGAGGGTCTTCATTGTCCTCTCGTTGTTGCTCATCAGTTAGAACATTTAAAAAATATATATATGCATCTATATTATACAATAATAGAAACATCTTCAAGGAAAATCAAATCAAACATTATATGTATAATCAAATATATGATAAATCTATATTTTAGAAAATAATTGAGGATAATCTAGGCATATATTATATAAAACAATCTATCATTCTCATATATTCATCAAACATATGAGGTGATAGAAATATTTCATACACATGGACATTCATAAAAAAAGATGATAAATAAAGAAAAAAATGTAAATAAAAATATGAAAGGCATGGATAAAAATCATAAATGAGATTTGTTAAAAGAAAAAAAAAAAATATTCACAATGTTGGAATAAAAGTCCATGAGAATCCCATTCATTTTTGTGGGATTTTGAAATGACTTTTTCCTTTATATTTCTCTCTAAAAAGTCTACAAAAGTCCACAAAAATCCATCACTTAAGAAAGTTTTCACAAATCATGTTTAAATTGAATAACATATGACAAAATGTTTACTATGAGAAGTCTCAATCGAATAATGCTGGACTTTTTATCTACGAAATAATGTCTCAATTGAATAACACTGGACTTTATGTCCACAAAATAATGTCTCAATCGAATAACACTAGACTTTATGTCCACAAAATAATGTCTCAATCGAATAACGCTGGACTTTTTGTCCATGAAATAATGTCTCAATTGAATAACGCTGGACTTTTTGTCTATGAAATAATGTCTCAATCGAATAACGCTGGACTTTTTGTCCATGAAATAATGTCTCGATCGAATAATGTCTTAATTGAATAACGCTGGACTTTTTATCCATGAACCAAAATCCTGATTGAAAAACACCAGATTTATAAATCTATGGACATTTTGTCCGTGAAAATCCTAATCGATGACAAGATAAATCAGCTTCTTTTTTGTATTTATTATGTTCAGTCGTGTTTAAATCAATCATGCACACGTTTTAATTTTTTTTAAACATAAACTTAATTAATGAAATAAATTTTTTCAAAAAAATTAAATTGCATGTTCCGAATTGAATGCATATATATAATTGTGTTTTTCATAATATAACATGTATTGAAATAGTAAAATATATAAAAAAAAACCTTTATCAGATATTAAGAAACATTTTGAAATAATTCCAAAAGAACATTTGTTTTGAAATAGAAACTATGAGCCACTATAAAATGTCTGAACTGAAAATTCCTTCCATTTTGATATTATCCTTTTGTTTTTAAGTGCATCTTCTTTGTCATTTGAATGGCAGAGGAATAAGTGGTCCTTTTTTTAATCAGCCATCATTTTCATTATCTATTCACCCTTGGTTCTCGAAACTTCACCCACATTTTCTCCAGTCGAAAAACATCATACTTGTGATGTTTCTGTAAATATTGCTATTTGTAAGAATGACTCTACCTCTACTACCAAAAAAATTTCTTGTAGTTGCTCTTGCTTTTCACACAAAAAATGTTGAATAAATAAACCACAACATAAATTTTCATTCATGCTAGACATTGGTGTGCTTGGAAGTGAAGTGCAAGCTTTTTTTGGCACTTGTGTTCATTACTTGTATACTCCCAATGAAAATTTGTTCTTACATATTTGTGTTTGAAGGTGAGGCCAATCCTTATAACATATTTGCATTGGAAAATCTTGATGCAGTTTTTTTTTTTATTGAAAAATAGATATTACTATTACGATTTTATTAAAGATTTTGAAGTACAACACTGAAGGAAATGAGATGAAATCTTGATATAGTTATAATATATAAAGTTAACAATCATCCCTAAAAAAAAATCAAATATAATAGTGTGTTCGGAGGAGAGAGACTGGATACTATCATCTTTATTTATTTTCTCTACACAAAATAACCACAACCTAATAAAGTAATAATTTACCATTGCTCTAAACAATCACCCTTAGTATACAAAAAAAAAAAAAAAAATGATGAAGGTACAAGTACATGTGAAACACTAAAAATCAATCCCACCACTTTGAATAAGATTTGTTTGTGTTTCAGTGTACCCAGCAAAACCACCACAATTGTTCAATGCCATGTACACCATAGTTATGCTATCTTCCATGTACTTACCATATCCATTTGCTAGTATTTTCTCAACTATAAAATATCATACTATAACTACAATGTGGCATACATGAATTGCAAGGCTGGAAGTTTCAGCATGGAATAGCCAAAATACAGCAGGAACCTCCATATGGGATGAACAGAGAATACTTCAAACAGATTGTTCAAAAGTCCCTGGGAATTTTTACGAAGCTAAAATTTCTCAGAATCAGCTCCCTGTCTTCAAATTACATTAACACTTCTATAATTTCGTGCCATAAACAAGATGTGTCACCTGAGAAAGTTTCGAACGAATAATATTTCACTGGATATTTAGTAGATGACATCAAACTTCACAAGTCTGCTCTAAAAAAAGTGTGTCGATCTAAGTCATCATCTTTTAATGTTTCATCGTTGCAGAACAGCAATATGTCCCTCATAGATGATCATTCATTCAGATTGGAATAATATAATAGCATTGCATACTCTCAACTTGTCTTCCCCAATATATTGCAGCTCCAGCAGTAGGTAGCCCCAATGCCGGAATATATTTCAAAACTCCGCCCAATTGGGAATGTAGACTCAGTCAGTTGAAGTTTTATCAGTGCTTGCCTTCGTCAGACTTGCCATGTATGTTATATAAATGGTCCAAAGAAATGAAAACGAATTGCTCACCAATGGCTTCAACAAAGAAGCATATTATTAATGAATACGAAAAATGAAACTATGAAAGTTAAGAGTTATCAACAGCCAAGTCAGTTACCTGAAGTCGAACAGGGCAGAATTTGAATGTGATAAAATCACACATGGGCCAATATAGAATTCCATTTTTCATGGTTGGTATCAAATCTCTTTTCAACCTGGCAACAATCTCAGCTGGAGTTTCACCTGAGATTGGAAATCACCCTTCAGGAACAGAATACAGTAAGTGGAATCGTGAAGATCGGGAGAAGCATGCACATAATTATCACCTGAGCTTGGAACTCACAAGCACTTCCAGGAAATTGTTGAAGTAATTATACTAGTCTACAAATATGCTGACTATCTCATGTCATAGTTGCACAAGAAATATTTGGCTTTAAGATACAATATGTCAAAGGGATGCAGATCCTGACACAACAGGCTTGATAATAAATGAGTGTTTTCTTGACTTACTGTTTGAATGTGAATAACAAAATATCTTTCTAAAGATTTCAAAAATTTAATAAAACAATTCCATCATGAAAAATCACTACAGTTGAGCATCATCGTGCCATTGGAGAACTAACCAGTAGAAGTTGGAAACAAGAAACATAAAATTAGAGATCACTGTCTCTCAAGGATCTGATGACAACAATCATGGCCATGAAATAATTGAGATCATGATAATGATTGTCATGAAAATTTACAAAAAGAACAAAGTAGGTAATGCGCAAATCTACACAGCAAACATGTGTGAGAGCAAATAGAACCAAAATAGACAACACGAATTCACACGTGTATAAAGCATTAAATTTAAATTGCTAGCTATTGTTCAGTCAATTTGGCTCATGAAACAACATGGCATAACAATCCAATGTCTAGGTTTCCATTTGTGACCTCTTTAAAAACTCACTTAGGAAGCGAGATTATTTCTGTCAGTATGCTCACGATTCTTTTTTTAAAAAAAAAAGGTGAGAATTTACCACCAAGAATTTTATAAAACTGGGGAAAACTCCAGATATAGAGAAGTTAGCAGGTGAGGTACCTGCAAATCAAATGCAAGAAAAGAAAAACTGATACAGAACAAAAACAAGATACATAGGTTATCCCACAATAAGTTTACCCTCACTGTTGAAAGCCACACTTGATGCTCCTATTCAATTGAATCCATTGTCCCTTATGAAAATTACCTCATTTCTACTCAATCAGATGGACCAATAACCTGCAAGGACCAATATCTGCAGGGACAAACAGCCTGCAGGAAGCTTATGATCCTGTTTGGTGCAAATGGGGGGAACCAAAACAAGACTTCAGCTAAGGTCACCAGATTTGTCTTTTATTTTAAATAAACTATTCATTGCTGTGCTTGATCCATGTCCAATTAATATCAGGCAAAAGATAGATCCTTAACATCTTGACTGAACTAAGCAATCTGTCAATAATTGAACTTACATTAATCTGTCAATAAATGGGTCAGGCTTGGGCATAATTGTAGATCAAACCCATAAATGGGGAAAATCATGCTTCAATCAAGATTAAAGACTCACTGGAAAACTCTAGCCACTGGTGGCAAGCTAATTATGAGACGGGAGAGAGGATGGATGCCTCAATTGTCTAACCAACCACCAGAGGAAACTTGTGTGAAATCTAACATCATGTGTCAAAGAAACTCGATGATTACACTATTTAGTCAAAAAGTGTGATTCATTTTGTGCATGGTTGACCAATCCTATTGAACAATGTAATAGAACAATGATAAAAAAATGATAAATTTCAAAGAAAGAAAGGTATTTTAAATACCCATGAAAAAAATTGAGATACCATTTAAAGGTATTATTTCCATGATAATATTGCACTCAAAAATCAAATCAGATATCAAATATATTCAATAGGGAAAACAATGTTTACATAAAATTCCCTGCATTATATTTCAGTTTCTAATGAGAATGAACTAGTGTGCACAGAAATTGCACAATTCATTACCTTGTAAAGCTGCATTTGATGAGAAAAATACAGCAGTAATGATAGGTCCATATACAGTTTGCCCAATAACCATTTTCTTCAATGTACTGACTAAATCTCGCTTTGGTAATATTTTTGAGACAAAATTAAACCAGAAATGCAGTGACGGTCCTGATATTAGCAATCCATACCCAGCCATGCGTATTGTCCTTACTGGATCATATAAATGTAGGGATCTGTTTGTGATTATCTGATTGTTCAGAATATTATGACAGAGAAAACAAATTAGACAAAATGTACAATAAATAAATATAAGTTTGACATAACTGTTTCAACAAAATCAAATTCCTTGGAACATATAATGTCATTCGTAGATCAACAATTAAAAAAATTCAATATTGTTAAATTCATTAATATAAGATTGTGAGGGCTAGAAGCCTTACCAATAACACTACAACTCGATCTGCCAAAACACTTCCTCATTTATAGGCCACAAGGTTGGTTCTCACTGATTTAGTGGTAACTCTAGAAGAATCTACGCTTTACAACCCAATGGCTAGGATCGTGGGGTTGTCTCCTGAGAGTTCCAATATTCTATCTTCCCCTTCTAACAGCATTCCTTAACAACTTATATCATAACAAGTAACAACCCATCTAAACGACCTCCTAGCACAAAATTATAGCAACTAAAATTCAAAATTCAATTTAGGTAAAACGATTTAGAAAAGAAAATTTCAAAATTCAATACTAAATACAAAATTCAGATAAGGAGTGGCACTTCAAATGCGTGTGATGCTCCAGATGCCAACTAACGACCCTTTTTTGTAGGTCGTCCCCACATGGCTCCACCAGGACCATCCCTGGACGGTTTTCAAGGTGCAACAGCTCTTCAGTTGCTACTGTTTTCTCCTTCAAAAGTGCGTTGCATTAGATTTCAACCACGTGGTCCACATTAACGCTACATATTGGGTAAGAGTTTTTTCTTTGAAAAGGTAAGCATGCTACCACATTGTATTAAAAGAAACATAATACAATCCTAGTTTTAAGGTAAATGTAGCAAGAAAGGTCATCCAAACAACACCAGGAGAGAAGAGGAGGGGTCTGCTACAACCGTGTGTTGGTCAATCTACTCACTCTTCAATTACTATTGTCTCATTTACAAACTCTGATCTACTGACTCTCGCAGTATAAGACCAAACCTTTGATGAAGCTTGTCATCGTCTCCTAGATGTTCTCGAAATAAGGGGCACCCCTGTTAAATGCCACTTGGTTTTGTGTCATCCAAATAGCACAAATTCCAGCTGGAACAAACGGCTGTGAAATCTTTGTCATCTTGCTTCTACCCCCCTCGCCTTTAGGCCCCGCTTGGTTGGAGAATAGAGCCCGAAATAAGTGGGAATTAGTTGGAATAGCCTCAAAATGGGTGTTTGGAAGGCTGGAATGAATGAAAATCTGTATGTACATTAACTGGTATATGATTTCCAATCAATCCATGGAATTAAGCTATTCCAGGTTATTCAATCCAAAAGAATATGTGGACCCACTATCACATCAAATCAATTGTCATCACCCCTTATAAATCAAGGGTCATCATTTTTTCACCTTTTATAATTCTTATCGAAACATTATTCACATTTTATCCAAACAAAAAAAACTTTATTATTACATTTCCCAGTGAATATCAAAACACAACCAAACAAAAAAAAATTTACCCTTATTTATATTAGAATAGTCATAAACCTCAAAATAACTTAATTCTCTATTTAACTGGGGGCTTAGGTTTTTCCCGAACTCCAAAAGCTGTTGTGTCACTCCATGATACATTGGATAAGGGCTTGTGTCACATCAATGTCACTCACACGATTTTTAGATGACACACTCCCAACTAGGTGTAAACCGCCTACAGAATAGTTTCAAACTCCCCCCCCCCCCCTCGATTTGGATGGGGGGTTAAGGCCTTAAGGGTGTTATAAGCTGGGATAAGAATGGATAGGGGAAAATAACTATTTGTTTACAGAGTATAACTTGGAATTATTATGCCAATATAAATGAGTATAAGAGAGTATAGCAATTCTAAGTAACCTCTGGATAAGCTTATACTCAATTTATCTATTCCCATGGAAGGTGGGACCCACCATCACATAAAAAAAAATCACATATCATCACATTAAACCACCAATCATCACCTCTTATACATCAATAGGGCATATACGTCAAATCAACTTTTTACATCTTATTCACGTTTTATACTTTTATTCTTCATCAACCAAACAACTCAACCTTTATTATTACGTTTTCCAATGAGAATAAAAAAAAACACAACTAAACAGAAAATCACTTATTCCATTGATAAAGTTCTTTGTTCCTATAATAGGTATAAACCCCAAAATAGTTTATTCCTCGATCCAAACGGGGAGCTCAGGAATACCAGGAGAACCTTGGCCCTTAACTCAGTTCAAGATCATATGAGAGCCTTGGGCAAGAATAGTTGGCAGGCAAGAAAATCTTCCTTATTGCTTGATGCAGTTTAAGATCATAATAAAGCCCACTGCAACTTTCTGACTCCTATAGGGAGGTACAAATATAAGAACCCTAATCAACTTTGAAGCAATTAATCAACCAAAATGCAATACTAAAACACAGACCTCAAGTAAGGCGACAAGCTTATAACGCCTAGAAATCTCCATCACCAAAAAAATGTCTATAATCCAAGCCATGAAAATTTTCAAATTCCTCCTCTTCAAATGTACAGTTAAACCAATCAACGTTAACCCCCCAATATTTTGGAGTCATCGGTATTCTGTTTCTTTATATCCAATTTCAAAAGAATAACACATCAAGATCCGTAAAATATCAAAATGTCACTAAACAAGTAACTCAATTTTATCATGAAATCCAACAAAAAAAAGAACAAAAAAAAAACTCAAAGAAACTCAGTCTGCATGAATAAAACATAATCACATTCTGAATAACAAGAGAGAGACCTGTGAAGAAACATCAGCGGCAATGAAGATGAGGCCGGCGGTGACGCCCTTAGTGAGAACCGGACGCGACTCGATCATCCCCAAATACCAGCTCACGAAACCCCTCGCCGAGGTCTTCGTCGCCGCCGCCGCCGCCGAATTGGCGTTGATGGAGACGGACGAAATAGAAGGACCGACTCTCCCGGAGGATCCCCTGAACTGGTTGCAGAGGTGCCGAGACGGGACGTTGAAGGGCATCCATTGTCGGAGGAGCTCTCTTGGGAGAGCCCGACCTAAGGAATCCGTGGCGGGGGAGGAAGGACCGGAGAGGGACGACCGTCCGATGGAGAGGCATCGACGGCTCACGTTTCTCATGAAGGCGGTGCTCATTTTTATTTTCTCTTTTTCTTTCTCGGGTTGGTGGAGAAGCAGCGGTTCTTGACTTCCCTGTTTTTTGGGTACGGAGAAGGAGAGAGTGGGGTGAGTGAACCACCCGGTGAGAATAAAAGAAGCGGGACGGGCTCGAAAGTCGAACCGCCTGTTTGACGTGTCTGATTAAGGAAAGGCGGGGGTGGTTTTTTTATGTGCCTTTAAAAGCGGAGCACGGGATGGGATTTGACAGTGGTGGGCTTCTTAGGGTTCTCCACGTGGTGGTAAGTATTGTCCCGGACAAGTTGTAGAAATTTGAATTCAGATTCTGAGCTATATATATATATAAAAAATACTTTACATCACCAGTTTGAGTAGCTATAAAGAAATATTGTTTTTAGAGAATTTATACCAACACAAATGCAGGTTTTTGTTTGACCGGGGTGGTGTTCTTTGCACTAACATGGTCACAGACAGGACTTAATATTATTTATAGAATGAATAAAAAAATATAATGTTATAAATCTATCAGACAAAAAATAAAACAATATGGTAATAACACATATTGAATCTAAATCCAATGGTGCTGGTTGTGGGATGTAAACTTATATGTGATAAAATATCATTTATTAGGATGCCCGAGACCTATGTGCTTTATCATGGGTGGTCTATTCACACCCCCCCCCCCTCCCCTCCCCTTTCAAAATAGTTGCACCCTCCTCTATATGTATCTTTGAAAAAAATCATCGTTCGACACATTTACTGTCGAATATGACGACCTTATAACTGTTTACCATGTATGCTGTATAGTGTATTGACATTGTGACTGTCGACAGTGTTGGAAAAGGCCGACAAAACAATTATCAAACCATGTTATAAAAAAAAAACAATCGTCAAAGCATACTAGTCCATGGGACAGTATGATCCGTTCGACACTTTGTATGTCAACCAAACTAACTCTCATCGATAATAGGGGTGTCAACATGATTAGGTCTAAATTTTACCCACTTAATTCATGTCGTTTGACACAAACCATGTCAATGGAAGCGGTTTTTGTCGACACATGCAATGTCGCACACAACAGTAAAAATGAAAAAAATAAAAAATTTGGTTAACACCTCTATGCATGCATGCATGATATATGATTAATTGGTGACATGAAGATGCAAGACAACATAACATTATAAATCTTGCCTGCCCTCTCGTGAATGAATAGAAGACGATGAAATCCAATAAGAAATGATTAATGGAGAGGGAATTTGAGAAGGAAAAAAAACTAAAAAAAGCTCATTGTGTTTACAACAATACTCACTATCTAAGATGAGTCTATGAAATACAAATGGATTAGAGGTGAGGTAGATCGAGAGTAAGACAAGGGAGGTGACGGCGAGGTAGACCAAGAGAGAGACGAAGGAGACGATGGCGAGACGAGGTAGACCAAGAGAGGAATGACAGAGATGAGAGAGTTAAGGCTTTGTGAAGGAGGAGGCGCACATGAATTCAAAAATGAGTTAATATATAAAAGGAGTTTTAATGAAACACAAAAAAAAGTGAGCGGGGTGAATAGAGCCACCCCTTTATCATCCTATTTGACCGTGTAGCTGTGTTATCATGTAACATAGAGTTATGTGTATTCAATAGTTATACTAAGATAAATAATTATTTATATGAAAAGGAGTTGGTCAAGCTTCTGTTCATCCTTTGTCTAATGGCGAGGCATCTGATTAGGTGTGGCGATTGTCATGACATTTGATTTCATGCCTTTAGAGGGAATGTGGGTAGTGGGGTAAGAGGTTAATATGGTGATAGACCTTGTTCTACTTGTGGTTTGGTTTATTTAGTTATAACAAAACAATACTATTTTCAAAGATAACATTCTTTGTGGTGAGAACATTTGGGAGATGAGTTAGTCTTGATAATTGAATTTTTTTTATTGGGCTCTAGGTGAACTTTTATAGTGGACACCAAATACTTTTACAAAAAAAATTTAGATTATTTGGATATTACATATCATTTTATTTTAAACTATAAATATTATAAAATATATACAAAATATTGCACATCATTTCATACACATTTAATAAAAGCAATAAAAATAATAAATTTTTAATGGAACAAGCAAATTATAAAAATAAAAAATGCCTTTAAAAGAAGGTTTAAACATTATATTATTTAATAGAGATAAAAATGGATTGGAGAGACACGTGAAAAAAAAAGGATTTTGAGGGGAGGGAGGAGACATTGGAGAGAGGAAGTATTAACATTCAAATGCGTATTGTCATTATAGGTAGAGAGATTTGGGAAGGGAAGAAATTTAAAGCTTTATTTGGCGGATATTAAACAAAGCGAGAAAGTGTGTTCAGAGGGGTTAATAAACCATTTTTAATGTCAGAAAGACAGAAAGTGACACATCTTATCGTTCATTTTTTTTAACTCCGTTGATTAGATGATTCATGAGCCTTTCCTGACTGGGAGTCTTAGGCAATTGCTTTAGTAGTCTTGTCTTAGAGTCTTCCCTATTGAAAAACGAACATTTGGGAGATGATGGTGAGTTGTATTCAGGATTAGGGAGAATTTTATGCCGAAGTTGGCTTGGTGGTACTTAGGAGGGGTAGTTTGGTGATCCAAGAGTAAATGTTTATGTGGTTTCATGGAAGTCTTTAGTTTGGTGATCCAAGAGTAAATGTTTATGTGGTTTCATGGAAGTCTTTAAGTAGATTTCTCTCTCATTGAGAAACTTCCCTTTTGCTTCATTGGAATTCGAATGTGATCTTATTTTTTTAATTTAAAGACGGTTGCCTATTGTTTACGTGGAAAAAAAAAACAACTATGTATATACAATAGATGATTTTTTTTTAGTTGTGTTTCAACATAAAAATGACTTTTCAAGCATAAATAAGTCCCCTCGTAATAGTTGTCAAGCATAAAGCTATTTTTATTTGGGTAAAATGCATTTAGACTCCCTTGAATTTTTGAAACATGCATAAACACACTCTAAAGTTGTAAAACATGCACCAACACACCCTCTATTGATAGATTTTCTGCTAAGATGAGTCAAAAGTACTTTTAAATTATTATTTTACCATTTAGTTAATTTCCTACATATTAAAAAAAAACCAATGAATTAACTTTGGATATGCTATGAATATTAATTAATATAATAATTAACTCTTTAAATGCATCTGGATGCGATTTTGTAAGAATTAATTCACACAAACAGTTAATTAAATGGTTATTTAATTAAAAAAATAAAATTGTATTTTTGTTCCATTTTAGTAAAAAAATCGAACAATAAAGGATGTGAGTGTATGTTTTTAAACTTTAATGAGCGCTTCTGTATGTGGTCCAAACGTGATATACTACAATTAGATATACAAAGTATAAAAATAACTTATCTGGATGAAATCATTTGTCTGGATGTGCATGAAATCATGAATGATGTGAGAAAAAAGTTTAATTATTCAAACAAACTGTGAACATGTGGTTAGTAATTACTTAGGCCGAGCTTCCCTGTTTTTATTTTTATATTTTGTTTCTACTTTTTTTTTTCTATTTTAAAAACATTAAAATATCATTTCCTTGTAGAACTGTTTTTACATCATCAACTTCTCCTAGATTTTAGAGAAATAATAGAGTTTTTTATTTTTAGTTCTTATAAACTGTATGATTTAGTGATCGATCTCTCATTTCTTCATATTTTAGTTTAAATCTTTAGATTTAAAAGGTATGCTTCTTATTAATCTTTAAGACGGACATGTTCTTAAATTATTTAATTTTCTTTTCAATCCATTAAAAAGATTAAAAGAAATATATTTTTTAAATTTAAAAATTTCAACTTAAAAATAAAAAATCTTAAATAATATTCCAGAGATGTGATTTTTAAAAATCATAATTGAGTTTTCAGCTGCTATTTTTAAAAGTTAGATGTGAGTTTTTTTTGCAAAATCAGTATTTTATATTTTTATATTTTAGTTTTCTGCGAAATTGATTTGGCAATCGCGAAGCAAATGCACCAATAAATGGATGAACGAGAAGAGCCGCTCTAGATCGTCGATTCCTCGTCGCGTTCGCAGTAGCTGCAGGTCTCCCAAACCTTCCCCAAAACAACCCATCTTGCCTCAGAAACCGCACCCGCCTCGAGATCCGCGCGTCCGCCGCCTCCCCCGGTAGCCATGTCGAAGGCCCGGGTGTACGCCGACGTCAACGTCCTCCGCCATAAGGAGTACTGGGACTACGAGGCGCTCACCGTCCAGTGGGGGTAAAAACACCTATCGAACCCTGATTTCAGATTGTTTTTGGGGATCTGATAATTGATGTTGAGCTGACGAAGAGATGTGTATCGGTGGGGGTTTCTTTGTAGGGATCAGGACGATTACGAGGTGGTGAGGAAGGTGGGGAGGGGGAAGTACAGCGAGGTCTTCGAGGGGATCAACACCAACTCGTCGGAGCGGTGCGTCATCAAGATCCTCAAGCCCGTGAAGAAGAAGAAGGTCTCGATCATTGATCCTTATATGTTGTTTCTTCGTGTCTTGTGAAGAATCTGTTAAATCGTAATTCACGCTCTTTTAGGATTTTTTTTTTCTGGGATTTTGAATTTTAAACATGGAAATTCACAATAAATAAATAAATAAAAATGAACTCTTTGGCCAGATGTCTAGCCCTTGCAGGCTAATCTGATGCACAGGGTTTACTGGTGATTCCTTGCATCCAAGGTTTTCTCATTTAATATTGGATTGCTCATCTTGATTTTTTTTCTTAGATGAGTAAGGGATGTCAACTTTGCTATGTTTGCCTTTTTGTGTTTGCATAACGGTATTCATCACTTGCTAGTGTTAAACTTTCAGTGATAGTGTGTTGACAAATGAATGCTTTGTTGTGCTTGTTTTACCATGTATCAGAAGAGTAACTCGTCGGTATCTTGTATAATATATCTTTTGCCGAGTTTCTCTCTGGCTCTCTGCACTTACTTTGTTTGCTTTCTTTGATCTGTACTAAATTATTGCTTATCGTGCTTCTGAACTGCTTGGACATGTAGTTTGACAACCTCATTGTGACGATTGTTGTTGCAGATAAAGAGGGAGATTAAAATTCTTCAGAATCTTTGTGGAGGTCCCAATATCATTAAGTTGCTGGATATTGTTAGAGATCAACACTCTAAAACTCCAAGTCTGGTATTTGAATACGTAAACAGCACGGACTTCAAGATTCTGTATCCGACGCTTACGGATTATGATATACGCTACTACATTTATGAGCTTCTCAAGGTTTCTCCGTATATCAGTACTTTGAATTTTATTATCTCCTATTTGTGTTTTAATTTATGAGGTGCAAATGGTTTGAAAGTGTGCGGATGCATAGGTCTATATATGTTATATCAGAGTGTGCCAATGGTTTATATATACATATTGCCTACAATGCATATTGACTGGAATTCGTGCTTTAATGAAGTGTGTTGGATCAAAGCATTTGTAATTCTTTGTAGAGTTGAAATTGTTCTTCTTGATGGTTTGAGCATATTGTCCATTTCAGGTTTAGTGTACTAGAAAAATCTAACATTGTCAATATTTTATTTTGATTGGTAAGTATCTTTCCTAGTCAAATTTTTCCCTATCAACCAGCGACAAAACACGAACCTAGGTCCCCTCACTAATGCGGGGGTACTTTTATCATCCTATTAAGAGGAGGTTTGGTTAAACGTTGTCAATGTAATTGTGAAACTCTTTTTTTCAAAAAAAAGTGAAGGAATTTATTTATTTATTTTGCTAAGTGGAATATTTTTTTCATTGATATTTCATTACATGCCATTCATTGTAACCACAATGTGTGAATTTTTTTTGGTTGTGAATATCCACTTTTGAAATTTTTAGATTGACGTGTGAAACGTTATATGAAGATACACTTTATTTGAAATAGTTTATTGATGGTTAGTTCTAAGGCCGATGATAGTTTGATTCCACAAATCAGGCAGATATTATAATTTTGCAAACACTGTAGTTTTGACTGCCCAAACTGCTTATTAAGATCTAAACTGTTCAAGTCACTGATAAATTTATCTAAGTGATCCCACGGTGATACCTGTTCTCGACCCATTACAAAAACCATATTTGAAGAGAAAACCAAGAAGAGATCTAGCCCCGATATAGAGCAGGAAACTTGAATAGGTTCAAAATATATATCTTGTAATTCAGGTCTCTAAGGCTTTTGAACCTAAAGATCTGGTTCAACATGGTGGCTAAAACTGAAATTCTATTGTTCAGTGCACCTGCAACCTTGTTTTGAACCCTTGATTTTTGCTTGAGGGAAAACACATTCTTTTATGCACGAGGGAAAAGTTTCTTGCAATAAAATGATCTATGTTGTGTTATGTCTACCATTCAAATATTCTTTGAAAATACTGAAATTTGAATGCTTTATGGTTTGAATTTAATGTGAGTACTCTTTTGAATTGAACACTGCTGTCAGTGTACAAATGCCTTAGCAATTTCATTAAGTTCAACCTCCAAGCCTGAGAGAATGGACGCCGAAGCCCGAAGCAAGGCCATAGTGGCCTCTCAAATGTTCACGGAATACAATCATACACCTTCCAATTTTGAAAAATAAGCTCATTCCTTGCAAGCCATATACTCCAACACACTGCATGAGGAATGATCTGGATCAGTTTAGCTTGTTGAGGGAAAGCAATCACTAATACTCCTTAGCTATTGTATTCTGTGCTTTGCTTGAAAACTAATATTATACACCAAATTTGAACTGATTATAGATGTTGTTCGAATGAAATTGAACTCATCCTTAGAAATCTCTTGATTTTTGCAAATCCAAGAATTGAAGTTTTAATTTCATTTGTTAATTGGTTTCTCATATATGTTACTTTAATATGATTCCAGGCTCTTGACTACTGCCATTCTCAAGGGATAATGCATCGGGATGTCAAGCCTCACAATGTTATGATAGACCATGATTTGCGAAAGCTTAGATTGATTGACTGGGGCCTTGCAGAATTTTACCATCCTGGAAAGGAGTACAATGTTCGTGTAGCTTCGAGGTAATTCAACATTTCCCCCTTCATCCATTAGAGGGAGAGTAAATAAACCTTCTATCACCACCTATAAATATATATAATCTAAGAATTAGTACACTACTACACAAAACTGTAAAATTTTCAAGCATTGGAAAGATTGCTGTTGATATCAGTGCTATGTTAATGTTTTCATGAAGGTTGAAGGCACTAGAGAAGTAGAGACCGGCAGGATTGTATACCTTAATAAGTGAACATACAGATTTATCAGTCTCCCCTATCATGGTTTTGGAGGGCATGTGCAAGGACATTTGCTTAGTTGTATATGTTAGTGAGAATGAGCAACCGTCTCTTCTTTCTCAGGTACTTCAAGGGGCCAGAACTACTTGTTGATCTACAGGACTACGACTATTCCTTGGATATGTGGAGTCTTGGTTGCATGTTTGCTGGAATGGTGAGTGCTATATATATTAAAACCTTGCAACTTCAGTCTATTAACAGGGCTTTAGTTAAGTGGTGAAATCATATTTGTTACTTTCACTTCTAAGCCTTTCTTATTTATTTTCTTTTGCAGATATTTCGCAAGGAACCTTTCTTTTATGGTCACGACAACCATGATCAACTTGTAAAGATTGCTAAGGTACTTGTCGAGTTTTCCATTGTCATATTTTTTCCGAAACGAATTGGGACTACTGTTTTTTTTTAGAGAGAAAGGTTAGATTTTCATATGACATAAAATGATACCCCTCAAATTGGGACTGCTGCTGTTCTTAAAATTTTTTGTATGATCTTGCAGAGTTATTAACTTATTATTCATCAATGAACTGTAATTTTGTATTGTAAATCTTACATTAGAAAACCTCATCTTCTTTTTTTATACATTGAGGTCTGAAATGATACAGTACCATTGAATTTAGGTGATATGAGTTCTTGATAGGATAATTTCTCCCTCATTTTTTTCTATAGATTTCACCCGTATACATATTTGTGAGCACAGTGATTGAGGTGGAATGCATGGACCAGATTTGGCCACAATATACTGTTCTTGCTCCGTAAGGAGACTTCTTGTCTAACTGAGTTTCATAAATTTCATAAAGGATTTCTGTTTTCTGTTATTCAGCAGATATTAATAGTTTTACCCATTTTGATGAACTGAAATAAAGACCCATGTTACCAAGGCAAGGACCGTCTTTCAGCTATAACTCAATTTTCTTACTGGGGCAAATGGCTTCACATTTTTTAGATGACCCGCATTCATATTGCAACCAGATCTCATTCAGATTCTTGCCTGTTTGCCTATGCTTGAGAGAAGGGAAGCTTGAGTGCTTGACTGAGATATGTTTTTAATCACAGCTCATGCATGCATAGTGAAACTAGTTGTCTGGGTTCCTTTAGATTTAAACGATGGTGCTGTATTTTCTAATGTTAAAATAAATCAGAATCCCTGCTGCCTGCATCCCAATAACTCAGGGCAGGAGCTTTGGGGGGGGGGGGGGGGGGGGGGGGGGCATGAAGCCTTCCGTGTGAAAATAGGAAGACTGATGTAAGAGTGACATTTATTTCTTGGAGGTTGATGAAAGCAAGTCATTTTTATTCATGATGGTTTACTCTATATCATAGTTTTGGAGTGGTATTATATTCATAATTTGCTGGTTGTGAGCTCCCACCTTGCTTCAAAAAGAAAAATATATAAAAAAAACAATTATTTATCTATTTACCATGGCATGAAAATGAATGCTTAAGAATGATCAGGGGAAGTGCTATGTTTCTTGTAGCTTGACATGATGTTTCATCCAAATTCATTTTTAAGGTTTTGGGAACGGATGAGTTAAATGCTTATTTGAACAAGTACCACTTGGAGCTTGATCCTCAACTAGATGCTCTCGTTGGAAGGTAAATTTTTTCCTGCATTGCAGTTATCTTGCTTGATGTGCTAATTATGCATTAATTGTGTGATATTAACTGTTATCTATAGTATAACTGTTTGGACTGGCTTGCAACAAGTAGAAAAATATCTGTGATGATTCATTTTTCAACATTTTTAGTATACCTTTGTGCAGGCACAGCAGGAAACCATGGTCCAAATTTATCAATTCAGATAATCAACACTTGGTTTCTCCAGAGGTTGTAAATTTCATAATTTTATAAACTATTATGATGTGTCATATTTTTCCCTCTTCTACTGATTCTCTTAACAAAGAAAACTGCAGGCCATTGATTTTCTTGATAAGCTTCTTCGTTATGATCACCAGGACAGGCTTACCGCGCGAGAGGCAATGGTAATTTCACATTTAGCATTCCCTGATGTCGAAAAGTGTAGTTGTTTTGCATTTTTTTAATTCTGTTTTTTTATGGTGTGGTCAGCAATGGCAAATAACCCTTGTAAATTCCTGCATCCAGCATCCATGGGGTTTCCTTGTGTTGCTTTGATTTAATGAAATTATTATTAATTCACTCTTAATTGGAAATGTATTCTCCTACTGTGTCATTTTTAATTTACAATATTTGGGAAAGAAGTTATGAGTTGTTTTGAAGTAACAAATATGAGGACTGTGGTTGGTAGCTATCTTCAACCATCCCTAGGTCAATTGTTGTAATTCAGCAGGGGTCAGGTTTTTTTTTTTTTTTGGTTGAAGAAAATGGGCCATTAATGTTGAATGAACATCATGTATTACTAAGTTGGCTCTCCTTATTTAAGTTGACAAGCTAGGAATCACTTCCTCATCTAACTTGTGTTAGAGGGGACATCACATGACTCGTTGGACACATGTTGAACATGTCCCATTCATGTCCAAAATTCAAAAAACTTATTGGACACACAATGGGCACAGTGTGGACACACGGTATTTGAAGCCAAATTGATGCTACTGGTCCTGTGACCAAAGATATTCAGCAATTGCATGATTTTCCTCTTTACATCACATGTTTGATATAATAGGAGCTGGGATGGGATGATCCTGATGAGTAATCTTCTAAGCATGGGTAGTTTAATGGATATCTATTTTGAAAGGTTATGAAGAATTTGATTGTTTGTTAAGTGGAAAAAAGATTCACACAATGGAGCAGGACAGTTCCTCTAATGGCTGGAAGTTGCTTTACCTTTTTCTTTTTTTTTGGGTTGGGGGGGGGGGGGGGGGGTAGAAGTGGGCAATAAACATGAGATTTTAATGTTGAGATGAGGAAGGGCATCATAAACAGATTTTCTCAAGTAGGGGGACAAATTTTATGGTGTCATTCATGAAAGACTATTAGTAATGAAATAAGAGATGGAGTTGGTTTTCAGTGTCCATGTTATTTGCCCGATAGCTCCATGATGGAGATTGGGCACAACCCATGACTCAGTCTACATCACCAGGTAAGCCCAAACTCCAAGCTTAGCATGCCCCGAAGGAAGAAGGCAACAACAACAGCAGAGAGGCTGTTATAGGGCATGAACTGTCTGGTCCCCTCACACCGCATGAGTGACACCCTTCGAGGACAAACTGTTGATCGGGTACATCAATGAAAGAACATACAAGATCCTTTTAGATGGTTCTGTGGTTAAGTTTTAGATTTTTTATTTACTGAATTGCATGAATAAATCTCTCTCTCTCTCTCTCTCTTTTTTTTAAAGAGAAGGTAGACATTCAGTCTTATTTTTATTGCTAAAAGAAAGGGAATGCCCAAAACAAAACAAACAAAATGCCACACACACCAATAGCTTAAACGAAAAAGGATGCCAAGCTGAAGCTGATGGCCCAGTCGAAGAGGTGTCTACTGTGCACACCCAGCTCTGCTCCAAGCATCCCTAGTTCCCTACTCCTCAGTACGGATCCTCCCCCTAGAATGGACCACCCTATGAGCACCCGCACAGTGCACATCCCAATCCTTGAATAAATCTCCCTCTTGACTTTAGTTTCAACTGAAGTCCCTAAGATAATAGAGTGTAGTTAGTTTCGAATATGTTGTTAGGGAATTGATGAAATATTTTAAGATAGGCTGTTAAATTCCTTTAACCGACCCCTCACAGTTTGGCCCTCATGTCGATCCGAACTATATTTTCTTTTCCCAACTGACTGAAGTCGGTTGCGAACCGAGTTTTGGTTAAGTCGGCAAGCACCTCTCCTATTTGTGAAATAGGTCAAGCCTAGGGAGCACCATTCTTCAAAAAAACTAACTGAAGTCGGTTCGAAGTCTATAAACATGACTTATTATCGAAGGGAAAGATCATGTTTGCATAACAAAATTTTTCATTGTCTTTTCCTCCTCTTCCTTCCAAGTATATGAGAAGGTGCTTTGAAAGGAAAAAGAAGGGCAGGGATGAAAAAGATATTTTCTTCTGGTGAGAAGTGCTTAGTTTTGTTGTTAGATCGAAGATGCTTATAGTTTGTAATTTACTTCTGAATTTGGTATCGGGTGGATGGTATGTGGAGTGAATTCTGTTGTAACCGGCACTGAAGTCTAATTGCATGGAGATGATTGCTAAAACTATATTCTCCTTTTATTGGTTAAGTCATTAATGCATAAATCTATTCTTGCTTGCAAGATGGTGTTGAAGAGATAATATTTATGCGCCGTATAATTTCCCTCAATTAGCTCAAGTTACTGTGTTTTTTATCAATTATTCACTAAAACATGTCCCACATTTGCAAGATCATCCTTTTTATTTACTTGTCCTCTTGCATTTGATTATCAATTTGATTACATATAATTTCCCCCAGAAGATCAGTAATGTATATGTAAGTGAGACAAAATCTTCTCTTTTTTTGTGTAGGCGCATCCGTATTTCTTTCAAGTGAGGGCTGCTGAGAATAGCAGGATGCGAACCCAGTAATGGAAGTACCCACTCCAGTTGGGGACATGTTTTTTATATTTTAAATGATATAGATGGTTTCAACTGTCAACCAATGTAATGTAAGGTTTTCTTGTTTTCCATACCAAGTTAAAAGTGGAGGTGATTATTGGCATGGCTGAGATAATGTATGGCCATTTCAGGAACAGATAATGTTCGAGTTTTTATTTGGTCTATTAAATCATGATGTAAAACATGAACATGAGAGCATTTCATTATTATCATTTGGGATCTGTTTGATGCTCTTTGTTATACACCTACTTAAAGAAGATTTTTGTTGATTGTGACAGACGAACTATTTATCTTTAAGTGAAACATCCTGTGTCAGCTTTGTAAGAACATCTCTAATTGGTAAGTTAACTAACCTGTTAATGTCAAATTTTTACATAATATGTAAAAATGTTGTTTTAATAAAGTTGTTAAAAAAGAGTGAGACGTGGGTTTCACCCGTTAGGTGCTATCTTTCAAAAGCAACAGTGGTTAATGTTTTAGTTAACCAACATTTAAAGAATTAAAAAAAAAAACCTTTGGGAGCTCCAAACTTTACATGTTAACCATTGTGTAGGTGGAGAGGTGGCTAGTTTATTTAAGAAGTCTATTAAAGCAATAACAAACTAAATAGAGGTGTAGTAAATGATGGTATAATTGAGGTATAAAGTGTTGACATGACACTTTAACCTCTTGACTAACTAGCTTATCCATAAACGTTGTCATTAACTGCTATTGCCTATTACTTTGAATGATCTACATGTTCATATGAAGTAGGAACAGAATAGTCTGCCTATGTGGTTGATCAATGGGGTTTTTTTTTTTTTTTCAACAAGGGCCAGGGCAGGGGTGACAAGTCAATGAGTTAAACCATCCCACTTTACAAACCAAGCTTGGGTTTAGCTGGCTCGAACCAGAGCCTTCTCCACCGGGAGCTATTCACCAGCCAAAGCCACCAAAACTTGCATGTTGAGCTTATATCTTGCCTTTTGATTTCTAGATATCAATGAAGAACTGCAAAGTTGTCTCCTGATCATGATCAGTTAAGCTACACAGTTAGTTCATTGGGGGTGGAGAGAGAACGCATCCCTCAAAAGGATTGGAGGATGGTACAATTGAGAAACAATCCTAGGATTTGAGAGATTTTCTGGTTGTTCTGGTGCTTATTCTAAGAAGGGGAAAACAGATACGACCTGATAATTCTTGTGCACAATGAACACATTCACATCCCCCAATTCATAACATAACAGAAGCTAATGACACCTTTATAATTTACACTGAAAATATTGTTGAGAAATTAACGCACAGAATTAGACAACCACATCAAGCCACTTGAGAAAACAGAAACACTCATTCAAGAGTCACCATGATACATTTCACAATTGATTGCACAAGAAACCAGAGTCCGGGTTGGATCTATTGAGTGACCCAACAAAGAGAGACCATCATATATTTTTATATCTATATATATCTATAATGGAGTCCTTACTTCCCATGTTTAGACAATTCATCATTATTTCTGGAGATGAGGGAAGCACTGGTACACATCCACCTTGGAGTGCTTCGCTTCTGCGTGTTCCCTGCACTTCACTTCTGATGTTGTACAGATGAATGTCTGCATACATACCTTGCACTGCCATAGTAATAGGAGGAGGAGAAAATGTTAATTTAGAAAAACCAATAGTGATCAATGAAGATATTTCTTTTCTACAAGTATGAGGTCAACATTTGCTACATTCTACTCATTTAGGCATGAGATGGGATGGGCTGCGAAACTTTTCAAATGTGCTCTGTCAACCTTTTTAATTATGTTGTGCTTTGATTTCTTTGTATTCTTAATAGTTTATCAGTTATAATATATTAATATGTCATGGTGACACCGTCTTCCCGCCCCCAAAAAAGACATTGCAAAAGATAGCTGACATGATTACAGCCATCTAAGGAAGGTATAATGGATGAATGCAAAATTGTGTAGACACTAAGAAAGCTTTTATCTAGACAGTGTTAGTCTAACACGGAACACTAAATTGCATAAATAGCATGATCGCAGAAAACAAGCACCTAATAGAGCAGTGTGTGCTCAGAGACAGACTGATTTATGTGCTGTGCATAACCATGAGTGTTGACGTATACTAAGATAAATGTGCACTTGTGCTGCTATCTGCAACATGCCATTAGACAATATACGCACCATGGACAAAATTATATGAAAAAGGAGAAGCCTAAATTGACACCCCTGTGGACAGTGATCATCAGATCAGATATGAATTACCTTTCTACAGTTTAGCAAAAGTTCCAATTGAAAAGAAAAAAAGGTTCCCAAATACCATTTTGGCCTCTTCTAGAAACACACAAGCTGGGTACTAAAAGACCTTATTTTGTAACCAATTTTATGAAGATCTACAGAGAGCATAATGGATCTTATCAAAGAGTATCACTTCTACATAATTTGTCCAATACTCTTCATCAAAAAAATTAAAAACAAAAAAACACCAATGAGAAGGAAATGATTTTCTTTGACATATAGTTTTGTTTCCGTAAGCATTTATATGCTCCTCCTAACAGACCATATGGACTTCATCATGTCTCAATATTTGATAACATTCAATTTCATCAATCATTGAGACATGCATAAAGTTGAATGTATAGATCTTTAGTCCAATGATAGATCATGCTGTAAAAAGGCATTCACCAACATTTCATCAAATCACATTTTTTCCAAACAAATCAGAATCACTAAGTCTCTAGGTTCCAAAAATTCGATTAAAAAGAATGTGTAACCAGCCCAATATCTCTTCAACCAACAACTTAATTAAACACGATCTATCCAACGTATCTGAATTTCAAAGCAGAAAATGAAACTTTTAACAATCCAGCCAAATAGAGGACGATAAGCATCTGATCTACCATATGAGACCATTATAATATAGACATCTTTCTAATTTCGCTCACTTTCCAAAATTATCCAATCAAGTGAACACCAGGAGTGAAATCAATGAAGAAAGTTCAACAAATCAATTCTCAATAATAAAAATATCGATATTTATAAATTCAAAAAAAAGAAGAAAAAGAAGGAAACCTGGATAGTCATAGCCTTCTTGTTGGACTCCAGTTGGCTCCCTACACCGAATCAAACCCCAATTCATCAAAAAAACATGAATCAAAACACCAATAGAGATCAAGATCCAACAAGGGACAACGTAACCCTAACCCTACCCTTCGCCGCCTTCTGCTTCTCCAGGTTCCTCTCCCTCGCCATCCTCGCCTTCTGACCGTTCCCTCCTCCCATCTCTCTCTCTCTCTCTCTCTGATCGACCGATCGATTAACTACGGAAACCCTAGATTTCAGTTGTTGATTCTTAAAAAGCACCCGAAAAGAAGAACGTGAGTGAGAAAAAATTAAATAAAAAAAAAGAGACACGAAAATGCGTCGAAGTTTCGGTACATAGCGCACACGGTATTTATTTTGGTGGACCAGAATCCATTAATCACTGATGAATATATAATACAGGGAAATCTATAGAGCCCTGAAAATCTTATTAAAATCCATATATAATCTCCTGAAAATATTTAATAAATCTAAGTAATCCTCTTAATAAAATTATAGTTGATAGATGATTAATATTTCATGAGTATCTTATTTAATTAATCCTAACTGAAAATACAATATACTAAAAATCTCTACAATGTGTTAAAAATGTAAAAAATCCTATGAAAATGATGATTTTACCCTCTCTAGATATATTATAAAATCCTATTCGGAAGGAAAAAATCGTCATTTACAAAAGATTTTTTCATATTTTTATCAAATTGTAGGATTTTTTTGGTATACTGTGTTCTCTATCAGGATTAACAAAACATATTATTTATAAAATATTCATCATTTGTAATCGTAAATTTTATTCAGGGGTTATTTAGATATACTAGGTATTTTTAGGGGGTTATATAGATTTTAAAAAAACTCAGGGGGTTATATGGATTTTTCCCAATAATATATGATTTATTGTATAAGATTTAAATCATTTCAAATTTAATATTTTGATAAATAATTAATCATAAAAATAATTATGAAAACACCTACACTAGATCATGTGAAGATAGAATAAAGTGAACCCTAAAAAAATTCTTTTATTATTTTATTAAAATAATAAAATATATAATGAATTATTACTTGTTCATTTTTTCAATAATACGGAAATAAAATAAATTAAAGACAATTATTAGAAACAGATGCGCATAATCTATTCGATGAGACCGAATCCAGTCAGTTCGGTCAGTATTGAACTGGACCACATGAAAATTAAACTACACCAAATATAAATCGAACTGTAAAATTAATTGTTGGATATATATTTCACTATCCTATTAAATACTGAGGATATTTAAGAATTCATATTTTCTTCAATAGTTGATTGTATTCAATAAAAGAGTGAAATATATACTTAACAATTAATTATACAGTTCGATTTATATGTAATGCAGTTCGATTTTTACATCATTCAGTTTGATACTGATCGGATTTAATCCTAACTGGATCTGAACCCCTATTCGATGTGCTTTCATTGGTGGGTCCATCAAAATTTAAGACTCTTGGATCTTGTGCTGGTTTATGACCATTAGTGGGTCTAGAAATTTCTCTTTTTTTGACTCAGCGACTGCCACGGAATGAGATCTACGTGTTCTCTGCGTAGAGGAAACTCTGTGTTGATTATCTAATGAGTGTCACGATGATAATTTAAAAAAAATTAAAGAATGCATGCATAATTTTTATAGTAAATAACATTATAAATGATATTATTTTTATGAAATTGTTTTTTTTAAATAACAAATTTTTATTAGATAACATATAATTTACATGTGATTGTTCCATAGAGGATCCGAACCCACCCGACTGCCACCACCTGTTTAGTGTTTACAATCAATTCACCAGCTCGTTTTTACCAAAAATTTGTGGTAGACAGGGAAAAAAAAGAATTTTTTATTTTTTAAAGAAGTCCTACCCATTCCAACATAACCCATATGGTATATCAATCAAAATCCCACGAGTGCTGTTACACTCAATTTTTTCAGTCCAAACTATGTATCTATATATCTCGTTACAGATTTAGTGAATGATATACTTCGTTAGATGGTGTATATACTTCATTAAATATTTTCTTACACTTACTAAAAATAGAATTATTCAACTTGAAATGGAACGATATGTACTTTGTATCAAAGCATATACATCATTAGATGATGTTTACTATTTTTTTTTAAATGAAAACATTTGAGGTCTAAGTTTTGATTGATGAATGTGATTGAATATATCATTTTCCAAATCCCACCCCAATATCAAGCCCAATATTCATTCTCTCTCGCGGCCCCTTAGCCGCCGTTTGGATACAGAATGTAACTTATTCTTGAGTATATAATTATTCTGACATAAGGGAGTATAAAGAAGGATAAAATGATTTTGTGTTTGATTGTATTTTGAATTATTCTTATTGAAAAATGTAATAATAAAGTTTTTGTTATTTGTATAAAATGTAAATAAAGTGTGGATGCTGATTTATAAAAGGTGAAAAAATAGTGATAGTTGATTTGATATGTGATTTATAAAAGGTGATAACAATTGATTTGACAATAGACCCACATATTCTTTAAATGGAATAATTTAATTCCAAGAGTTGACTGAAAAGACTGAAATCCATATACTATTTTATAACAGTTTATCGAGATATACATTATCTCTAGGTATTCTGGGCATCCAAACACCGTATTCTTTAGATGGAATAATTTAATTCCAAGAGTTAATAGAAAGGCTAGAATCCATATACTATTTTATAACAGTTTATCGAGATATATATTATCTCTGGGTATTCTAGGCATCCAAACACGGTATTTAACATATTCTATTTTATTTCAAAATCTATCCAGGATTATACTGCATCAGATGGGTTGTCGTCCTTGACGGAGAAATATTTTTTTTTTTTTTTTTTTTAAAGAAACCGTAGAAAATTCCATTTTGCAAAAAAAAATTAAAAATAGACAATGCCAGAGAATAGGTTGCGACACTGAAAGCTAAGGTGGTCGACTCAGCCACACCACTTGCAGGTGTCACGGGTCTCGTCTGTGTTAGATCCCGTGATCCGAGCGGGGGCGAGAAGGCTTTGGAAGGTCGTGAAGGCGTTCTCAGCCTCGACGTCCGCGAAGACTTGGGGGAGTCCTTGGTGGGGGAGTAGAGGTGCTCTACCAAATGCCCTGGGTCTGGAGGGTCACACTGTTGTATCATTATACGATTTTTTTTTTCAAAGTAAAAAAAAAAAAACTCTTATATCTTAATATATATTTTATTTTGTATATTAGTATGTATTTCATTTGGAGAGTGTTGATGTTTTTTAAAGAAAATAAAAATGGTGTGGATTTCTATTGAGATTGTACATATGGTTGAATATATCATTTTTTTAAAATGATAAAATGCATTTGGACCTAGCACCCGTTTGGATACAGAATATGATTTATTCTTTGGTATATAGTTATTCCACCATAAAATGTGTATAAATAAGGATAAAACGATTTTGTGTTTGGTTATGTTTTGAATTATTATCGTTGGGAAACGTAATAATAAAATTCGTTGTTCGTATAAAATGTGAATACAGTATGGATAAAAGATTTATAAAATGTAAAAAAATGATGATGGTTGATTTGACATGTGATTTATAAGAGGTGATGATAATTGATTTGACAGTGGGCCCACATATTCTTTGGATGGAATAATCTGGAATAATTCTAATTTTTAAGGATTGGTTGGAATCCATATACTACTTTATATCAATTTATTCTTACATAGGTTATACCATGGTATTCCCTGTATCTAAACAACAAAAAACACATATTTTGCTTTATTCTCACTTCCCTGGGCTATTCCATATCCAAAAGGGGGAAGTTTTTGAAACTTAAACACCCCCTGATGTTAAAAAAATGCATTTACACCCCTAACGTTTGATTTTTTTTTATTAAGATGGGATAAAAGTATTTTAAAATTATTTTTTTACCTTTTAATTAATTTTTTAAATATAAAAAAGAGCTAATGAATAACTTTGGATATGCTTTATGTATAATAATTAATACAATAATCAACTCTTCAAATATATCTAGAAGCATTTTTTTGTAATAATTAACTCATATAACAATTAATTAAAAAGTAAAAACACAATAATGATTTAATTAAAATGGTAAAACTGAACTTTTGTTCCAACTTAACAAAAATGTAATGATAGGGGATGTAAATGCATGCTTAAACTTCATAAGTGTGTTTCTGCATGTTTCAAAGATTTTAGAGAGTCCAAACGCATTTTATCATTTTTTAAAAAATTCCCTCAAAGGGGCCATTGATGGAGCCTCACTTTGAGGCCCGGACCCTTTCCGACTGGCTCGTAGGCCCGACCACAGGCCCGGTCCCGTGGGTGCCCAGGTACACACAGTCTTGCAAATTTGCAAACATACAGATACATTGATTAAATTCAAAATAATCTATACTGTTTAAAAAAAAAAAAAAAAAATTAATTCAATATATATTCACTTCAATATGATCAGCACTGTCACACACATTTGCTGCTCCTCACCGGCCCCCTCCAGATCACAGTCACACCATTTCAGCACCCCCACATCAGACCAACCCTCGACATTAATATTAAATTAAACCCAAACCCAACTCGAAATTCCATCACATCTCCACTGTTAAGAATCAAAAACCATGGGAGGAGGGCACGGTGTGATGTCTTCTTGGCTTGTTTTCCTCTTCTTTTCTGAGGCTTGTGTTGTTTGCATGGCACGTGCGGGAGGACTCTCAACCTTTGAAGGCCATGCACGTACACATGACAAGATCTTAAAAGACGCTTACGGTGATGGCCCCGGCTATGGCTCTGGAGGAGGTGGCGGCGGTGGGGGGTGTAGTGGTTTTGGTACGGGTCCTGGAGTTGGTGGCGGCGCCGGTGGGGGGAGTAGTGGTTTTGGTACGGGTCCAGTCTTTGGTGGTGGCGGCGGTGGAGGCGGAGGTGGCGCTGGTGGGGGTAGTGGTTTTGGTTGGGGTCCTGGCTTTGGTGGCGGCAGCGGCGCTGGTGGAGGTAGTGGTTTTGGTGGGGGTCCTGGCTTTGGTGGTGGCGGCGGCAGTGGTGGTGGACGAGGGCCTTGGACAGGTGGCAGTGGTACTGGAGGTGGTTGGGGCTTTGGCTTGGGTGTTGGTGGTGCAGGTTCGGGTGCCGGTGGTGGTTCGGGGTTTGGTCCAGGTGGTGGTGGTGGTGGCTCGGGCTATGGAGGCGGTGGTTCGGGCTACGGCATGGGTGGCGGTGGTGGTGGAGGGTCAGGTTATGGACATGGGGAGAGGGGGCCGCATCCGTATGTTGAGGGAGGCAAGATTTGAGTTTGATTGTTAATGTAATGTTTTTAGTTTTTTTTATGAATAATACCGTTTCATCATATGTAATGCTTGTTTTGTTTTAGAATAAAAATCCAAAAACGGATCACCTTTTATATTGTCTTCTGATATTCTTAAATTACTGCTTGTATAATCATACTGCTTATATTTTAATGTGTCTGATATTTGTTCAAAAATTATATTAATATTACGTGTAGCCTCACGTGCATTCTGTTTTTTTGGGGATCACCAACTCACCCACTCATGTATCCTTGATTTTTTTTTAAATTAAAGATAATGAATAGGGGTGGTGTAATAAAAACACATGGCCGATTTAACCAAACACCCAAACCCCCACAAATCGATTTGACCAACCGATTTAGCTTAACTTCCTAAAAAGTTGGTTATATCGATTTTAGTTTAATATAAAATTAAAGATAATCTCACTTATTAAAAAAATATTGTTTAGTCCTTATCGTCACCCCCAATTAACTATGTACACGAGTAATTTTAACTATATATTGAAAGTTACCAGAATGAATGCCCATACCCTTTATTTCTAAAAAATTAATATAACACGCTAAAAACTTATGAAAATCAGAAGAAAAAAAATCTCTTCAGGTCTATTTTATTCAACAATATTTATTTTAATCCCTACCATAACAAAAACTAACCAGATCTGTGATTGACTCGAATCATACATGATAAATTACTGTAATACCATTTTAAAATTTACTTAATAAATTACTATAATAAACTACTATATTTGTTATTGATTTTAAGGATATTTACATTTTTTTATTTTCATAAAGATTTAAGGGACTCACATCAATTTTTTTTTAACCCTTGGTGGGTATGGGATTGCAAAAGGATTTTCAAGAAAATGCATGGGTTTTTTTTTATCATCAAACGGACTAAATCAGATTTTTTTATATTTTGTATGGACTTATTTAAATGTATTTATTGAAGTAATTTAATTCAAAAACTAAATTCGTTAACCACATACTTTATAGAGACATGAGACGATTTTTCAATTTTACATGGACTAAAATCGATTTAGCTAACTTTCTTGGGAGTTATATATATTTTTCCATTAAAATTTTAAACGAAACATTAATCAATTATCAATCCCTATAGATGAACATGTCAAAACTGAAATATTATCATATCAATAACCATATAACATATATTCATACATCGTAATCATGCTAGGAAATCAACCGAAACAATAGCAAATACATTTACAAAGTTTGAAAAATAAAATCCAATTAAAGTTCAAGCTCATTTTCAGATGACGCCACATGACGACCTGCCATGTTGGAACAATAGCAAATACTTTTTCTTTAATAAATAAATAAATAAGCTAATGAAGCATTAACCTCATTAAAGATTATAAATAAGGGTGTGTTTGTACTACACAGAAAATGAGAGAAAATAAAAAATTTCCATTTGACCACCAAAAAAACCTACCGTTCGTGCTAAACTAGTAGAGGAAATTTTTTTCCCTTTGCTCGTCTTATTAGGATTGGAAGAAAAAAATTTCCATACGATAGAGGAAAGTAAAGAAAAATGAGAGAATATGTGATTTTTTTTTCACGTATATAAAAACAATCCAAATAACATTTATGTGAGATTTTTTTGTGATTCTTGGTTAAATTTTTTTCTTTTGTTCTTTCATATTTGATTTATTGAGTGGTCTAGATTTTTTTTTTAATTTGTTGAATAGATTTAGTTTTTTTTTTTTTTTAGTTTATTATTTTTACTTAACCTATTTAGATTGAGATTTAGATCTGTTTTTGTGATTTTTTTTTATTTGTAGAATAGATCTAGGTTTTTTTTTTTACAATTTTTATTTTCCATCACTGACATAAACAACAGTTTTTATTATCCATTACTTTCCATTACAGACACAAACACCGTACAAACTGACCAAAGGAAAAATAATTTCTTTTCCATCGGTTTTTCTTTAACTCAATTTCCATCACTTTCTTTCAATTTAAAAATAAAAAAATAAAAAAAACTCCATGTACAATTCAAATATGCAAGCTCAGGGTGCATTCTCGTAGAAGCATCATCAGTGATGGGCACTAATGCATAAAATCCTCTTTACAGTCATGTGTGCAATCTCACATATATCAAACGAGAAATATACCTCATTGAATTAGCACCCTCTACTCGTATTCGTAAAGGAGGTCATGGGTTCAAATCTTGGGTTATGAATTTCAAAAAAATAATATAAAAAAAAATTGTTCAGCAAAATCAATGTAGGAATAACTAAATATAACATTTTCCCTAGGCAACTTGAATAATACAGCACATAGACCTACACTTTCCACTATGGAAAAAAACAAAACAACACAAAACAAACCTAGACCATGAATTTTGTAAGCCTCTAATTTTATGCATTAAGAGATATATAAATGGTGGATGACTAAACACTTACCACCACAAGAGTACCTGCTATCGCACTGAAGAGTCCCTTCTTGGTCTAGTTGAAACAAGTCTTGGATTGGTAAACCAGATTGTGTAAAGGAATTGCTTCTGAGCACCATCATGGTTGCAAATAAGCCGCAGCTTCCCTCTCTCCTTCATCCACCTGAGGAGGATCTTCATGTGCTGTTTGCCTGTCAGTCCTCTCAATCCAACAGTCTTGAGTTGACATTTCAAAAGGCAAATCAATATTGGTCCAGTAAGAATCCAAAAATACGATTTTCAAGTGTGCGCAGAACAAATGCTTTACTAATACATTTTACCTTGATATAATTGAACCCAAGGGAAAAACTACTAAATTGGAGAAACTACTAACTCAGTGACCACGATACTATAAATGGAACTCCGTTCCACATGCATGTATTGAAACTTCATTAGACTGAATGGTTTTATGTTCACGCTTCACAATAATCAAAACCAGACAAAACATCAGTGCTTTTCAATAGGTAAGCAGTGGGATATGAACCCAGGAATTCGTGGTTGAAAATTTTCATTGTAAGCCTTTAAGATATGGGTCCAACACCAAACATCAGTAAAATAATATAAAAGGCGAGACAATGCATCTCCAAAAGATCACTGCTTACATATAGAATGTATATAGCCCTAAAAACTCAGATATCGCTCAGCAATGAAAGTCGGCTGTTGGATTGGTTTCTGAGGGCAGTAAAGTACGGCAGCATAAATTCAACAAGAGACTTTGTTCCTGATCATATTGGAAAAGTAGTGGAATTCAATCTACCTTCATTCATGTTGAAGGAGAGACCAGAAGACTTAAAGTCTTTCCAACAAATGGAAATATCAACAATGCTGGACTGAAAAGATGGAGGAAATTTACTAACTTTTGAATTTCAAGCAGACACTTGCCAACAAACCAGAACTTGTGACAGTATATGCATATAGGGCATCAAACAACTCACTGAAGCAAGATGATATGAAAATTGAATTACATCATATTGCAAATATGAAAACACAGTGCCTGTTTTTTTTTAATTAAATAATTTCATTGCTGATATGATATTACAAAATGTACATCAGAGCAATTCATGACGAATGGGTGAAAAAACTATTTCTTTTGCAAAACATCCATTCTTCATTCATGTCACTCATTAGGGATTTCCTTCTCCTAGATCTACATGAAGGTGGCCTTCATCTCTTATAGTTAAATCTCTCTTCTATCTGCTGACCATGTTTTGAACTGATGGATTTACATTAGCATCACACATGTATTTCGGATGGCTCACTCATATGAAATAAAATTGTCCGAAAAAGATCTGAAAATAAAAGCATGCTGTTTGTTGTTTTACATTTTATCAATGCATTATTGTACATTCTCTCAAAAGATTCAGCATAAACTACACATACTACATAGTTGCCTGTACGAGGAGTTCAGCTGCAAATTTCAGTTAATCAGGACATGGATGTTCTAGCACTGGCTTTCTGTTGGGCTAGTAGGGTGCAAATATAATTTTTTAGGACATAACCTGTCTCCATGGTTTTTTCTTTGGAGGCAAGGTTTCTTTGGAGATTGCCTCTGATAAAAAATTTTTTACATTAGTTCCCTATAACAGCCTTAACATGTCAGATCCTCTATCAATCACTTTCTACACTCTTTTATGTTAAAAGAGTAACCAGCTGACTACCTACTTACTAGTTGCTGCCTTGCTGGTTTAGCGGAAAAAAACTAGGCTAAAGAGGGGATAGTAGTAAGGGAGGGAATCTGTCTGCAGTATGACGCAATTCTTCAAAAAAAAGGAAGGAGAAGAGGGGATAGTAGTAAGGGAAGGAATCTGTGCTTCAGGAATCCCTATGCTATTTGTTGGCATTGTGGCTGGAAAAAAAAAATAGAGAAGCTCTTTGAAGGCAAGGTAGGACATATTGAAAGCACTTAATCGTCAATCGTTTGCTTCCTCAGAGAATTGTGTCTCCATATTCTGACAGCAGAGGAAGTGAAAGTTAACAGGGAGTGATTGTTCTTTGTGTAGTAAGGAGGTGGCTTTCTTGATTGTGGGCAGGTCTTTTTGGACATGTCTATTTTTGGAAATGAAATATCATTTATAGTTATATCCCATCTTAATCTATGCTTTGTATATTCTCTATTGTATGTTTTTCTTTCTTTTTGTAATCTTTGTTTGACTGATTAACAAAATTTGAGAAAATTATTATTCCTTGAAAAAAATCAAGTTACCCAAGAATTTCACTTCCAGACCTTCATGTCCTATGACTCGTAGCACATGACACCTTTCCAGTTGAAGGGAAAGGGATGCATATATGAGGTTCTTGGAATAATGTTCTCTATAATTACATTGTTAAAACTTATAGTTGTCACATCTTCTGGGTTCCGCGACAAAGTCAGTCTGGTGAATCATCACAAAGTGGTCAATTTTCTAGGGCCATCTATGCAAGGGGACCTAGAGAAACTTCATAATCAACTCAGGAAATTTAATCAAATACAAAAACCTAAAATCTGTCCATTATTTGCATTGCTACTACATTTTCTGACCATAAGGACCATAAATTTGACAGGCTTTGTAAAGGAACAGACGACTCCATTCCTCTCAGTATTAATAATGATATATTTGATAACTCGGACATCCATTGCAAATGCTTATGCTATGTTCGCCCAACAGGATTATGAAAATCCACAGGATGCAAAATTAAACCATCTCGTAAAGGATGTTGCAGAGATTTTTTTTTTTTTTTTTTTTCTTTCTGGAAATGGTGATAGAAACAGCTAAAAAACGGAACCCCCTATGATCATCAATCAAAATAGAAAATTCAAATTGTGTACATAATCGACTGAAAACACAGATTTAGGTTAAGCAACAACGTCGCCTCTCTTGGACAAATCGTTTTGAGCATTCAAAGAGGGAAAAAAAACAGAACCGTTACCTTGACGTGGTCCCAGGTCTCGGAGACGGTAAGGGGTCCGTGTTCCCTGACGACGTCGAAGATGACACGTGTCATCATATTCGTCTGCTCCGGCGGCGTCTTCAACTCGATCGGCTTCATCTTCGGCTTCGGTTTCTTTGCGAAGCATCTGATCGCCGTCGCAAACATCAGGCGTGTTAGGGTTCTCCAAAATGCCGACACCAGATACTTACTCCGATGATCTTCGTCACTAGTGGTAGAGTCCGAGATCTGTGTGAAAGCCGAAGTTGGGTTCAATTGGTTCGGGGATTTAGTTAGTTGTCAGCACTGACAAAAAGTTGCTCCCACATTTCCTCATTTCCTCGATTTCTAATTTATCGGCCATGGGTAACATTTTCGTAGACCCATGGAACTCCAGTTCATCTTTTTTTTTTATATAAAATTATACCCTTATTAATACACATTATTATATAAAATAAAATATATGCTAACATACATTAATATATTTTTATTATGATAAAAAAATAAAAAAAAACGAACTACAATACATATTATAAGAGTATAATATATACTATGTTATAAAATATAGGAGTGAATTGCATGTATCAACGCTCATCTCTCATCTAAAAATCGACATGAAAAATGTCCGTAGAATGATAAAAGGGAATCCGGCCCAATAAAACTGACGTCAGCAGACCAATCCAACATGGCACTCCCCGGAGAAGGCCAAGCACGGGGAGGCAACGCGAGAAGATCCACTTCCCACGTGTCAAGCTCCTGTTCTCCGCACTCCTTTGTCCCAGAACCACAATTCCAATATATCCAATCAACAATTCTAACCAACAATAAAATCCACCTCATCATCCCATCCATCAATCACTCATCAAACGGCCACAAGAACAAGTTCAGTATATTAAAAAAAAAACTGCTTTTTTTTAATTATTTTTTTGAACACATACATTCCCCTCCATGTAAAAGATGCATGGCTATAAACACACAGAAAACCCCCAATAAGTGCAGTTATAGTCAAAACAAAAGAAGCTGAGAAGAGGATATGTTCCTCCAGCTTCGGATGCCGTGCCTCCCCGTCATCCGCGGTGGCGGGGTGGTTGTGGTCCCGAGGGTGCACGAGCACCATGGGTTGTGGATCATGGGGCTCCAGGGTGCACGGTGCCCGTTGCGGTGGACCCGAGTCAAGGCGTTGAAGGATGAGAGGGGAGGAGGGGCCGGGCGGTTCACTGGAGGGGAATGGGACCCCGGTTTGGAGGTTGAAGTCCCGTTCGAGCAGAGACCGGTATGTGAATAGCAGCTTCCTGCAATAATCTAGCACAGTTTAGTTATTCAGGTGTCTGGAATTGAATATATAGAGGAAGAAGAGAAACTACTTTTATATATGATGAATTATGCATGGATGGGAAACTATGGTTTCATATTATTATGAATGTATTGATGGAGCTTAATTGGGATATAATCTGAATTATAAAGATCAGATGAGAGTGACATCTGTGGTATGTTTTGTGATCCATGGAAGGGCATTAAAGACAAGACATGCTGTTTTAGATCCAGTTTTTCCATACTTTGATATAGCCAAGATAAAATATAGCAAAAGATAGAAGCAATACTGAGATTCTCAAAATTGCAAGAAAATAAAGTGGACAAAATTAGAAACATAACATATATGTTGAATGCTCATAGTAAAACATCCTATAATTTCTAGTTCAGAAAATTATCTATGCTCAACCCCAAAAAAAGGGTCATATGGGCAGGAACAGATTGAAATATTGAAGCAAAGAAATCCTAAATTTAAGGCCTCTCTTAGGAGAACAATATGATCCATCTAAATTTTTATTGCCAACCTCAAGCCTTCTGAGCATCCAGTGAAGGACTACACTTCCAAAGTGAATCATATATAACATACCGGGTGATATGTCATACTAAACCTTAAACCCTGGATGAATCTTTTCCAAGTTCCAGACCACCATTGTCAACTTCGACTGCTCCCACACAAGTTCAAGGCCATTTCTTACACAACAGGTGGTGCATATATAGAGGATATATGCAATATAAGATTTCAAATTCTGAGCAATGCTTTACTCCATGTTGTTCACATAGGCCTGCAATTTTTGAAGGAAAGAGAGCGATGACCACCAGATTTTATTAAATATGCATCATCTTCTTTACCTTGGCCTGTTAGTGGACTGAGGGTGGAAGGAAGAGTTTTTATTTGTAAGGATGGTCATCTCATTAAGAACTGCTCTTAGTTTATAAAGAAGTCTTATTTTTTGATCTAATATTCATCATAAAGCACTAATTTTTATTGAAATCAATAGATCCTTCTTAAATGTAACTGTAATGTCTTTACCTTTAAATCTGTTTTTGTGATAGGTAAATGAGTACTCCTCCCTGAAAGATGGCCCGCTCTATTCATGGGGTGAATTAAGTCCTGGCTCTTTCTTTATACGCCTTGGTGGCTTTTCATTAGCAGCATTCACGATTCTGGGAGGACCAATTGCAGCTGCAAGCTTTAACCCTTCTAGAGTAAGTACTTGAACTCTACCATGTAAAAATAGAGCAAAATTTGGCTACTCAGATAAACAGTTTGATATATGTGAAATTCCTGACCCCCTTCATTAAATAACAAAATTAGAAGAGTTTTTTTATATTCAACCCCCTTAAATTAAACTTACAAATATATAAACACTCAAAATCCTACTTGGATCCTAACAACCATAAATGCATCCTCGATCGACTCAAATGGATTTGGACTCACTTAGGCCTGTACAGGGAAATCCAGTTATTACAGAACACCGAGCCTTTTTAATAAAGACTCAACCAATAAACTAAAATGGATATGCAATTGACCCAAGAACAATCAAAATAGCTTATTTAGGTTCCTAAGATGGTGTCATATTGTCCCAATTTAAAACCAATCATACGATACAATATACACTAGATATTGGATATCGCAAATGCTGCCAGTTTTCTTAAGATCTCACTTTTTAGAAGTTTTAATTAAAATACTTTCCTCAAACACTTTTTCTACATTTTCCTAAATTTTTGGAATTGAATCACAATTGTTCTAAAAAATAATTGGAGAACACAGAGCATGAAAAATATGTAAAACAATCCATTTCTTTTAAGCTATAGAGATTACTGTCAGGCATATTTTATAACAAAGGGCATAAAATGCTATTACATACCAATTGTACCAAGTAAACTCTTTCATTATTATAAATTTTTTTGAACAAGCAATGATTCAGAGATTAATTATGCTCTCTCCTTGACTTTGTAGGAGCCATTAAGGTTTGCGCTAGCTGCAGGGGCTGGAACTCTTCTTCTAGTATCTCTAGTTGTCTTGAGGATATATCTGGTATGGAACGAGTTTACTTTGTCATAAATATTAATAGCTGCATCCTTTCCAGGACAGCTTATTACACCAAACTTTTTAATTGTCAATTAATGCAATCATTATATTATTCACAGAAAGATTGAGGTGGAGTGGAAGCTAAAAACATACAAATTTTTTTACACATGACCAACTTTATATATATAACTTTTATAGCCAAACAAACACATCCTCCTGATTTTATACAAGAACTTAATGGCAAGGAGAAATTGAGAGGGTAAAGCAAAATCATTGAAATGCTAGGGAAGAAGCTTGGTTCATGTTCTAAATATGCAGGTCTATGTTGTGAACACTAACTTATTGGTCCCTGCACCAAGAGTTCATTGATATGAACCACTAAGTAATGCATTGGTTGATGGATGGTCGATCCTGATATGCAAGTCCAATGGTACAAAAAAAAGCATCCAGAGCACCTCGAAAACTAATCATAGAGCACAAGACACAAGCTCTCTCCAGCACACCAGCATGGCAAATTCATACACATGCGAGAGGGAGGAAATATATATCTGAAGTAGTAAAAGGGGAGTGACAAGCTCTTGGGGGTGGTGGGGGGGGGGGGGGGAGGGATATGAGTTTTTATCTTCTTAATTGATGGACATGAGATGCAGTGAGATTGGAAAGGAAACACTGAGGGCATGTATAAGTTCGAAGATACAAAAATACAAAATGGCAGACTCAAGCGACTTTGTTTCCATCAGTATCTAGTATCTACCCATTACATGGGATTATACAGTCAAATTCTAGGATAGATGCTTTAGTCACAAACAATGAAGCTTCACCTAGCACTTTTTATAGATACTGGTTCAATAAATCTACACAAATGAGAAGTTAAATGAAGATGTTTTTTAGTTAAACAGAAATTAAAATCAGATCAAGTGATAATGTGCCTTCTGAGTCAGAGCTACCCTAATAGTGACATTTTAGAAAAGAATTATAACTCAATATTACAGGTGAGAATATGCAGTAAAATTACATTACAAAACTTAAAACCAACATCCTCTGTATATGGATTAAAATTAAAGAAGCTATACATGTTAACCAGGGGAAAATATGTACCTGGTTATATATGATTCATCACGGTATTATTCTGAAATCGTTTTTTTTTTTTACGATAAAAAAAGAAGATTAGGGGATTATTCTGAAATCTTTCATCACTAATCCAGTAAATCAGAAGCCAATACCACGGGTGATGAACACACAGATAGGCTTCATCTGGTTTCTTCAGTAACTAGAATAAAACATCGAAATTAGAGCCAATTCTTGATCCATAAACAGCATTCATCAACCAACCTGCAATTAAATTTGTACTTTTAAATATACTGCAGGGTATTTTTCCAGCTTTCAATTACCGTATAAATCTTTCAGAAACTATCGTGTTGCAGGGATGGAGCTATGTTGGTGACAGGTTATTATCAGCAGTAGTTCCTTATGAAGAGACTGGATGGTATGACGGACAGATGTGGGTAAAACCACCAGAGGTCAGTGCAGACACTATACAATATGAAGGATACATGGGTCATTATATGTTAATATGGAAATGATTCAAAAGTATTTTACAGTTGGTATCTCAAGGATGATATTGTAATTCTTATATACAAATTGATGCACGGAATAATATACTCTTTGTGCTAAAAGTTAAAACTTTCAAGCTAGCATTGGAACTGGTTTGAATTTTGCACCACGGGTAACTCAACCTTATTTATTTATGTCTTCCTCCCATTGTTCCCTTGCTCAACACTTTGGATTTTAATTTTCTTTTTGCCAGTGCTTCATAGTTCTATAATAAATAGAGTTTTTCTTTGATAATTCTGATCCATCCATTCCTCTTTATCTCTTCAGTCCTCCAAAAAAGCCACCCCATTTCCAATCCAACAAGCTAACTCAGACAAACATTCATCTTATCAGCTCATGCATCCTGATCCATTTTGTTATATTCTAATTGAATTCTCAAAAGTCATTTCATGTGTACAATTATGCCTTCCAGCTAGCCAATATGCATATATGCAGTTATGAACCAATGTCCTGTGAATTTTCTCTCAGTTTTTGATGCTCAAGTCACACAAACACATTGGACATACTGTTCATATTAAAACAGATTCGGCTATCATGCTCCAAGTATAAAATCAAATAGTGTTCCTGTTTACATAGTAGTCATAAGACTCATAGCCATACCAAGAAGCTTTTAGAAAAATTATCAAATTTTTGCCTTTCACCATTCTATTGCGTAATGCACCTAAAATATAGGCAGATATTTATTTACAACAATCACATGATAGGGCCACTCATCAATGAATTCATATCCGATACTCAATCAAGTGCATACCTTCAAGCACCATGAAACCTTCGTTTGTGGTTAGGATAATAACAGAGGATAATCAAAACAAAAGTACTGGACCAAAAGACTACTGGAAAGGGATGGTTATGTTTGATATTACATTCATTGTTCTATAGCAATCTGCAAAGTGATTTGCATCAATCTTTGTGATAGCAATATGCTTATTTTTCTCTATCCCAGGTCTTGGCTCGTGACAGGCTGCTGGGTTCATACAAGGTGCCTGATTTTATATATTCCAAAATTTTCCTCCATTTTTTATTTTGCTCATATGAAAAGTTCTGTTTTATTCCTAGAGGAACTTCACATGTGCTAGAACTGTTCGCTTAGTAAGGAATGCATCATGTGCCAAATATTCTCATTGAAGTTCTCTCAGTTATCTTCCTTATCAAAAGAAAACAGAATAATTTGAGTAGCATCCCATACAAATCATAGAATGATGAGATGATTGCCTCATAAGGTAATCCATGGTCAACAAAATAAACAACTCTATACCATTGCAAGATATTCCCCAAATATTCCACTAGTTTTGCCAATAATATTATGCATAATCTCTAACAGGAATAAGGAAAAGAAAAAGCAGCCATTATATCATTTTTTTTTTGTGTGTGTGAACATTAAATCTGAGGTAAAACGTATGCTTGTAGGTGAAGCCAGTCATCAAGATGTTAAAACAAACACTAGTTGGCACAGGCACACTGCTTGTTGCAGCTGTGACACTCTTTATATTTGCAACACCAGCAGAGGATTTCCTGCACACTATTTTTGAAACAAAAGGGAGCAATCTGACTATCACTAGTTCGAAGAGCAGGCCTAATTTGAGGTACAAAATTATCCATTGTCGAATAATTGGATCAGAATTCAAAGCTACAGTTTTAGATGTTTTGCTAACTTTTCAAAATATGATAGGAAGGAGGAACTTCTCAGACTTCCGGTGGATGTAATGAAAGATGATGATTTGGCAGCAGCCGCTGCGGAAGCTGCTCAAGGGAGGCCTGTTTACTGTACAGATCGTTTTTACCGTGCATTAGCAGGTGGACAGTATTGCAAGTGGGATGATCTGGTTAATTGATGTAAATGATGTAAATAGATATCTGTAAGAATATCAAGATTTTGTGTTACAAGTAGTGAGTGAAAGCATTTTAGCCAATGGAAATGTCTCAATAGCTTGGTGAAAGCCCTGCTAAACTATGTAGCTAATCACAGATTTTCAAGAAGTAAAGATAATATGATCGGTAGGATTGTTATTATAAAGAGAGTTTGGAACCAAATCAATAAATAAATACATAAATAAGAACATCCCAAAAGATATAAAAGCATTCGATTCAAGTTTTGTTAAATTTTGAACGCTAAGCTAAAGATCAATATACACAACATGAAATTATATTTTATGAGATTGCAAAGAAACATAATCAATTCCACTGAGCAATTTTGTCAGAAGAGATATTAGTGATGGTTTCGTAATCATAGTTTGTTGGCCTCCAGTTTGATATTGTTGCATTTCAAATATTGATAACAAATTCGGCTTCCCTCCCTGACCTTTCGAATAGTATACCTAAGGTTTATATGATGTATCATATCATTCTCTCACTTTGGTACTAAGAGACAAAGTTAATTATATGCCTCGAATATGAATGCGGACCCTATAAAAGAAGCTCGCCCTTTTCATCTCATCTAGACATCTTTCATGGTTCATGAGTAGTTGCTCGCTAGTTGCATGAGTTGAAATTGAGCCACCTCCACAACCATTTGCACAACAACGCCACATTCATGTCTTCCAGGTTCAAGATGCCAGCTCGCTCATTTCTTTTGCTGCTACACACCATGTCCCATCTAACAAGGTGCACCTTCTTCTCTCTGTCTTTCACCCCATCCCACCAGCCTCTTACGGATCCCATCCAAGCGTTTGGAAACTGGACTAAATGGATTTTTTTTCCACTTGGATAGCATTTGGAAACAACTTAGGGTCATGTTTGAATATTCTATTACAAACCTGTTTCCAAAAGCCCCAAGAGGTCCCAGTTTTTTTAAAAATCTATAAAAAAAAAAAAGTATTTGAAAAACAACTTTAAGTTATAAAAAAAGATTTTTTTAGGAATTTAACCAAAGTATATTTTTTGAAAAATTAAGTTCAGAAGCTACTATAATGAAAAGATCATGTCCAAACTCATTTCCAAATGCTATCTTAAAGTTGCTTTTCAATTTATTTTTATTTTTATTTTTATATCGGAGGGAACTTCCATGGTTGACCTTACAGCCAAGCTGGAAGGCTACATCTGACCATCAGAATTAAACATGTTTATGATCCACTAATTTGTAAGATATGTTCCAGTTCCTATTGGAAGACATAATCTGAATTTCATTTATGTATTTTATATAGAATTAAACATGCTTATGATCCACAAATTTGTAAAATATGTTCCTGTTCCTATTGGAAGACATAATCTGAATTTCATTATGTATTTTATATATCCATTAGATAATATCTATGACTTTCAACCTTCTTTTACATATTGCATTTCAGGTGCTATAGTAGGATTGAAAACTTCTTAAACCTATAATTCACTCTTCAAATGGACATCAAGGAAGGTAAGTTTTTTTCTTATCATATCTTTAGAAAAGTCGGCTGGCACCCCCCATAGGTCAAGGGATCAAACCTGGGGGAACCGATCTTTAAAAAAAAAAATGCAAAATTGTTTTTTTCTCTCTTCAACAGTTGTGACCACTTAGGGCATTTGGAAATGCGATTAGATTAAGTAAATTTCCGCAAAAGCATGACCCAAACATGTTATCAAATGCTACCTAAAAGCCACAAAATGAACCTCTGAAATGCTTTCCATCACAACAACAATCACCCCAGAAGACCAGAACTACAGAAGTAATTGATCATCACCGATCGAATCCAGGCAGAATGTGATCTAGAAAACATTCAAGCAATTCAAACTGTGACTGAAAAAGGCACCGATTTCACTGGAACCAGACTACCTCGTAAGCCGCGAGTAGACGGAGGAACCTCCGAGAAGAGGATCTCCTCGAGATTCGGACGAGCCGGGATGGGTTTCTTTTGGCGCGTCTCCTGAAGGAGGTGTTGATTTCGTCAAGAACTTCTCGTCTCCGACGCGTCCAACACCTTGTACGCCTTCCGTCCGCCAAGACTCTTCGAGATCCGCCGGTGCGGTGCCTCCGCCGGTGAACATAACTACACAAGCCGCCCGGGACGAAGGGCTCCGCCATCCGTCCCTTCTCAAGATTCTGAGATACGCTATTTAATTTTCAGGAGGGAAAATATTAGAGGCAGCCATTTTTATACATCAAAACGCAAACCAAGCTTTTTTATTATTATTTTTTTTAATAGTAAACATTATTTATATATTTTAATAGTATTAAATGAACTTATTTTTAATAACCGTAAAAAAAATTTAATGAAATACATTGTCCAATAAAATATACGTTTCATTAGAATTTTAATGAGATATATATATATGATTGTATCTTAGAAAAAATCTATGTAACTCCTATTTTTTGAAGTTAATATACATGTATAAATCTAAATAACTCATGAATTCAATTTTCATTCATATAAACACAGTATATCAAAAATCTATTTAGAGGGGAAAAATCATCAAGATTAATTGAAACAGTTTATAGGGGTGTTTTTGTATTTTCTCTTAATTTGTTTTTAAAGAATAACTTTATAAGGATTTGATTCCTGGAACTCTTTTAAAGAGGTGAAAGTTGTTTGTCAATCTAATCAAAATCGATTCTCCACACATGCAATTTAGTTGAATCTTAAAAAAAAATATTAGAATTTAATTAAATCTTAATTTTAATTAAATTGTTCTAGCGTATGTGTTAGACCAAACCAATCCCTGGGTCCTGTCTGCGGAGAGATCGGGTTAAAGTGCCACCTAGCGTTTTTTGAAAAAAATTAATATAATTTCTTAGAAAGTTAGTTAAAATGATTTTAGTACCTATAAATTGAAATCGTCACAGGTTCTCATAAAGTCTACGTGGTTAATGGATTTAGTCTTTGAGTTAAACTATTTCAATAAATATATTGAAATATTTGATTTAGTCATTTTGATGACAAAAAGACCCTTGCCTTTTTCCTGAAAATTCTCTTGCTATTGTATACTCACTAAAGGTTAAAAAAACAGAAAAAAATCGATATAACTCCCCGAAAACTTATGAAAATGAAAAAGATTATGTAAAATCAGTAAATATCCTTAAATTCAATCGCAAATATAAATATGGTTAGTGTATTATAATAATTTATCAAGTAAATTTTAAAAAGATATTAATGTAATTTATTATGTATGGTTAGAGCAAATTACAGATCTGATTAGTTTTTTACTGTAGAGACTAAAATAAATATTGTCAGATAGGGACCTGAGAGGATTTTTTGATTTTATAGTAACCTTTTTCGATTTTCATTAGTTTTTAAGGAGTTATATCGATTTTTCAAAAATAAGAGGTGATGACATTTTAGTAACTTTCAATGTATAGTTAAGGTTAACCATACACAGTTAGTTAGGGGTGACGGTAGGGACTAAAATGATATTTTTCTAATAATAACATATCTGTGATGATTTTCTAATTTTATAGAGACCATAACCGATTTAGCTAACTTTTCAATGAGTCATACTGAGTTTTCCCAAGAAACATTTCCTTGCTAGAAGTCTGCAATTCATTGGCAAAATTCAGTACTGACGAAATATTTCATTGGTAATTTCATCATAGCCATATAACATCATGATTTTTTGAAATCCATATAATCCCTTAAAAACACCTATGTAAATCCAATAACTCCCTGAGTTAAATTTATATCGACAGATTATAATTATTTTGTAAATATTTTATATGTTTAACCTTAGATTAAAACATAATATTAAAAAAAACCTTACAATATATTAAAAATATAAAAAATCATCTATAAATGATGAATTTATCCCTCCGGATAGGGTTTTGTAATCTATCTGGAGGGTAAAATTATCGTTTATAGAGAGTTTTTTGCATTTTTAATAAATTGTAGGGTTTTTTTGACATTTTGTGTTTTCAATCAAGATTAACCAAATGAAATATTCGTAGAATATTCCTTATATGTAACCGACTCATTTTTTTATGAAGAAATGAAAATATCACCTTCTAAATTTCTGGCAATGTAATTTTAACTGAAAGTTAAACTGAGGGAGTTATTTGGATTTATATAGGTGTTTTCAGATAATTATACGAACTTTAAGAAAAGTCGAGGGTTATATGAATTTAAGATAGTTTGCAGGGGGGTTATTTGCATTTTTTCCTAAATAGAAACCTCACTTTTCCCCTAAATAGAAACCTCACTTTTTGGTAAAACAAACCACCCGACAAAACATGTTTCCTTAGTATTAAAAAAATTAATATCTTACCGACAAAATATTTCATTGTTAATATTTGATAAAACTTATGAATCACCGTCGAAGTTATTCCTTTGTAAAAGTTTTTTTTCCTTGGAAAAGAATATTGAGAAAAATCTTTTGAGTATAATACCCAGGAAATATTTCTCTTTTGAGAATTAACAAAAATGGAATTTAGAATTAACTCACTTCAAATCTGATCAATATATTTATGTATTTATAAGTATAATGTTTATTTGTGTGTGTACATGCTAGTTCTTTAAACATGCTAAAACTTGATGTATGATGCAAAAAGAATATGGTTAATAGTGTATATTTTTTGATATATATAGCATCTAAAAAGGGTAAGGTATGCTATGCATGGATATAGTTTATTTATTTTACTTAACTTGATTTTCATTAAATAGTATTATTTACAAGTTTTTCAACCGTGCAATGATTTAAGGATGCGTGAAATTTAATGGAAATAGTTTAATTGTTATAATTAATTTTTCCTTCAGGGGACAAAAATGTGCTGCGGGCGTCCGCAACGTGAGTTTCCTGCGGACGACCCTAGGCAAGCCACACGTGGCATTTCACCCCTCTTATTCCCTATACACTTTACACCTCCTCATGTTTTTTTTTGTTTTTTTTTTAATTAAACATAAGAATGCATAAAGGCAGTGACAGCTTCAATTTTTTTTTTCCGGATATAAAGATCCATGTATTTCTTAACTACAATTGAGAGACTATTTATATACTCCAATATTTTTTGAACTACCTAAATATATACCATGAGTTGTAGAGTGTAATATTTAAAAATTATCATTGTAAATTTTAACATTTATTATGTTATATTAATTTATTTTTTAAATATTCATAAACCTGATTTTATAAGTAATATCACTTTGTTTTATCATAAAAAGGGTTATTTTTTACAATTAAACAATAATAAATTATTTTACAGTTTATTTTAACAAACATTAACTAATGATTTATTATCTACTTTTCAACGGTTACAGCAAACACGTCTACTGCTTATTATATAAGTTAAAATATATAATCTATAAGGTATAATCTATAATTTCTAAATTAAAACTATAACAAACATGACCTATATGATTTTAAAAAAATTATCTACATATGTATTATCAGTATTTATTAAGTGGTTTAGATAGGAGATGACTGTTACATACGTATATATACACAAAAATTTATTCTCTTTTATATTTCAATATTATAGTTAGATATAGTTGATATATCAGTCAACTACTAGTATATAAGCAACTACAATATGGTTGAATTTTTTTTTTTATAGATATGTAACAGCTTTCTCCTATATAATTAAGTAACTACTAATATGAATGTTGTTAATTCATAATATAGTAATATATAACTGGAGATTAAAATTTTAAATAATAACTGTGGACCATATTAAATCAAAGACGAGTTTTTTTATCCATATATGTAGGTTCACTAAATACTTAAGCACCTTGATAAATATGAGTATTAATTTGATGAAACAAATCATTGTGTCTATGTAAGCAACTCATATTAAGTCCAATATGCCACACATCTTCCATGATTTAAAATTTTAAACACCAGTTACATATGAATTATACGGATTTATATTAATAGTTACTCACATAGGAGGAGGTGCGTGGTTACATATATAGAAATTTTCTTTTTATCAGTATTCCATATTGGAGCCACATGTGTCCATATAGGTAAGTGTATTTTACTAAATAGTTAAGAATCTTAATAAATATGATTATTTGATGCAACATATATATGTAACTTGTTTTTAAATTATATAAATATGTACTTGGGACATTTATCTATAACAAAGAGCAAATTTTATTGTTCCTTTTTTTGTAACTAAGACCAATTACTATATTTGTAAGTTAGTGTGGTAACGGAATAACTCTTTGTTCCTATGAACCACTTCAACTTTATATGGACCACATACGGTTTGAAAATTCACATATATATGTAATCACATTCTTTTATCTAAGCAACCATCAATATTGATTTAGATAATTCAAAATATGATAGTATGTAACTGAAATTTAAGTCATGCATGATTGTGTAGCATATTGATGCCAAACATGTAGAGATTCTCCTTAATTATACATATATGTAAGCATGACTTACTACAGAGCTAAGTAATTTATAAATATATGTATTTGATAAACAGAGGTGTGTAAAATATTTGAAAAGTTAAAAAAGAAATTAACAAAAAAAAAACATCTTTCATTTTTTAGTTTTGTTATATAGTTTTTTTTCCAGTTCCAATTCCAATCTTATATGCATCGATAGAAAATCATTGAAGTGTATACTCACATTAAATAGATATATGCTTTGATAGAAACTTTTTACTTTTTTTTATAAATACATATATACAATTTATTAGAGTATATACTTTATTTTTTATAAAAATATATAACTCATTAAATGAGATATATTATTTTAAAAAAATTAAAAACATGTGTAGACTGAAATTGAAGTTGAAAAAGGGGATGTATGTAACATTATCATTCACTTTTTTGCCCCTTTCAAACATTGTTCACCCCTTTTTTTTTTTTAAATCCGAATACGTGATTATCATCAAACCTGATCTCTCTAAAGTGTATTTTTTTCCTTTTTGTCTTCTGTGGTTGTCAAATAAAAGGAAAAAATGCGTATAACTCCCTATAAAGTTGTCTATATCCGTAGTAGCTCCTTTGTTTTTACGAAATCCTAATAACTCCCTATAAAGTTAATGTAAATTTATAAAACTCCTTGGTTAAAATTCAGCTAACAGGAGTGAATATTCCATGTATACTCCATCTAGTTAACCTCGTATTAAAAGCAGATATGCAAATATACCCCTAAAAACAATTTAAAATCCACATATGTTCATGCCAATTACAATTTGGATCCTCCCTATAGTTGCAATCTAACAGTTGTTACAATTGAGGAACATTTCATTTGTGTTAGTATTAAATAATTTAATAGTAATTGATCAATTGTGGTTAAATTTAACCAACAATTGGGTTACCTAAATTGACAGAAGGACCATAATGAAGTCACATTAACTTTGTAGGGAGTTTTTTGTATTTTGTAAAAAAAAAATAGAGACTAATATGAATATAGGAAAATCTATAGGGAGTTATATGCATTTTTTCCTAAATAAAAAGACTGACACCCCCAAAAAGTTTCCCTCTAAAAGTTTCCCTTTGTAGCGAGGCACTAGCTTGCTCAGTTGGTCTCCCGCCTCAGCGAATATTTCTATATTTAGGAGAGCAAGCCTTCCAACAAGTACATAAAATAAATAAAAAAAATTCCATCAAATCTCCGTACATTTTAACTTTTTGAGTTTTTAAAAATAATTAACTCTTCCTTAATAAAAATATGTATTTTTATATATATATTTTTAATTATGGTGTATTGTATTACATGTAACCATTTGAGTGAAAAATATTACAATTCTGTTGACTGATATATCTATTTAGTACTACACATTTTTTGAACGTGCAACACAGTCCCATGAAATAATAAAAAAATAAAATATACCGACATCAGCTTATCAAACACAATCAAAGCTAGACAATGTTTTGTCCATATTAGAAGTTTGAACTCTGTTAAATGCTAGTCTTGTTTTAAAGACGGACGTTTGAATTATCTGTTTGTTTTCATTAATTGTTTAAATGACTTCTGGAGGTGGGCTTGTAATTCGAAATGGGTTTATGATTTGTTAAATTGATCTGTGCAGGTTCAAGGCGGACCTCACGTTTTCTCTCTCTTCCTCTCACCCTCTCTCTTTTGGTTTGTTTAGCTGTTATAATAGTTTTTTTTTTTTAGCTAAACGAGTTCGAGTCGAGCCTTAATTTAAACTTCGACTCAGCTTGTTTAACAAACGAGCCGAGCGGAGCTGAGCTTCAATTGAGCTTTTCACGAACCCAACGAGCTGAGCTTGAACACAAAATGAAGCTCATTCTTGAACAAATCTAAACCCGAGTCGAGTCTGAGCAGATTAAAACTTGGCTCATTCGACTCGTTGACTGATATATCTATTTAGTGCTACACAATTTTTGAACGTGCAACACAGTCCCATGAAATAATAAAAAAATAAAATATACCGACAAAATATGATAAGCATATCGACTTATCAAACACAACAAACCGGAACAATGTTGTCTGTACTAAAAGTATTAATTCTCCGTTTTTTCAGATTTTCTTCAAATAGGCATGGTGGGTTTATAGTTCATGTATTTTGATCTCCTCTTTCATCTGGTCTGCTCACGTTCTCTGCTTTCTCTGCTTGCTTGGTCTCTACACCGACTCACCGGTTAAAACCTTCTCCCTCTCTGATTTCTTATAACGGGGTTTTAAAATGGGTTTCTGATTTTTTTTTCAATCTCTACTCAATTAGATTCATTCCGTGGATCGACTCTCACGTCTCAGGTTTGGATATCCCTCTCTCACTCTCTCTGGTTTCTTTTTGTTTCAATTGGGTTTCATGGGTTTCGTCACTGCATCCATCTGATCGACCGATTTTCATGGGTTTTCTCTTTCATTCTCTCAAATCTTTTGTCTCTCTTGTTTGTTTCGAATTCAATGTATCTTGATGGGTTGTTCTCTGCACTCTCACATACTCCATTGATTCTCTTTAGTTCTTTGTCAAAGTTTTTTTGGTTGTTTTAATGAATGTGTGAATGGGTTTCGTGAGATTCTCACATACATATGTATTAACATCATGTATTTGGCAATGGAATAGAATATGATGGATTGGAACTGGAACAGTTATTTAAACTAGTTTTAGTTTATTCAATTTTTTCTGTTTGTTTGGCACCTGTTCTTCATTCAAGGTGGAGTCATTTGTTTATAACTGAATGATACTATTTATTGAAAGTTTGAACAAGACCAATCCACCACCCCCTGTCCAAAAAAAAGGAAAGAAAATATAAACCGTTTGTTTAGTTTTATGATGAATTGATACTCAATCTTACTAGATTTACAGAGTTCCTGTTTCGGTTTTTTTTTTGTCTTTTTTGTTGATGTTCAATCTGTCTCTGATAGCTGTCTCGGTTCAATCTTTGTTCAATTTCGTATTTAAAGTTTTTTTAGGCCAGGTTGATGTTTTGGATTGACATGGGTTATTAAGTTTATGTACATATGTATTGTGATGGAATGGAAATGGAACTGTTATTTAAACTAGTTTTAGTTTATTCAATTTTTCTCGTTTGTTTGGCACCTGTTTTTAATTCAAGGTGGAGTCTTTTGTTTATACATGAATGATATTATTAATTTGAAAGTTTGAACAAGACCATTCCCCCACCCCTTGTCCAAAAAAGGAAAAAATATTAACCATTTTGTTTAGTTTTATGATGAATTAACACTTAGTCTTACTAGATTTACATAGGTCCCAGTTTCTTTTTTCTTTTTTTTCTGTTTTGGTTTTTTTTTTTATTGATGTTCAATCTTTGTGTCTGATAGTTGTTTCGGTTTAATCTTTGTTCAATTTTGTATTTAGAGTTTTTTTAGGTGAGTTTGATGTTTTGGAGTGAGAGGGGTTTTTCTGTTTATGCATATATGTATTCTGTATTGTATAGTTTGATGTTTTGATGTTTCAAATGTATATTCCTTTTTAAGACTAATAGAGTTCCAAACAGGGGATCTCATATGCCATGGCAGAGTTTCCTTGTGTCACCAACATGCAAGACATGGAAGTCCCCGTGCAAGAAGATGAGGGGAAGAAGCGAGTCTATGGGCCGAAGGTCGGAAAAGGTCTAACCATCGATCGGACCTTCCCATGGGCTGGTACAGAGCGTGCCATCATACGCAGCCTCGAGAGCCTTCTCTCAGCGAAGATCAATACCATCACTGGCACTGTCCAATGCAAAATTTGCAAGGGGAGGCTGAAGGTCCAGTATGACATCCTCGAGAAGTTTGAGAAACTGAAAGCTTTCATTGTAGCTGAAAAGCCTAATATGCAAGATAAAAAAGCTCCTTATGCATGGCAGCATCCAAAGCGCGGTTCATGTTACATGTGTCTTAGGCATAACACCATGGAACCACTGATCTGGCCAAAGAAGCAGGGGATCAACTGGCTGTTCTTGCTTCTTGGCCAGACAATTGGGTTTTGTAATGAAGACCAGTTGAGGTATCTCTGTAAACACAACCATGTGGTACGCTCAGGGAATATGGAGGAGCTCATCTATAACACATACTTCTGCCTGTGCAAGATGCTTCAACCGATTGAGCTGTTTGATCTTTAGGAATTTTGTTCTCCAGCGTATCAGATCTTCATTTTTGGTATCATTGTTGAACATGGGTTTATGTCCAGTATTTTGTTTGAAAGTTAGATATTCTCCCTTCACTTGCTCTTTTCAAATTTTGTCATTTTAGGGTTTTATAGTTTCACATTTTATAAAGCTTATGTTCTCCTTAACTTGTTAAGTGGGATTTCTTGTAAGGTTCTTTCTTCGTACTTGGTACAATTTTGATTACCCATAAAAAAAAAACAGAAAAACAAGGTTGTCCCTGGCATTATGCTTGAATAATATTTCTTAATATTTGATTGAACAGGGAATTTTCATTAGGATATATAAAAACATTGTACTCGGGTTCGGATTAGGTCAGGGTGGATCTATACATGGGAGCTGAGACAAATTCATTTACACACCATTCAAGGATTTGTTTGTTCATAATGTTGAATGTAATATGAAGTAAAGGAATTTGTGTCAGAGTAAAACTGATGGAAAGAAATATCATTTTCCCTTTTTTTTTCTTCCATTGCTTGTGACTCTGATGAAAATGGTGGAAATTGATTCCATCACCTTAATTCAAATTCATTTCTATGGGGGGAAATATCACCCATCTCTTTTAATAAGGAAAAAAAGATTAAAAAAAATGAAGGAAAATTTTTCTTTTTTTCTTATTTGACACAAACACTAATATTTTGAGTTGTCAAAGAGAAATTTAATATTCTCTCATTTTTTCCTTTGGTTTCCTGCATGCATAAAACACACCCCAAGACACGTCCCAGTATGGTTGGGTTCATGAGATGCAACCAAGATATTAAAAAAAAAAAAGAAACCAGGATTGATGCCAAGTTATGATAAACCAAGTAGAAGATACATTGTTTCATAAAAGAAAATCAGCATGCTCTTCGTAAACTCATTTCGTTCAGCAGAGCAAAATTTCACTAGTTGTACTCTTTATCTTAAAGAATGCATAATCACTAGATATGTGATTAAACTACTCTCAGACATGAAGATAGCATCACCAATTGGCCTTGTGCTTCTCAGATTTGATTGATTTTTCAAATTTTAAGTAGTCATGATCAACAATATCTACAACTTTTCAGTTGGAAGACTTTTTTAAGGCAAAAAAGTAAAACATCAGCTGGGATTTGGCCAGAAGTTGAATTTTCAAAATGAAAGGCTACAAAAGTTCAAATCTGAAACTAGTTAGACTGAAATCAATGAGAACAAACACATTTGGAATTGCCCCTTCCATCCACACTCCGAAGCTAATGATGACACAAGCATACTAAATATGAACCAGTTAGGATGCATAATCTTTCAAGATCACAAAAAAGAATGTGACATTAAAAATTGTAGCAAAGCATGACAGATGCAACAGCTAGACAATGTCCTGGAACACAAATAGTCAAGAATTATGACCTGTTTCAGATATCAACTCCAAGCAGGGCAGAGTTGGGATGGTACAAATTATAATCTGACTCTCTCTCTCTTTTACTAGATCAGGAAATAATAATATAACATGGAATCAATTCAACTTTAAGCTCCTAACATCAAAAATGTTGTTGGGACATTATTTGAATTTTTACATTTCAGATACTTTCTTGCTATTTGTTTTCAAAAGCTTCCAAATCTAATAGAAAATTTTCAATGGAAACAGAGACAAGAAAGAGAGCTCCATGGCTCACCAAGCTATTAACAATATGTGATATGATAAGATCACCTTTAGGTGGTTTATTAGACAAGGTACAGAGTCCCAAGGCACACAAAGTCATAAACAAAATATCTTATGCTGAGACAATGCCATAAGGTGGATCTAATTAGATAGTTGCTAATATGAAATCCTGAAATTTCCTGGTACACTGATATTATTAAGCACGTGTAGCCTCTCAAGCAGAAACTTAGAGGAAAACAGAGATTTATTTAAGAGATTCATAGAAGAATTTTGTTCGATCAGAAACTCTGAACAAAATGTTAAACAAGTTCTATGCTATTGCATTAAAAGAAAATTAACCTCATTTGATTAACTATTAAACTTTCAAATCTCATTGTCAATGAAACTTTTGGATTCCCAGAGATACAACACAAACATTTTTTCAGAATTATGCTTAATTGAACATCTCACATTCCCAACCATTTTGTTATGAATGGAGCTCAGCTACCATTAGATCTTGATATGTTTTACTAATATTTTGCTCTCTAAAGAGAAAACCTTTATTCTTTGTGCATAGTGCATTCTACTGCAGAATAATAGAATAACATATCCAATGAGAATATGTGAAAAACGCAGAAAAATACACACATACAAGTCTGATTGGCAAGCTTGGATCAGCAACATATAGAGTTAAATCTTCATTCCACTGAGGATTGATGTTTTTCTTAATTACACGAGTCTTCAGTTTCTGCAAAACGAGAAACAAAAAGTTATTATGATGAATGGGTAAAATTTACAGTGTCTCTCAAATTATCAAATTGTGCTGCACAGTGACTAGCTGAAATTAGCTACATGAAACTGATGGTGGGTTTTCATCTGAATAAATGTGCAACACATCCGAACCAAAAAAATAATTTATTAAAATCTGAACAGTATTCGAAAGCAAACTTATTTTCGTCATGACACAATTCTCTATATTTTCAAAAATTATTAATTCAAGAAAATTCTTTATCATAGAGTATGTTGGTGTTTTACAGTGTTTTAACATCAAAAGAGCAACTAAATATTCATCGGTATCTTAAAAAAAACATTAAAAAGAATTGGCATGATCATTTGAGGATAGGTCCGAACAGCGGGATCATCCTAAACAATTTACTGATCCGATATTGGTTCCCAGAATTCCAAATCTTCCCTTTCTCCAAAAATACCCTACAGTTGATTCAATCATTCACATATTAAATGAAGTGAACATGTTAATGTGTGATACTTATTTTACCTATGCAACAGATTTAAAACAATCAAAGGAAAAAAAAAACACTCAACCAGGCTTAATTCTACTAGATTTTAACACTGTTTATTAATGATGTTGCCTGAACTCAAATGTCATAACTCGAATTTAAATATCACTGATTGTGCTGGAATATTGGTGATGTTGCATGTCTTAAATATATTTTTTACAATTTTTTATGCTTTCAAACTTTTCTTGAATTTTGGTAACCTAAATGATACCGAAAATGAATTTTTGACATTGCCGAATTATCCCCGAATTCCAAACCGGTGACAAGGCTAGAACTCACAATCATGCAACCACCATATAAAATATAACATTCTACTATTTAAAGCGACAGGGACGGTCATCCCTGTAGTCCTAACTTAGTATGTATTTACATAATATACATTGTATTATGCAAGTATATACTCTATTACAGAAAAATATTAAAAAATATGTATTTAATTTATTCGACTATGTATTTCATTTTTTCCTAAAAAAAATTGTTCTTCATGTACATGTGTCTCAAAAACGTCTTCTTATTATAAAAGTGACCACATGAACAACTAAGTGTAATACTTTATTTAAGGACACCTCAATTATTCAAATAATGGTATGTACAATATTTTTTCATACCCCAATTCTAGTCTACACATATGTTGATATGTTAAAAAATAGCATACTTTTTAAGTACACGTTTTTATAAAAAATGAAACATATATTTCAATGAATCGTATGAATGCATATGGAACTAAAATTGGGGCAGTAAAAGGGACACAATGTAACAGCCATTATTCACGTCGTATCAAAAAAAGAAGTTCAAATCTTCGCAAACACAATCACCCTCCAAAAAACAAAAAAAAAAAAAAAATCTACGTTTCTTTACCTTTCTTTAAATAAACAAACACATGAATGGAATTTGATGCACTCCAAAACACACAAAGAATTCACCAAATCTATTTAACATGCACTTACAATGCATTCACAATATGTGACATGTTTATTTCAATTGCCTAATAGGGTGGAACAACCTGTTACTACATATTTTACAGACCTTTGTATGGAAACATGGACATACAAAACAAAGATCAAAACCATTCTGTGTTTTTTTCTTTTCTTTTCTCTTCTTTGCGATGTTTCTTTTACAAGCCAACACCACCTGGGATGCTGACCCACTGAAGTTGCAGCTCCACTTCGCCGCACTCCACATTTCTCAGCCTCAGAATCATATCTTGGATGACCCTGCCATCTTTTACTATGATGGAGCTCTCCTCAGCAAGGCAGTTTTGTCTGTTTGGTCGCATGTTTCCTAATACCGTGCCGTTCCGAGTGGTCTCAGTTTGAATCCGTACAGCCTCCACGAATGGCCCGATCTCTATCTCCGCGTCGCCCATCTTATCGTCTTGGCTGAATAGGTCCTTGTCGTAGACTCTCTGTGCATCACAAAATTAGAATAAGTTTTGGGTTGGGGGGAGGAATAGCTACACACCATTCAAGGATTTGTTTGTTCATAATGTTGAATGTAATATGAAGTAAAGGAATTTTCATATCTCAACAAATCTCTTCCACGTTGTCAAAATTCATCCATTAATATTTGAAAAAAAAAAAAAAACACCGCAACAATGGACACCGATCCATCACAAATTACAAGCCGAAATAGAAATAAATCTGTTGAGATGATTCATCATCTTTAAATACTGTAACCGATTCCAAAAACAAACATATATGTATATATGTCCCCATGACAGGAATCTTTACTATTCTCTACGCTCAAATTTTTTTCTTGGGTATTAAATCTTGCCTCCTTGTGATCTCTCTATCTCTCTTTTTTTCTGCATTTTCATTGAAGAAAACAAACAATCTCTCTTCAACACAAATTGAGGTAAAATGGGGAAAACCTAGAATTATTTTTATGTTGCATTTTGCTAGCTTTTAATATTTTTGTCTGGGATTGCATGAAGATATATAAATTATTTACTTGGTTGGATGTTTTGATCATGGGAAAATTGATTGATGCTTAAATGAGTTACATTATATGTATGGTTGTGTGTGTATGCTATATAGATTCTCATTTCTCAAAATTATTTGGTTATGTACTTATGTTTTATTATTTATTTATTAATGTTGAAATAAATAGAGATATTATTAAAGATTGTGTGACAAAAAAAAGGGGTTTGGGGAGATTAAGCTAAGTCCTATAAATTGGAACTGTGTGTGAGTTTGACCGACTCCTCATACTTTAGGGCTCATTTGGATCCCCCATGAAATGATTTTGGCAATGCAAAAACTAGAAATTTTCTACCGTGACCAGAGGTGGATCCAGAACAATATTTTGAGGTGGCTATATAGCCTATATTAAATTTAAATATTTATATAGAAATTTTTTTTTCTTATATTTGATAGCCTGTATTAAATATTTATATGGAAGTTTATTTTTCTTATATTTGATGTAATTATTTATATACTAAATAATGTGATATTCAAAAGACACATGCATGTGAAGAAAAGAGAAAAAAAAAGAAATGTAATTAAAGTTAAGTACTTTGATTTTGTAAGAATTGCTAGAAAAATATGAGGAGTTGCTTGAAAAATAAGAATTGTTTCATGGATATAAATTTTCTTTATTTTTCAATTGACATTAACTCTCAAGATAATATTTGAATTTTAAAATTTAGAATCGTTAAAATTTATAATAAGATTGAAGGCTGCGTTTGATTGCACGATTGCAAAATTGATTTTAGACAAAAGATGAGTTTAAATTTGATTTTGCAAGAAGCTGTCTATCCACAGTTGCTAAAAAACTCAGGTTTTGAACACTTTTTCACAAAAATATGTATACAGCTTTTGACCCCATTTTTTTTTTTTTTGTGGAACGGGTTTGGGAAAAGCAGCTTTTCTGCAAACTCAAAAGCTACTTAAACTCATTTTCAAACGAGTCGGAGTTCGATTTGGTTTGTTAGGATGAGATCTAATTGGTTAGGATGCTATTTGATTTGTTATTAATTTGGTAGGTTGATATCTAGTTTGTTAAGAATATATTTTATGTATAAAATACAATTTATATAATATAAAATATGAATATTATAACATGTATCATCAAATATATAAAAAAAATATACAAAATCTGGGCCGGGCTGTAGCCCGGCCCAGCCAACTCGTACGTCCGCCCCTGACCGTGACTTTTTAGAAGGCTTACGTTTAAATCTCATATCCAAACAGGATTTAGTTTCTTAGGGTGCGTTTGGATGTGAGGTTGAAACTCTAAGGTTGTTAAAATCTTATGTTTGAAACTCAGCTTTTGAAAAACTATGTTTTATTAGATTTTCAATCGCAACATATTTTAGCTTAAAACTAAAGATTGTGGTTTGAAAAGCTAAACGCTGAAAATGTGTTTAGATTTGAGTTTCAGAATTTCTAACTTTTTAAACGCAGAATCTACCTAAACTCATATCCAAACGGACCCTTAGTATAAAATTCTTCATTCCAAAAATGGAAAAAATGGTATAATCAAATCTGATCGTTGTGATGTACCTTAAAAAATATCATGTCAACACTATGGTCATGTTTGTTGCAATTTAAATTTACAGATTATAGATTATAACTTTTCTGATAAGTTATAAACATGTTTGTTGTAACTGTTTAAAAGCAGTAAATAAGTAGTAGGGGATGTTTGTTTAACAAGTTATAAAACAGTTTTTTATTGTACAATTGTCAAAAATACACCTAAACTCTAAAAATAAAAAATTGATTTATGTTTGATAAAATAAGTTGATTTTTACATGTAAAGTTAATTTTATAAATGTTTATTTTTTGTAATAGTAAAAAACTTGAGAAGATGAAATGTGGCTTAGCGATTTTAGTGTATTAGAAAAAAAATACACATATTATTAGTAAAAATGATTAAGGGCAAGACTGTCCAAAAGAGAAAAAAAATTAATGCATTTTATAAGCTATAGTCTCAAAAGCACCCATTTATCAGTTTAGAAATTATGACTTTTTAAAGCTATTTTAAACTTAAATAAGTTCCAATAAGTTTAAACAAACATCTAACAACTGTTTATTTTAAGCTAAAAGCTATAATATGCTGTTTATAAGTTTTAATAAACATGTATTATGTTTGCCAAGACTTATTTCTAGGTCACTTAGACTTGTGAATATTTTGGTTCAAATTTGAATATATGTATACCAGTCCACTTGTGCTCCTTGAATTATCCTGTTGGAATGTGTGTTATGTTATTATGAATTTAATAAATATATTTACTTGGATAATTTATGAGAATAATTATAAAAAAGTGATTTTTCTTACAAAACTAAACATCAATGGAAATTAGAGGTCGGGTAGTCTGAGATTTTGGTTGAAGAGTCTGCTGACCCAAAATTTAACCAGTTCGATAACTCGCATTGATTTTGGATAAGCTCACTGGTTGTTTAAGTTTTTAGTTTGCTGTATTACCCCTTCTAATAGATACATATATACCATTCTAAAGTTTATGTGCATTATATTTTATGATCTTCTATGTATGAATATGTTATTACTAGAAAAAAATATATGAAGAATGCAAATCATAGTACGTAAAATGTGAAATATGTTTTTGAATTTATTACTAGCTTTAACTTGTCTTCTTCTTATTTCACTGATATATCTCGGAGTGTATATATATATATATATATATGCTAGTTGGCGTTGTTACATTTAGTCATTTTCACAGTCCAAAATGCATTTCCATATAGTTCGTTCAAAATCCAATGAAACATATGATCATCGTTAGACAATGTATATGCATCCTTAAAAATTTTACATCTATTAAAAATAGATTCATTCAACTTAAAATTGAGTAATATACATTTTTCATGAAAGCATATATATCGTAAGACGATGTTTACTATTTTTAAAAAAATAAAAAAATGTGTGGTCGACGTTTTGGGAGTGTAAAAATAACTGAGTATAACATTGTCTATGTAAGTTTATAGGTGACAGGTCTTTATATATCTGTGAATGCCCCATTTGAATATGAGTTTAGGTAGATTATGCGTTTAAAAATAAAAAAAATTCTCAAACTCATATCAAAACACATTTTCAGAATTTAGCTTTTCAAACTACTTTCTTCCTTTTTTAGGCAAAAAAATCTTATAGTTGAAAATATAATAAAACAATATTTTTCAAAAACTGAGTTTGAAACACCAGATTTTAAAAATCTTAGCGTTTCAACCTCACATCCAAACGTAATTGAAGTTCTATTTACTTTAGTTCCTCAAAGCTTAAAACATTTAAGCAGTATAAAAGTATTTTTAAGACATTTGTTTTCCTGAGTGTCAAATGTTTAATGAAGTTTTTAGAATGATAGATTCTCCTGTGAATGAATTTAGGTTTGTCAACTTTAGTAAGACACCTAACATTTCTCCTCCAAAAATCAAAATTTAAAGAGAAATTAGCAAAAATAGTATAGTTTAAACTAATATTTGTAAAAATTAGCACTGGTCAGCGCTGACCTTTTTTTTTTTTTTTTTTTACACTCGAGATGTCATATATAAAGCTTTCAGTGATTTGGCATTTTAAAGGGGAGACACTGTATATGTAGGTATATATATAGTACCAACTTTGTTTTGTTTTTTGGATCACTACTTCTTCCCCTTTAATTAAATATTAATGGCTGAGATTTTTATATCAGATATTTAATTAAATTTTAATGGTTGATATTTGTTTGTTAAGATAGAAAATCATGGAAAATTTGTTTCTTTTGATCAATGAAATTTTTTAATTAAATTTAAGTGACTAAAAAAATAACATCTTTCCATATTTTTTTCCACCAAATTAAAAGCCCTATCCTTAAAAATCTTCCATGATTTTCTTCTTCAATCTGAGCTATTAAAATTTAATCAAATAAACAAATCTTCCATGATTTTCTCTCTTCTCAACAGAATACATGTTAAAAAAATATCAACCATTAAAATTAAAAGTTAATCAGATAAAAGAATTTCAATTGTTAAAATTTAATCAAAGAAGCAGTGATCCCAACAAAAAAAACAAAGCAGACGCCGTATATATACGACGCCTCCCTTTAAAATACAAAATCACTGGAGACCTATATATATATATACACACACACACACGGCGCTTCCAGTTAAAAAAAATTGGTCAGCGCTAACTAATGTTAGTTTTTACAAATATTTCTCATCCTGTGCTCAATATTGGTTTAGACGATGCTATTTTTGCTGATTGCCCAAATTTAAATTTGATTTTCATTTCTTTGATTTCTCTTTCTTTATCTTTAATACACTAGAAATTGCATCATGTAATTCAGTTGATATGCTTCAACACAGACTAGGGTTGGGAGATCCATGGCCAAGTGCCCCCGTTTATATTTCACATGAAATTTCATATTTTTTTTGTTAAACAAAAAAAACATATATCTAGGGGTCATTTTTTAAATCCATTAACAATGTTTCACGTGCCCACGGTCTAAGACCCTAATAACAAAGGCCCACGACCTAAATAGCCCACGACTGTGGATCCAAGTCATTCGACCCGTCAAACCTTCCATATTCGATGACCAGCAGCACAATTTCAAGTCAATATTTTTATATTTAATGTTTGAATAAGGGATTGTTATTTGTTGATTTCCTAAATTCTCACAAAATATATATTAGATTTGAAACTATTAATAATTGATTCTTAAATCATAACAACATATTTTAAATTTAATCACATCATTAATTGACTCCAAGAATCCCAATAAAATATGTATATTTAATCAGGAATAATCAACAATTAATTATACAAATCCTAAATATATATAGACTTGATCACCTAAATCAAAGAAATCTTCATTTACATGTCACCCTCACCGTGTGTCCACGACGCGAACAAGAGGACCGCCGACAACCCAGACAACGCTCGAAAAGGAGTATTATGCGAAACCCGTAAGAGGAAACAAAGTGGACGGATTGTTTCAACTTCAAGTTGGTTCGTTATTTTTTTGTCCCTACAACATGACAATATATATTTCACTTGATTAAATCACCAGCGAGCAATAGGGGTGTTAACTCATGCTAAACCAACTCAACTTATCATCCACATAATGCACTCGTTTTTGTTTATTATTATTATTGGATAACTAACATTATTAAAATTTGATTTTTTATCGGATTATTCATATTTTTGGTTTGTTTTCAGATCTCAACAAATCTCTTCACTTTGATTTTTTTATCCGATTATTCATATTTATCTCATTTTCAAATCTCAACAAATCTCTCCACGTAGATTTATTACATAAAAATCCATCCATTAATATTTTTGAAAAAAAAACACCGCATCAACGGACACCGATCCAACACAAATTACAAGCCACCAAATTGAAATAAATCTATGTTAAATACTGTAACCAATTCCAAAAACAAACATATATATATATACACCCCCAAGAGTCTTTACAATTCTCTTCACTCAGTTACTTTTTTGGGTATTCAAGTCTTGCCTCCTCTCTGTCTCTCTCTTTCTCAACAATCTCTCTCTTCAACACAAATCGAGGTAAATTGGGGAAAACCTAGAATTATTTTTTGTTGTATTTTGCTAGCTTTTAATATTTTTGTCTGGGGTTGCATGAATATATAAATTATTTACTTGGATGGATGTTTTGATCAAGGGAAAATTGATTGATGCTTAAATGAGTTGCATTATACGTATGGTTGTGTGTGCGCTATATAGATTCTCATTTCTCAAAATTATTTGGTTATGTTATATTATTTATTTTGATTAAAAGCATATACGTTCCTCTAAATGTTAGTAATCTCATATAAATCTCTATCAAAGTTGGGATATACATACAAATCTTGAAAACTCAGAAAAATCCGTATGCATCTTTATCGTCAATTGAATTTAACAATTATTCAACCTACTTTAGTTAACTCTAACCCATACCATGAAACGATTAAATTATCTCTAATTTTCTGACCCCTCCAAACAATGTCGAGGTAAAATATGAAGAAATATAAAATTTCTATAAAAATAATTTGATCTTTCACATGGATGAATTAATTTGTTTGTATAATTGTTTATAGAAACTGTAATGTCTTTGTAAATATTGAGGTCGTGAGTTCTAACCCGAATAACCCCTTTGTGGGTGTACTAGCACCTCTTGGACCTTAGTTTATGGACCTTGAGCCTTGTTGTTATATTCGTCCCTTGTATGCCTTTCCACAAAAAAAAAAAAAAAATCAATCATGTCAACACTATGTTTGCTACGACTTATTTCTAGGTCACTTAGACTTCTGAATATTTTGGTTTAAATTTTAATATAATATATGTATATCAATTCACTTGTGCCTCTTGAATTATCCGGTTGGAATGTGTGTTATATTATTTTATTATATATTTATTAAAAATATTTACTTGGATAATTTATGAGAATAATCATAAAAAAAGTAATTTTTTTTAATAAAATTAAACATCAATGGAAATTAGAGGTCGGGGATTCTGAGATTTTGGTTGAAGAGTCTGAGCGGTCGTGACCCAAAATTTAACCAGTTCTATAACTCGCATTGATTTTGGATAAGCTCATTGGTTGTTTAAGTTTTTTGTTTGCTCCATCACCCCTTCTAATAGATACATATATGCTATTCTAAAGTTTATGTGCATTATATTTTATGATCCTCATATATGATTATGTTATTGCTAGCAAAATTATTTGAAGAATGCAAATCATGGTACATAAAATATGAAATATGTGTTTCCTATTATATGTTTTTGAATTTATTATTAGCTTTAACTTATCTTCTTCTTATTTCACCAATATATCTCAGAGTATATATATACAAGTTGGCGTTGTTACATTCAATCACTTTTACCGTCCATAATGCATTTCTATATAGCCCGTTCAAAATCCAATGAAATATAGCATCATCGTTAAATTATTTTACATCTACTAAAAGTAGGGTCATTGAACTTGAAATTGAGTGATATACACTTTTCATCAAAACATATACATTGTTAGACGATGTTTACTATTTAAAAAAAAATAAAAACATGTGTGCTCTACATTTTGGGAGTGTAAAAATAACTGAGTATAACATTTTCTATGCAAGGTTACAGGTGACAGGTCTTTATATATTTGTGAATGCCTCATTTGAATATGAGTTTAGGTAGATTATGCGTTTAAAAATAAAAAAGTTTAAAAATAAAAAAATTCTCAAACTCAGATCCAAACACATTTTCAGAAATAGCTTTTCAAACTACTTTTTTCATTTTTAAGGCAAAAAAATCTTATGGTTGAAAATATAATAAAACAACATTTTTTAAAAACTGAGTTTGAAACACAAGATTTTAAGAATCTTAGCGTTTCAACCTCACATCCAAACACAATCAAAGTTCTATTTACTTTACTTTAAAGCTTAAAACATTTAAACAGTCTAAAAGTATTTTTAAGACATTTGTTTTCCTGAATGTCAAATGTTTAATAAACTTTTTAGAATGATAGATTCTCCGGTGAATGAATTTAGGTTTGTCAACTTTAGTAAGACATCTAACATTTCTCCTTCAAAAATCAAAATTTAAATTTGATTTTTCTTTTTTTATCTTTAATACAGTAGAAATTGCGTCATATAATTCAGTTGATATGCTTCAACAATATGTTTACGCCTAGAGTTTCTTTTGGTTTATGATAGGTGAAACGCACAGATTCAATGTTCCCGGACGACATTTTCTTTGAAATACTATCGAAACTTCCCGTGAAATCCCTCATGAGATTCAAATGTGTGTCCAAGTCGTTGTGTTCCTTGATTCGCGACCCTCATCTTGCCAAGATTCATCGCCTCCACCACCTCTCCAGACGAGCAGACTCCTTAAACATTGCCATGTATCACGGAAACGACAGATATGAACAGAGAATACTCCAATCATACAAGCTAGCAGTATCAGGAGATGATATCGCTCACTGGAAACAGATTTCATTCACCATGGATCAAATTCAGTATGAATCACAGATCATGTCTTGTGAAGGTCTACTTTGTTTTGTTAGGGATGACCGCTTTCACGTTTGCAACCCAACAACGGGAGAGGTGGAACGCCTGCCGAGGACTGTTATTAGTGCGGATGAGGGCGAATTTGGTTTTGGATATGATCCCAAGAGAAATGAATACAAGGTGGTCAGACTACTTAAAGATAAGCTTGAGGTATTCACTCTAGGCAGCGATGGCCCGTGGAGATCCATAGAACAAACTACTAAAATAAATTGCGAACGGCCTGTCACGTTGAACGGAGTGATATATTGGATCTCCTATCCTGAACCAAAGATAGTGGCTTTTGATGTGGGTGATGAGAAACTTGAAGAAGTCAAGGCTCCAAGCGTTTTTAAAGACTCTTTGCCTATAGAGGCAATGCTAGTGGTGTTGGATGGCAATCTATGCTTGATGACAAATGAACGTTATGAAACCTACACGGGTAGTGAGTTGGATATATGGATGCTAAAGGATAGAACCAATGGTTTGTGGGCTAAGGAATACAGCATTGAACCGCACCTTTATGGTATGCCTTTGAAAATCCGTCCATTGTGCATGTGGAGGGGAAAGATCGTATTGCAACGTCGTGGGTACATGATATTCTTTTATGATCCCAAAACACGTACTGTTGACGAGGTTTTTGGTGATTGGGGTCGTGTTTACTGCCACTCCAGGATTACTGACTATGTGGAAAGTTTGGTTGCCATGAACAGAAGTGATACTGCCAGCTGCCTCGCACGGGGAAAGGAAGGGGACCTCTTGAGATGCAACAAGAGGAAGAGAGATGATGCAGAAATCAAGAAAGAAGAAGGGAATTTGATTGAATCTTAAGAATTTATATCACATATGCGGATTGAAGGTTTTTTTTTTTTTTGATCTCTGGAAGTTAAATATGTGATGTAATTATGCTTTGTCAACGAGTCAATCACTATTGTGAAAAATGCAAGATTTATTTTTTAGTACTTATATTCAACTGCCTAGCCTATTTGATGTTTATGCCCTTCATCAAACATTTGTTCATACACCATTAATTTATGAAATATGATTTATTGTTAAGTCCCTGTAAACTATGTTATTTAGCAATTAGTCCCCTCCTTCATATTTTACAGGGATCACACTGTCTCTTGTCAACAAAACTTATTTTTTCTAGCTGAACTCTCTCCCCTACATGGATCTCATCTTCCTCTCCTCTTACAAATCCTATAAAAATTAAAAAATCAAAACCTTGATTCTCCGCTTCAAAACTCTTGATTCTATCTAAACTCCTTCGAGTAAAGATCCACCATCGTCAATTGCAGAGGCTCATAAGTTACTTTTTTTTTTTTTGGGTTTATTGGGTTGAATTTTATTAGCATTCATTTTGTGGAAGATTAGATCAAGCTTTGATTTCTTTTCTTAATTATTAGTTGTTTGATATCTGTTTCGACTTTTTGGGAGGTCATTTTGTTTTTTGGGTTTCAAAAGTGCTGATGATGATTTGGGGAATGGGAATGGAATTTGAAATTGAGTGACATACATTTTTCATTAAAACAAATACATCGTTAGACAATGTTTACTATTTTTTTTTAAAATAAAAACATGTGTGGTCTACAATTTGGGAGTGTAAAAATAATGGAGTCTAACATTTTCTATGTAAGTTTATAGGCGACAAAGTCTTTATATAATTATGAAAGCTCTATTTAGATCTGAGTCTAGAAAAATTCTGTTTTTAAAAAACTAAAAATTAATATCAAGGATTGCGTGCTTCTCCCATTTTAAGAGCTCATAAAATGCAATTCAATAGATTTTTAAATTTTAGAGATAAACAGTACATATAACGAAACTTTGAAATTTCATATGTCATCGATTCAGATATTTATCGGATCAAATAACTTGGTATATAACTTTCTGATGTACAGCCAACAAACACATAAATGGACTGCATGGAAAATGAAATTTGAATTAAAAAATAAATCAGATATCAAACATCTACCTTTCTTTAAATAAACAAACACATGAATGGAATTTGATGCACTCCAAAACACACAAAGAATTCACCAAATCTATTTAACATGCACTTACAATGCATTCACAATATGTGACATGTTTATTTCAATTGCCTAATAGGGTGGAACAACCTGTTACTACATATTTTACAAACCTTTGTATGGAAACATGGACATACAAAACAAAGATCAAAACCATTCTGTGTTTTTTCCTTTTCTTTTCTCTTCTTTGCGATGTTTCTTTTACAAGCCAACACCACCTGGGATGCTGACCCACTGAAGTTGCAGCTCCACTTCGCCGCACTCCACATTTCTCAGCCTCAGAATCATATCTTGGATGACCCTGCCATCTTTTACTATGATGGAGCTCTCCTCAGCAAGGCAGTTTTGTCTGTTTGGCCGCATGTTTCCTAATACCGTGCCGTTCCGAGTGGTCTCAGTTTGAATCCGTACAGCCTCCACGAATGGCCCGATCTCTATCTCCGCGTCGCCCATCTTATCGTCTTGGCTGAATAGGTCCTTGTCGTAGACTCTCTGTGCATCACAAAATTAGAATAAGTTTTGGGTTGGGGGGAGGAATAGCTACACACCATTCAAGGATTTGTTTGTTCATAATGTTGAATGTAATATGAAGTAAAGGAATTTGTGTCGGAGTAAAACTGATGGAAAGAAATATCATTTTACCTTTTTTTTTCTTCCATTGCTTGTGACTCTGATGAAAATGGTGGAAATTGATTCCATCACCTTAATTCAAATTCATTTCTACAGGGGGAAATATCACCCATCTCTTTTAATAAGAAAAAAAAGATTAAAAAAAAATGAAGGAAATTTTTTCTTTTTTTCTTGTTTGACACAAACACTAATATTTTGAGTGGTCCAAGAGAAATTTTACTATTCTCTCATTTTTGCCTTTGGTTTCCTGCGTGCATAAAACACACCCCAAATACTTGATTCTTAAATCATAACAATATATATTAAATTTAATCATATCATTAATTGACTCCCAAAATCCCAATAAAGTATGTATATTTAATGAGGAATAATCAACAATTAATTATATAAATTCTAAATATATATAGACTTGATCACTTAAATTAAAGAAATCTTCCTTTACATGTCACCTTCACCGTGTGTCCACGACGCGAACAAGAGGACCACCGACAACCCAGACAACGCTCGAAAAGGAGTATTATGCGAAACCCGTAAGAGGAAACAAAGTGGACGGATTGTTTCAACTTCAAATCGGTTCGTTATTTTTTGTCCCTACAACATTACAATATATATTTCATTTGATTAAATCACCAGCGAGCAATAGGGGTGTTAACTCATGCTAAACCAACTCAACTTATCATCCACATAATGCACTCGTTTTTTTTTTATTATTGGATAACTAACATTATTAAAATTTGTATTTTTATGGGATTATTCATATTTTTGTTTGTTTTCAGATCTCAACAAATCTCTTCACTTTGATTTTTTTATCCGATTATTCATATTTATCTCATTTTCAAATCTCAACAAATCTCTCCACGTAGATTTATTACATCAAAATCCATCCATTAATATTTTTGAAAAAAAAAACACCGCATCAGCGGATAGTCTGCTTCTTTAGATAATTCCACTGAAAATTATATTGTTTGGGAGTTGATAGTCTGCTTCTTTAGATAATTCCAGTGAAAAATAAATTGTGTTACCATTTGGGTTTGTATCTAGATAATCCTCAAAGAGAAGTTTCTCAACTGCAAGTGAAGAAGAAAAACAGGGGTCTTTTTCAATCAAAAGGTCTTACTAGTTTTTTTTTTTTTGGATGTAAGAAATATTCAGGGATACATTATTTTGGGTTCTTCTCTTATTGCCATACCTACAAATTACATTGTTTGGGAGTATATAGTCTTTTTCTTTAGATAATTCCAGTGAAAAATAAATTGTGTTACCATTATTTATTTTAAAAAATTCAATTTTTAGGAAACCATTTGAACATCACCAATTCGCCCTCTTCAAAATCAAGAAGTCTCAACGAGCTTTACAGGAGTAGTAGTGCTTGAATGGCTCACAATTGATTTGGAACAAAGATTAATTTGGTTATTATGTTTAATTATTTTTATTATAACAAATATTATGTTATGGCTATTTTTATTATTTTTACTTCTTTCTTAAGAATTAACTATAGTTATGTTGGGATTATGTCTCGATCCGATGTATAAACATCGGATGGCCATGATAAAACTATATTATGGTGTACATCTAATTAGTAATTAGTTAAGATTTCATCTTAATTAAGATATAATGTAGAGATCCATAGGAGAGAGGTTGAGAGACGAAGTCCATGATAGAGTTTGTAAGGCGTTTTTGTATCTCAATTATCATAATGGATTCTCTGTTTTCGCCCCGCGGATATAGGCCTAAGTTGAACCACGTATTTTTGTGTTCTTCATGTGATGATGTTCTGTTCTTGTGTTCGATCTTGTATTTTATTGAATGCTTCCGCAAATTCGTTTTTCAACAAGTTAAATTTTATTTTTGTTAAAAAGATTTTTAAAAATGGCACATTTTTCATTAAATTTTTTTTAATGGTATAAAAATAAATATGTCATTTGTAAATAAATAGCATATTTTTTATGGTGTACATGCAAAAAACCCATTTCAATAATGCAAAAGTCAAGATATTTACCAAATCTCTCAATTGGATTGTATAAATATTTGTAACATTATTTGTGTTATAATATACATAAAATATTACATGGTATACAATTTATAAAATGAAATGAGCTTTTAGATAGTTCAATATTCTTTAATTATTTTGTTTATATTGTGTTATTTATATTAATATTATAGTTATAACTTATACATTAAGTCCGGTGCATAAAATTAAATTTTTTTTAAGAAAATCAACAAAGACTAGGGTTAGGAGATCCATGGCCACGTGCGCCCGTTTATATTTCACATGAAATTTCATATTTTTTTTTTTTTGTTAAGGGTCATTTTTTTAATCCATTAACAATATTTCACGTGCCCACGGCCCCAAGTCTCTAATAACGAATGCCCATGACCTAAATAGCTCATGGCTGTGGATCCAAGTCATCCGACCCGTCACGCCTTCCATATTCGATGACCAGCAACACAATTTCAAGTCAATATTTTTATATTTAATGTTTGAATAAGGGATTGTTATTTGCTGATTTCCTAAATCCTCACAAAATATATATTAGATTTGGAGCTATTAATACTTGATTCTTAAATCATAACAACATATTTTAAATTTAATCACATCATTAATTGACTCCAAGAATCCCAATAAAATATGTATATTTAATCAGGAATAATAAACAATTAATTATACAAATCCTAAATATATATAGACTTGATCACCTAAATCAAAAAAATCTTCTTTTACAAGTCACCCTCACCGTGTGTCCACGACACGAAGAAGAGAACCGCCGACAACCCAGACGACGCTCAAAAAGGAGTATCATGGGAAACCCGTCAGAGAAAACAAAGTGGACGGATTGTTTCAACTTCAAATTGGTTCGTTATTTTTTAGTCCCTACAACATGACAATATATATTTCACTTGATTAAATCACCAGCGAGTAATAAGGGTGTTAACTCATGCTAAACCAACTCAACTTACCATCCACAAAATGCCCTCGGTTTTTTTTTTGTTTTTTTTTTTTATATTGGATAACTAACATTATTAAAATTTGATTTTTTATCGGATTATTCATATTTATCTCATTTTCAAATCTCAACAAATCTCTCCACGTTGATTTATCACATCAAAATCCATCCATTAATATTTTTGGAAAAAAAAACACCGCATCAACGGACACCGATCCAATTTGTGTCCCAGCCCCCATTGATTTGTGTCCAGAACATGCAGGATACTGTAGTTCCTGTTCAGGAGGAAAATGAGGATCCCGAGGTTTGCCGAAAACGTTGTAACCATTTAATCTTTGTTCAATCTTTGTTTAATTTTGTATTTAGAGTTTGTGTTTAAGCTGAGGTTTTCAGTTCAATCTTTGTTTAATTTTGTATTTAGAGTTTTTTATTAGGTGAGTTTGATGTTTCGGACTGACAAGGTTCTTTTGTTTATGTATATATGTATTGTGAATTGTTAATGAAAGATGGAAGCAGATGAGCCCCAGCCCCCATTGATTTGTGTCCAGAACATGCAGGATACTGTAGTTCCTGTTCAGGAGGAAAATGAGGATCCCGAGGTTTGCCGAAAACGTTGTAACCATTTAATCTTTGTTCAATCTTTGTTTAATTTTGTATTTAGAGTTTTTTATTAGGTGAGTTTGATGTTTCGGACTGACAAGGTTCTTTTGTTTATGTATATATGTATTGTGAATTGTTAATGATAGATGGAAGCAGACGAGCCCCAGCCCCCGCTGATTTGTGTCCAGAACATGCAAGATACTGTAGTTTCTGTCCAGGATGAAGATGAGGATCCGTGGTTCGTCGAAAATGTCTGAAACCTTTTATTCCATCATGGGCCGTTGGTCCTGTAAAGGCGGAGAAACAACTCTACGGTCCAAAAACTGGAAAACCATTGGAGATTGATCCACCCCACTTTGTATGGGCTGGTAAGCAGCGCGCTACTGTACGTTCTATGGAGTCTCTTCTCTCGTCGGGAATTCAAACCGTCACCGGCACATTTATCTGCCTGAATTGCAAGGCAATGAAGGTGGTGGCATACGATCTGCGCGAGAGGTTCAATGCACTTAAAAATTTTATACAGTCTGAGAAGGCAGTGATGAATGGGAATGCGCCAGAGGTGTGGATGAAGCCAAAACGTGGAACTTGTGAACAATGTGGTAAGGTGATGATGGAGCCAGAAATCGCGCCCAAAAAAGAAACATTAACTGGTTGTTCATGCTTTTGGGCCAGACGATCGGGTTCTGTGTTATGGAACAATTGGAATACCTGGGCAAGCATTTACTGCATAAGACTAGCTACACGAAGCCACAGCTTGTCTACTGCACTTACTTTGCGCTTTGTGAACAACTGGAAGACGATGACCTTTTTAAAAATTAGGTTTAGTTTTTCTAAGTGAGGGGTAAGCCGTAAGCGTCTGTGAGTATGATTTTGATTTGGGTTTGTATCTAGATAATCTTCAAAGGGAAGTTTCTCAACGGCAAGTGAAGAAGAAAAACAGGGTCTTACTAGTTTTTTGTTGTTTGGATGTAAGAAATATTCAGGGATACGTTATTTTGCGTTCTTCTCTTATTGCCATACCTACAAATTACATTGTTTGGGAGTTGATAGACTTTTTCTTTAGATAATTCCAGTGAAAAATAAATTGTGTTACCATTTGGGTTTGTATCTAGATAATCCTCAAATAGAAGTTTCTCAACTGCAAGTGAAGAAGAAAAACAGGGGTCTTTTTCAACCAAAAGGTCTTACTAGTTTTTTGTTGTTTGGATGTAAGAAATATTCAGGGATACATTATTTTGCGTTCTTCTCTTATTGCCATACCTACAAATTACATTGTTTGGGAGTATATAGTCTTTTTCTTTAGATAATTCCAGTGAAAAATAAATTGTGTTACCATTATTTATTTTAAAAAATTCAATTTTTAGGAAACCATTTGAACATCACCAATTCGCCCTCTTCAAAATCAAGAAGTCTCAACGAGCTTTACAGGAGTAGTAGTGCTTGAATGGCTCACAATTGATTTGGAACAAAGATTAATTTGGTTATTATGTTTAATTATTTTTATTATAACAAATATTATGTTATGGCTATTTTTATTATTTTTACTTCTTTCTTAAGAATTAACTATAGTTATGTTGGGATTATGTCTCGATCCGATGTATAAACATCGGATGGCCATGATAAAACTATATTATGGTATACATCTAATTAGTAATTAGTTAAGATTTCATCTTAATTAAGATATAATGTAGAGATCCATAGGAGAGAGGTTGAGAGACGAAGTCCATGATAGAGTTTGTAAGGCGTTTTTGTATCTCAATTATCATAGTGGATTCTCTGTTTTCGCCCCGCGGATATAGGCCTAAGTTGAACCACGTATTTTTGTGTTCTTCATGTGATGATGTTCTGTTATTGTGTTCGATCTTGTATTTTATTGAATGCTTCCGCAAATTCGTTTTTCAACAAGTTAAATTTTATTTTTGTTAAAAAGATTTTTAAAAATGGCACATTTTTCATTAAAATTTTTTTAATGGTATAAAAATAAATATGTTATTTGTAAATAAATAGCATATTTTTTATGGTGTACATGCAAAAAACCCATTTCAATAATGCAAAAGTCAAGATATTTACCAAATCTCTCAATTGGATTGTATAAATATTTGTAACATTATCTGTGTTATAATATACATAAAATATTACATGGTATACAATTTATAAAATGAAATGAGCTTTTGGATAGTTCAATATTCTTTAATTATTTTGTTTATATTGTGTTATTTATATTAATATTATAGTTATAACTTATACATTAAGTCCGGTGCACAAAATTAAAATTATTTTAAGAAAATCAACACAGACTAGGGTTAGGAGATCCATGGCCACGTGCGCCCGTTTATATTTCACATGAAATTTCATATTTTTTTTGTTAAGGGTCATTTTTTTAATCCATTAACAATGTTTCACGTGCCCACGGCCCCAAGTCTCTAATAACGAATGCCCATGACCTAAATAGCCCATGATTGTGGATCCAAGTCATCCGACCCGTCACGCCTTCCATATTCGATGACCAGCAACACAATTTCAAGTCAATATTTTTATATTTAATGTTTGAATAAGGGATTGTTATTTGCTTATTTCCTAAATCCTCACAAAATATATATTAGATTTGAAGCTATTAATACTTGATTCTTCAATCGTAACAACATATTTTAAATTTAATCACATCATTAATTGACTCCAAGAATCCTAATAAAATATGTATATTTAATCAGGAATAATCAACAATAAATTATACAAATCCTAAATATATATAGACTTGATCACCTAAATCAAAGAAATCTTCTTTTACAAGTCACCCTCACCGTGTTTCCACCACGCAAAGAAGAGGACCACTGACAACCTAGACAACGCTCAAAAAGGAGTATCATGCGAAACCGTCAGAGGAAACAAAGTGGACAGATTGTTTCAACTTCAAATTGGTTAGTTATTTTTTTTGTCCCTACAACATGACAATATATATTTCACTTGATTAAATCACCAGCCAGCAATAGGGGTGTTAACTCATGCTAAGCCAACTCAACTTATCATCCACATAATGCCCTCGTTTTTTTTTTTTATATATTGGATAACTAACATTATTAAAATTTGATTTTTTATCGGATTATTCATATTTATCTCATTTTCAAATCTCAACAAATCTCTCCACGTTGATTTATCACATCAAAATCCATCCATTAATATTTTTGGAAAAAAAACACCGCATCAACGGACACCGATCCAACACAAATTACAAGCCACCAAATTGAAATAAATCTATGTTAAATACTGTAACCGATTCCAAAAACAAACAAACACACACACACACACACACACACACATATATATATATATATATATATATATATATTTACAATTCTCTTCACTCAGTTATTTTTTTTTGGTATTCAAGTCTTGCCTCCTCTCTGTCTCTTTCTTTCTCAACAATCTCTCTCTTCAACACAAATCGAGGTAAAATGGGGAAAACCTAGAATTATTTTTGTTGTATTTTGCTAGCATTATACGTATGGTTGTGTGCGCTATATGGATTCTCATTTTTCAAAATTATTTGGTTATGTTTGATTATTTATATGTTCCTCTAAACGTTAGTAATTTTATATAAATCTCTGTCAAAGTTAAGATACACGTACAAGTCCTTGAAAAATCACAAAAATCCGTATACATCCTTATCGTCAACTGAATTTAACAATTATTCAACCTGCTTTAGTTAACTCAAATCCAAACCATGAAACGATTAAATTATCATTAATTTTCTAACCTCTCCAAACAATGTCGAGGTAAAATATGAAGAAATATAAAAGTTCTATAAAAGTAATTTGATCTTTTACATGGATGGATTAATTTGTTTGTATAATTGTTTATAGAAACTATAATGTCTTTGTAAATATTGAGGTCGCGGGTTCTAACCCGAATAACCCCTCTGTGGGTGTACTAGCACCTCTTGGGCCTTAGTTTGTAGACCTTGAGCCATGTTGTTGTATCCGCCCCTTGTATCTTTCTACAAAAAAATAAAAATAAATAAATAAATAAATCATGTCAACACTATGTTTGGCACGACTTATTTCTAGGTCGCTTAGACTTCTGAATATTTTGATTCAAATTTTAATATATGTATAGCAATTCACTTGTGCTCCTTGAATCCGGTTGGAATGTGTGTTATATTATTTTATTATATATTTATTAAAAATATTTACTTGGATAATTTATGAGAATAATCATAAAAAAAAGTAATTTTTTGTAATAAAACTAAACATCAATGGAAATTAGAGGTCGGGGATTCTGAGATTTTGGTTGAAGAGTCTGAGCGGTCGTGACCCAAAATTTAACCAGTTCTATAACACGCATTGATTTTGGATAAGCTCATTGGTTGTTTAAGTTTTTGGTTTGCTCTATCACCCCCTTCTAATAGATACATATATGCTATTCTAAAGTTTATTTTTATAAAAATATATACTCATTAAATGAGATATATTATTTTAAAAAAATTAAAAACATGTGTAGACTGAAATTGAAGTTGAAAAAGAGGATGTATGTAACATTATCATTCACTTTTTAGCCCCTTTCAAACATTGTTAACCCCTTTATTTTTTAAATCTGAATACGTGATTATCATCAAACCTGATCTCTCTAAAGTGTATTTTTTTCCTTTTTTCTTTTGTGGTAGTCAAATAAAAGGAAAAAATGCGTATAGCTCCCTATAAAGTTGTCTATATCCGTAGTAGCTCCTTTATATTTTATGATCCTCATGTATGATTATGTTATTACTAGCAAAATTATATGAAGAATGCAAATCATGGTACATAAAATATGAAATATGTGTTTCCTATTATATGTTTTTGAATTTATTATTAGCTTTAACTTATCTTCTTCTTATTTCACCAATATATCTCAGAGTATATATATATAAGTTGGCGTTGTTACATTCAATCACTTTTACCGTCTATAATGCATTTCTATATAGCCCGTTCAAAATCCAATGAAATATAGCATCATCGTTAAATTTTTTTACATCTACTAAAAGTAGGGTCATTGAACTTGAAATTGAATGATATACACTTTTCATCAAAGCATATATATTGTTAGACGATATTTACTATTTTAAAAAAAATAAAAACACGTGTGCTCCACATTTTTTGAGTATAAAAATAACTGAGTATAACATTTTCTATGCAAGGTTATAGATGACAGATCTTTATATATTTGTGAATGCCTCATTTGAATATGATTTTATGTAGATTATGCGTTTAAAAATAAAAAAATTCTCAAACTCCGATCCAAACACATTTTCAGAAATAGCTTTTCAAACTACTTTCTTCATTTTTTAGGCAGAAAAATCTTATGGTTGAAAATATAATAAAACAACATTTTTCAAAAACTGAGTTTGAAACACAAGATTTTAACAATCTTAGCGTTTCAACCTCACATCCAAACACAACTGAAGTTCTATTTACTTTATTCCTCAAAGCTTAAAACATTTAAGCAGTCTAAAAGTATTTTTAAGACATTTGTTTTCCTGAATGTCAAATGTTTAATAAACTTTTTAGAATGATAGATTCTCCGGTGAATGAATTTAGGTTTGTCAACTTTAGTAAGACATCTAACATTTCTCCTCCAAAAATCAAAATTTAAATTTCATTTTCATTTCTTTGATTTTTCATTTTTTATCTTTAATACACAAGAAATTGCGTCATATAATTCAGTTGATATGCTTCAACAATATGTTTATGCCTAGAAGTTTCTTTTGGTTTATGATAGGTGAAACGCATAGATTCAATGTTCCCGGACGACATTTTCTTTGAAATACTATCGAAACTTCCCGTGAAATCCCTCATGAGATTCAAATGTGTGTCCAAGTCGTTGTGTTCCTTGATTCGCGACCCTCATCTTGCCAAGATTCATCGCCTCCACCACCTCTCCAGACGAGCAGACTCCTTAAACATTGCCATGTATAGCGGAAACGACAGATATGAACAGAGAATACTCCGATCATACAAGCTAGCAGTATCAGGAGATGATATCACTCACTGGAAACAGATTTCATTCACCATGGATCAAATTCAGCGTGACTCACAGATCATGTCTTGTGAAGGTCTACTTTGTTTTGTTAGGGATGACCGCTTTCACGTTTGCAACCCAACAACGGGAGAGGTGGAACGCCTGCCGAGGACTGTTATTAGTGCGGATGAGGGCAAATTTGGTTTTGGATATGATCCCAAGAGAAATGAATACAAGGTGGTCAGACTACTTAAAGATAAGCTTGAGGTATTCACTCTAGGCAGCGATGGCCCGTGGAGATCCATAGAACAAACTGCTAAAATAAATTGGGAACGGCCTGTCACGTTGAACGGAGTGATATATTGGATCTCCTATCCTGAACCAAAGATAGTGGCTTTTGATGTGGGTGATGAGAAACTTGAAGAAGTCAAGGCTCCAAGCGTTTTTAAAGACTCTTTGCCTGTAGAGGCAATGCTAGTGGTGTTGGATGGCAATCTATGCTTGATGACAAATGAACGTTATGAAACCTACACGGGTAGTGAGTTGGATATATGGATGCTAAAGGATAGAACCAATGGTTTGTGGGCTAAGGAATACAGCATTGAACCGCACCTTTATGGTATGCCTTTGAAAATCCGTCCATTGTGCATGTGGAGGGGAATGATCGTATTGCAACGTCGTGGGTACATGATATTCTTTTATGATCCCAAAACACGTACTGTTGACGAGGTTTTTGGTGATTGGGGTCGTGTTTACTGCCACTCCAGGATTACTGACTATGTGGAAAGTTTGGTTGCGATGAACAGAAGTGACACTGCCAGCTGCCTCGCACAGGGAAAGGAAGGGGACCTCTTGAGATGCAACAAGAGGAAGAGAGATGATGCAGAAATCAAGAAAGAAGAAGGGAATTTGATTGAATCTTAGGAATTTATATTAACTATGAGGATTGAAGTTTTTTTTTTTTTGTGGATCTCTTGAAGTTAAATATGTGATGTAATTATGCTTTGTCAACGTGTCACTCACTACTGTGAAAAATGCAAGATTTATTTTAAAGGGTTTATTGGGTTGAATTTTATTAGCATTCATTTTGTGGAAGATTAGATCAAGCTTTGATTTCTTTTCTTAATTATTAGTTGTTTGATATCTGTTTCGACTTTTTGGGAGGTCATTTTGTTTTTTGGGTTTCAAAAGTGCTGATGATGATTTGGGGAATGGGAATGGAATTTGAAATTGAGTAACGTACATTTTTCATTAAAATAAATACATCGTTAGACAATGTTTACTATTTTTTTTTTAAATAAAAACATATGTGGTCTACGTTTTGGGAGTGTAAAAATAATGGAGTCTAACATTTTCTATGTAAGTTTATAGGCAACAAAGTCTTTATATAATTGTGAAGGCTCCATTTAGATCTGAGTTTAGATAAATTCTGTTTTTAAAAAATTAAAAATTAATATCAAAGATTGCGTGCTTCTCCCATTTTAAGAGCTCATAAAATGCAATTCAATAGTTTTTTAAATTTTAGAGATAAACAGTACATATAACGAAACTTTGAAATTTCATATGTCATCAATTCAGATATTTATCGGATCAAATAGCTTAGAATATAACTTTCTGATGAACAGCCAACAAACACATGAATGGACTGCATGGAAAAATGAAATTTGAATTCAAAAATAAATGAGATAGCAAACATCTACCTTTCTTTGATGCACAAACACATGAATGGAATTTGATGCACTCCAATGCACGAAGAATTCACCAAATCTGTTTAACAAGCACTTACAATGCATTCACAATATGTGACATGTTTATTTCAATCGCCTAATAGGCTAGAACAACCTGTTACTACATATTTTACAAACCTTTGTATGGAAACATGGACATACAAAACAAAGATCAAAACCATTCTGTGTTTTTTTCTTTTCTTTCCTCTTCTTTGCGATGTTTCTTTTACAAGCCAACACCACCTGGGATGCTGACCCACTGAAGTTGCAGCTCCACTTCGCCGCACTCCACATTTCTCAGCCTCAGAATCATATCTTGGATGACCCTGCCATCTTTTACTATGATGGAGCTCTCCTCAGCAAGGCAGTTTTGTCTGTTTGGTCGCATGTTTCCTAATACCGTGCCGTTCCGAGTGGTCTCAGTTTGAATCCGTACAGCCTCCACAAATGGCCCGATCTCTATCTCCGCATCGCCCATCTTATCGTCTTGGCTGAATAGGTCCTTGTCGTAGACTCTCTGTGCATCACAAAATTAGAATAAGTTTTGGGTTGGGGGGAGGAATAGCTACACACCATTCAAGGATTTGTTTGTTCATAATGTTGAATGTAATATGAAGTAAAGGAATTTGTGTCAGAGTAAAACTGATGGAAAGAAATATCATTTTCCCTTTTTTTTTTTCTTCCATTGCTTGTGACTCTGATGAAAATGGTGGAAATTGATTCCATCACCTTAATTCAAATTCATTTCTATGGGGGGAAATATCACCCATCTCTTTTAATAAGGAAAAAAAGATTAAAAAAAAATGAAGGAAAATTTTTCTTTTTTTCTTGTCTGACACAAACACTAATATTTTGAGTTGTCAAAGAGAAATTTTACTATTCTCTCATTTTTGCCTTTGGTTTCCTGCATGCATAAAACACACCCCAAGACACGTCCCAGTATGGTTGGGTTCATGAGATGCAACCAAGATATTAAAAAAAAAAAGAAACCAGGATTGATGCCAAGTTATGATAAACCAAGTAGAAGATACATTGTTTCATAAAAGAAAATCAGCATGCTCTTTGTAAACTCATTTCGTCCAGCAGAGCAACCTTTCACTAGTTGTACTCTTTAACTTAAAGAATGCATAATCACTAGATATGTGATTAAACTACTCTCAGACATGAAGATAGCATCACCAATTGGCATTGTGCTTCTCAGATTTGATTGATTTTTCAAATTTTAGTCATGATCAACAATATCTACAACTTTTCAGTTGGCAGACTTTTTTAAAGCAAAAAAGTAAAACATCAGCTGGGATTTGGCCAGAAGTTGAATTTTCAAAATGAAAGGCTACAAAAGTTCAAATCTGAAACTAGTTAGACTGAAATCAATTAGAACAAACACATTTGGAATTGCCCCTTCCATCCACACTCCGAAGCTAATGATGACACAAGCATACTAAATATGAACTAGTTAGGATGCATAATCTTTCAAGATCACAAAAAAGAATGTGACATTAAAAATTGTAGCAAAGCATGACAGATGCAACAGCTAGACAATGTCCTGGAACACAAATAGTCAAGAATTATGACATGTTTCAGGTATCAACTCCAAGCAGGGCAGAGTTGGGATGGTACAAATTATAATGTGACTCTCTCTCTCTTTTACTAGATCAGGAAATAATAATATAACATGGAATCAATTCAACTTTAAGCTCCTAACATCAAAAATGTTGTTGGGACATTATTTGAATTTTTACATTTCAGATACTTTCTTGCTATTTGTTTTCAAAATCTTCCAAATCTAATAGAAAATTTTCAATGGAAACAGAGACAAGAAAGAGAGCTCCATGGCTCACCAAGCTATTAACAATATGTGATATGATAAGATCACCAAATTAGGTGGTTTATTAGACCAGGTACAGAGTCCCAAGGCACACAAAGTCATAAACAAAATATCTTATGCTGAGACAATGCCATAAGGTGGATCTAATTAGATAGTTGCTAATATGAAATCCTGAAATTTCCTGGTACACTGATATTATTAAGCACGTGTAGCCTCTCAAGCAGAAACTTAGAGGAAAACAGAGATTTATTTAAGAGATTCATAGAAGAATTTTGTTCGATCAGAAACTATGAACAAAATGTTAAACAAGTTCTATGCTATTGCATTAAAAGAAAATTAACCTCATTTGATTAACTATTAAACTTTCAAATCTCATTGTCAATGAAACTTTTGGATTCCCAGAGATACAACACAAACATTTTTTCAGAATTATGCTTAATTGAACATCTCACATTCCCAACCATTTTGTTATGAATGGAGCTCAGCTACCATTAGATCTTGATATATTTTACTTGTATTTTGCTATCTAAAGAGAAAACCTTTATTCTTTGTGTATGGTGCATTCTACTGCAGAATAATGGAATAACATATCCAATGAGAATATGCGAAAAACGCAGAAAAATACACACATACAAGTCTGATTGGCAAGCTTGGATCAGCAACATATAGAGTTAAATCTTCATTCCACTGAGGATTGACGTTTTTCTTAATTACACGAGTCTTCAGTTTCTGCAAAACGAGAAACAAAAAGTTATTATGATGAATGGGTAAAATTTACAGTGTCTCTCAAATTATCAAATTGTGCTGCACAGTGACTAGCTGAAATTAGCTACATGAAACTGATGGTGGGTTTTCATCTGAATAAATGTGCAACACATCCGAACCAAAAAAATAATTTATTAAAATCTGAACAGTATTCGAAAGCAAAGTTATTTTCGTCATGACACAATTCTCTATATTTTCAAAAATTATTAATTCAAGAAAATTCTTTATCATAGAGTATGTTGGTGTTTTACAGTGTTTTAACATCAAAAGAGCAACTAAATATTCATCGGTATCTTAAAAAAAACATTAAAAAGAATTGGCATGATCATTTGAGGATAGGTCCGAACAGCGGGATCATCCTAAACAATTTACTGATCCGATATTGGTTCCCAGAATTCCAAATCTTCCCTTTCTCCAAAAATACCCTACAGTTGATTCAATCATTCACATATTAAATGAAGTGAACATGTTAATGTGTGATACTTATTTTACCTATGCAACAGATTTAAAACAATCAAAGGAAGAAAAAAAAACACTCAACCAGGCTCAATTCTACTAGATTTTAACACTGTTTATTAATGATGTTGCCTGAACTCAAATGTCATAACTCGAATTTAAATATCACTGATTGTGCTGGAATATTGGTGATGTTGCATGTCTTAAATATATTTTTTACAATTTTTTATGCTTTCAAACTTTTCTTGAATTTTGGTAACCTAAATGATACCCAAAATGAATTTTTGACATTGCCAAATTATCCCCGAATTCCAAACCGGTGACAAGGCTAGAACTCACAATCATGCAACCACCATATAAAATATAACATTCTACTATTTAAAGCGAGTCATCCCTGTAGTCCTAACTTAGTATTTACTTACATAATATACATTGTATTATGCAAGTATATACTCTATTACAGAAAAATATAAAAAAATATGCATTTAATTTATTCGACTATGTATTTCATTTTTTCCTAAAACAAATTGTTCTTCATGTACATGTGTTTCAAAAACGTCTTCTTATTATAAAAGTGATCACATGAACAACCAAGTGTAATACTTTATTTAAGGACACCTCAATTATTCAAATAATGGTAAGTACAATATTTTTTCCTACCCCAATTCTAGTCTACACATGTGTTGATATTTTAAAAAACAGCATACTTTTTAAATACACGTTTTTATAAAAAATAAAACATATATTTCAATGAATTGCAACATTTATTGAAAATATAAAAAAAATTCCATCGAAACATATGGAAATAAAATTGGGCAGTAAAAGGGACACAATGTAACAGCCATTATTGACATCGTATCAAAAAAGAAGTTCAAATCTTCGCAAACACAATCACCCTCCAAAAAAAAAAAAACCATTAATCCCCAAATAAACCCAGCATAAATCAATAATAAAAAATTGATCGAGAGAGAGAGAGAGAGAGAGGAGGGGAACCTGATTGGCCAATTTGAGGACGACATAAGCGTCGCTGCTGGTGGTGTCGCGGATGGCGAGGTTGATCCCCCTCAACACCCTCACCTTCAGAAGCCCGAGCACCCCCTCCATCGGATCCCCACCGCCCGATCGCAGATGATGGCCTAACCCCCCCCCGCAGAGCAGTCTAAACAACAAGAAAGTCCACCCGCGTTTTCCGTTCCTCGTTTTTTTTTTTTTTTTATAAATCTATATGGAACGAGAGAAGGAGACGGAGAAAGAGAGAGAGAGAGAGAGAGTCGCACGGCAGGCCTAAAAATAGGGAAATACATCGTCAGGTGCCGGCGTGAGATGCGGCGGATCACTCGTGAGCTGGTTCGTGGTTGGTTTGGTAATTAAAAATGTTACACACATTCATTTTACGGTCCAGAATGCAATACACTGTGTATGTATATGTTTTTAAATTATATATTTTATTTAATGAGATATATATTTTTATATTTAAAATAAGTAAAATATATATTTTAATAAATTAAATGATATTATTTATATAAAAAAATATGAAATTTTTTTTAATAATGCATACATCTTGCCACAGGTGCTAATAAAGTATATAGGATTGTATATGTAATTGTAAAAATATGTAACAAAACTTTTGATAATTAATTCCAAGTTTTTTTTCTAACCCCTTATTCTTTTAGCCCAAACCCCCCCCCCCCCCCCCTCTTTCCACATAGATAATTATTTCAACATATATAATGAACTCATTCAATTACAACCTCAATTTCATAAAGCATCCTCCCCTCGTTATAATTTGTTGAAATTTATTCTATTTTATTTATAAATAATATAATTTAATTCATTATATCAGACATTTTATTTTTTATAAAAGTAGGATGAGATATATGATTTTAAAAAAAATATTTTCGCCTATCCTCGCATAATCATCCACAACTTCTGTTGCTATCATTGACAAGCACTCTCATAGCAGCAGAGATGACAATCCAATTATTCCTATTATATATTGTCTTTTAATAAAATATAGATTATATGCCTTCACCACATATGCTTTGTCAATCTCTTTCATTTATTGTACTGAGATATATATCTTATTAGAAATTTTTTATGTTTTTTCATAAATGATATCATTTAATTTTTTTAAGTATATATTTCACATTTTACCTAATTGTATATATCATTATACGAGATATATGATTTTTTTAAAAATAAAAGCTTGTGGACGGCATTTTAAGTTATAAAATGAAGGGTTTTTTACTTTTAAGTCCTCTCAAACTATAAAATTTAGTAATCGATCCATCACTTCTTCATATTTTGATTTTAATCCTCGGATTTAAAGGATATGTTCATTTTTAGTCCCTTTCAGAGACTAAAAAGAAAACTAAATAATTTAAAAATAAGTCCCTCTTAGGGACTAAAAAAAACATATCATTTAAATCTGAGGACTAAAAAAAAAATAGAGATGGATTACTAAATCCCATAATTTAGGAGAACTTAAAAGTAAAACTCCCTAAAAAGAATGAAGCGTAACATTTTTCAATTTATAATCTACTTAAATTCAAAGTTCCAATGAAACTGTATAACAAACAACTCAACTAACAACGCCCTTGATTTTGTTCTACCGTCTAAAACGTTTCCCTTTCACGTCCCCACCGAAAGGAAACGTTTCATTTGAATACATTACAAGCAAAAATAAAAAAAAGGCTAGGGTTTTAGGAGAGAAGATGGAGGCGGCGTGCGAGGCGGCGAAGGCGGGGGACTGGGAGGAGCTGAAGCGTCTGGTTGCGGACGGCGCCGACGTGACGTGCTTCGACGGGGAAGGCAAAACGCCCCTGATGTACGCGGCGGAGCGCGGGAACGCCGAGGCGGTTGAGCTGCTCCTCCGGGCGGGCGCGCCGTGGAACGCCCTCAGCCCGTCGGGACTCTCCGCCGGCGACTTCGCCATGGACAGCGCGCATCAAGAGGCCTTCGATGTGCTGCTCAATGCAGGTTTACTATGACTTCTCTCATGTACTTGCTAATGTTTTTTTCTTTTCTTGTACAATTTTTTTGGGTGTTGTAACACAGAGGGAACTGTAGAAATGGCAGAGTGAATGTGAATGTCTGATCTTTATTTTCATTGGGTATTGGGTTTGTGAGGAGCTGGACATGAGTCTAAAAAAAATTGAAATTGCCCCCCAACAAAGAAAACGAATGATCTCTGTATAAAATATTAAAAAGAAGAAAAGAATAAAGGGGCTCCCAAGGATGACAAGCTCTGTAAAACTGCAGGACATCTCTTCATCACGTGCCCCGTGACGAGTCATGTTTGGGCCATGTTGTGTTCGACGAAGGGGATGGTGTCGGATGTCTGATCCCTCTCGATGGTGGGTGACACTCTTTAAAGAATGCTATGGAAATGGTGGCCCGAATTCCAGATTTCCAATCCATTCTCATCGGATGCCCTTCCTCAGTAAAGAATGATTTGACTTGGCAGCAGAATATTTCAGCTTTCGATCAAATGGAATTTTGGCAGGGGTGATCAAATCAGATTTTGGGAGGACTGCTGGTGTGGAGAAGCATCCTTTCATGAAGACTTTCCGAGTTTGTATCGGATTGCTGAAAACAGGGGAGGTTTAGTGCATCATGGATGGATTGGCGAAGGGGAGTTCGGTGAATGGCAGCTTAATCTTCAAAGAATTTCCCAGGAGGGGCAAATCGAGGATGTTGCACGGCTGCTGAATCGCTTGCAGCATGTGTTTATACAGTCTGAAGTAGAGGACTCCGTTTGTTGGAATAATAGACCTGAAGCCACCTATGTGGTGAAAGAAGGCTACAAATGGTGGAATCGAGCTTCCCTCGAGGTACCGGACATGGCATTTGAGGCACCTTGGATATGGAGTTAAAAAATTCCTTTGAAAGTTAAAGTTTTCCTTTGGCTGGTGTTTGAACAGCGCATCCTTACCCGAGTTTATAGGGCTAAGTGGAGATCGGATCAGCCTACTACCTGTGTGTTATGTGACAATGACTCAGAAATGGTGGAACATCTCCTTTGTCTTTGCACCACCTCCAACCAACTTTGGTCCTTGCTGGGAAGGGCAATTGAGTCTCCTCTGTTGTTCCAAGACTTGAAAGTGTGGTGGGAGTGGATGCTGAACTGCATAGCGAAAGGCGATAGGAAATCAGGAATGTGAAGCTAAGGTGGTGCGGATCCAGATTCCAGCTGCGATTTGGGCCTTTTGGTTGACGAGGAATGGCAGACTCTTCAAAGATCAGAGGTTTTACATGGAGAATTTGTGGGAACTCATTGTTTACCTCATCAAAGATTGGAGCAGGGAATTAGCTGGGGTCAAAGAGGTTGGATGTACGGGGGGGATATTTAGAGTGGTGGAGTAATCCGAGTTGCCATCCGAGGTTCCCAACCATGTTTGGTTGGGGTGCTCTGTTTTCTCTCTTTGCTTTTGTTTTCTGTGGAGTGGATTTCACACCTCGTGTGATTAGCTCTGTTTCGTTTTTTCTCTTGGTTTTCTTCTGCCCTCTGTTTTTCACTTCTTCTCTTATTTTTGTGAAAGTTTTAGACCATTGTAATACTTTCCTATGGAGTAATAGAATGGACTACCTTTGCCTAAAAAAAAAAGAAGGAAGATTGGAGAATCCATTGTGCGGGAGGAGGGTGTTTTATAATACAAGGGTGGTCTTGTTGGATGGGGGGTCTGTGTAGGGTGTGAGTAGATAAGATACCTCTTCTACCATGCCCTAGGAGCTGTAATTTTGTTTGATGCTTGTACGTTTGTTCTTGGGCTCTAACTTCTCTTTAATAAAAATATAAAATTGGGGTAGGCTGCCTACCGTTTTATCAAAAAAAAAAAAAGAATAAGAGAAAAGAATAAAGTGGAAATTAGGAAAACACATAGGTAGAGGAACCCCTTCCGGCGATGACTCAGATTGTCACCTCTTGAACCAAAGGTTGCCTATGATGGAAGGAGGAGTATCCTCTCCTTTCATATCATAATAATTCAATCTCTAAGCATCGAGAAGATTGCCGTCTAAGTGTTTTCCAAGTAGAACCAACATGTTTTCAAACACTCTAAGCGGCCCCAGCTTTTGAAGTAGGCTAACGGTGCGTTTGGAAGCACAGTTTGAAAAACAGTTTTTAGCTTTTAGCTGTTTTATACACGGTTTTTTAGAATGTAATGATGATGGCTGTTTTATGAAACACAGATTTCGAGGCATAGTCCTTTGACAAAATCTAGTGATGATGATGCATGTAAGCTGACCTGTTTGGTAACAACTTTTATCTTTTAGCTTTTTAAAAAGCTAAGATCCCCAAAAAAAATTTGCCAAACACACCCTAAGTTAAATAACAACAGCTTTTAGTTATGAATAGCAAAAGAGAAGCTTTTCTAACAAAAGTATACTTCATTGGAATCTCTTTTCAAAAATGGTTTTAAGTGAAAAGAACCTTTCCAAACACTACATCAGTTGAGTAGAATTTAAAATTTTGTTTCCTTTGATTATTTTTGTTTTGTTTAGATACATGTTTATCTAGGCAGTTAAGGATTCAGAAGAAAAATGAAAAACTATGAATGTTCGGAACCAGGGAATTTCTTTGGAACTCTTAAGGATGGTTTGTGTGGAAGGGAGGATACAAAAAGACGACAGTTTTTTTAGTTTATTAAATGATACTATTCAATGTCATGGTGATTTTATTGCTGCTTGCATGATTGCACATCGTTGACTATTTCTTCTTTCTTAGTAGCTGAAAAGCACTTCTTAATAACCGAAAAACAAGGCAGTTATTACCCTTCATGTACCTTCAAAAATCAGAGGACTGTTGGGATATTGTATCTTGAGAATCTAAACCCAGGGAGAGGATACTTTTCTTAAGAAAGTGCTTTTGATTTTTGAGCATCCTTCACCTGTGGGCAATAATTCAATCATTTCTCACTCCATTTAATTGGAGTGTTTAATTTCACAGTTTTTCATGTAAATTAGATCTAAAGCACGTGCACTTTAGATTGATATGTTTCTTCTACTTGCTTAAAATAAATTGGTTGGATTGAATGGCTAACATGCTCTCTGAGTATCGGGTGCAAACTGATTCTAACACATTCTTTTCATAAAAGCACAAAGGATGATTTTTTTTTTTTTTGACACATTTTCTTTTGCATGCTATTTGCCATACCAGAACCATAGATCACATAAATGGTACAGGTCCATTAAATAGTTTAACTACAAGCAGAGTATTTCTATTGTTCTTGTAAATTTATCAATCTTGATATTCTGGTTTGATTGTTTTGAGCAGGGATTCAATCTGAGTTGGTGCTTGGAGCAGTTGCAAGGCAAACAAATAAAAATGGAAGTGATTCTAGTGAAGACTATTTGAAAGAGAGGGTTGCTTTTAGTGAGGACAGACTGATTGATTCCGACAGCAAGGCAGTGATGATGGCTTGGGAGAAGCCATTGATGGAAGCCCATGCCAGAGCAATTTGTAGTGGAGGTGGTGGTAGTATACTGAACATTGGGTTTGGGATGGGTCTCATAGACACAGCTATTCAACAGTATACCCCTGTTAAGCACACAATCATTGAGGCTCATCCTGAGGTTTATGATCGAATGCTTCACTCCGGATGGGGAGAGAAAGATAATGTGAAGATAATATTTGGTCGTTGGCAAGATGTTCTTTCCCAACTTGAGTCCTATGATGGTAAGATGTTTTGATCATGGAGAACTGCTTTCTTTCTTCTTGTTTATTGGGTTTTCAAGAATTTGCAAACAGATAAAACGAGCCATTGATTTTTAATAAGATACATGGAAGTGAAGAGGAATTTATTATGTTGACCTTTGGTTCTATCCTATGAAGCACAAACACTTAAATGAAGATATTGTATCAGTATTGGATGTATCAGATACAGGACACATCATGTCATGTGTTGGACACATCTCATATGTGGCTAAAATTCAAAAATAACTTTTTGAATTTTGAATGGACATGGCGTGGACACATGTCGTTTATGCAGGACAACTTTGCAACTTTTTTCTTAGTAACCATGTTAGCTTGGTACACATCAAGTCAAAATGATGTTAAAACCTTAATTGAGTTAATTATTGATACACCGTTATAGTTATATATCAACTTTTTATGGTGTATGGACGCGTGCTTTTTTTTTTTTTGGTCAAATAGTCATAATATAGTTATAAATATATTTATTTGTTGACATGTCTCTGTCATGTCCTATTTTTCTGAGCCATGTCACCATGTAAGAACTTCATCTTAGTCGCAATAGTCAAGGTTGTAGAACTATCAAGTTCTAGTGAAGATTGTAATTAATTTTAAGCGGATAGTTTATATATCTTTTAAACCCATGTTTCTGACAATTCGATTTTATTCAATAAAAATTCCATTACACTTCATTTTTTTGAAAATTTCTTGTTGTAATGCAACATCAATGCCAGACTAATCCTGTTTCATGTGTCATGAACATTTAACTAGGAATCACTGGTGTACATTTGACTTGTCTTTTCAGGGATATTTTTCGACACATATGGGGAGTATTATGAAGACATGAGGGAATTTCATCAGCACCTTCCTGTTTTACTAAAGCCTGGAGGAACATATTCGTACTTCAATGGCCTCTGTGGAGGTAATGCGTTTTTCCATGTTGTTTACTGTCAACTCGTCGCCTTAGAACTAGGTAATCTGGGTTACTCGACCCAGTTCATCCCCTTGCCTGTCAAGGATTGCTTGGAGGAGAAAATATGGGAAGGTGTCAAGCACAAATATTGGCAGCTTGACACGTACTATCTCCCTCTTTGCCAGTCATCTTGTGATCCTGAATGATTTTTCTAAAGAGAAACCAATTTTATTCTCTTCATTCTCTAAAGTTTAAATCTCTTTTCAGCTTTGTGTAACATGTTTCATGGTTGGTGTAATTACATGTCATGTACCTTCCAAATAAATGTATATATCTTATGTTACCATTTGGTGGTAGGAAACATTGGTAAAGTAGAAGTCTAGTGCGTGTACGGATGAATGACATGTGTCCATCAAAGAGCATTGATGAGATTTTCATTAGTAATAATTTTTTTAATCGGTGGAGGATCTTTAGGTCTTTGATGAAACATGAGTTTTTTATATTTTATGTATGGACTATATACCATTTATTGAGTATATTCTTCATTATATGTTAAAGTAAATGCACACGAGGGTTGCATGCTTAACTGTCTCTAGGAAAATGATACGTCGAGTCATGTTTGTTTTGATTTTTTTAGAAGTGTATATTTTTCATAATACAAAAGTCAGTACATATTTTAAAAAAAAAAAAATTTAAAATTAATCGAGCATGCATTGTACGAGTGGAATGAGACCGAATGTATGAGCACCTTTTGTTTCTAACACTATATCGAATCGAATATATAGAGATCATAAAAGCCAATGTACTGAGCCGTAATATTCCTGGTCGGCACAAAAAAGCTTTTCTAGTGTGAATAAGATGGCTGAATGAAGTTTTGATAACGTGACATCTGTTGAAAAACATGAAAGGCGAAAGTGGTTTCTCCACCTATTAGAATGTTAAAAAATCTGGAACCGCTGAAAATGCAAAATAATCTATCTTTTGCTTTAGCTTTCTCTTTAATTGTACTCTAAAAAGCGTCTGTGATACAACAAGTACTTATCTAGTGCTTCTATGCGAGAGAACTTGATTCCTGCATTTCTTCCATGCACACGACACATACACACGTGTCTTTCTTCTGCTATAAATTGGGGATCCTTTGGACCAGAGTGAATTGCATCAAGAAGTTATTAATTGTTTTTCAGTGAAAGTTTTGCATTTTCACATTTGTTTTGATGAGGGGAAGATTCATGCTTGGAGGATCAAAGATGTTGCTCAGGTATTAACCCCCTCTCCCTCTCCAAACTTATGGTATTAATCCCCTCACCCTCTCCAAGATTATGGTATTCTCATGTATTCATTCAAAAATATGTCATTGCGTAAAATGTCTTGCATTCTAGAGGGCTTATTTCTGAGTGAGATGTTCTGAAAACTTGTTTAATTAAGGAGTTTGTTTCAACTTTAGTATAAAATGCATTTTTTTTTACAAAACAAAAAAGTGAGCTTCTTGAAAATCAAGCTTTATTAAGCTGCTTTTTACAGGATCATATTTTTTCAAACGGGTTTTCAAATAGTCTGAAGTAGTTGCATGGGATTGGTTTAAGAGAAAGGAGACAATTATAAGCAGGGGTTATTTGATTTTTGTTTGTTTTTTCCGTTATTATTTTACACGTATTAAGATTGATTGAATCCTAGTAATTATACCAACAAACAACACCTTTTTGGAAAACAACACCTAATGAAAGATTGCTAGCATCATCAATGATCAAATAAAAATAAATAAATAAATAACATTTTTCTACATGTTGAATCTCATTATATATTTATATGTGAGAATATGTATATACTATTATTATCTTTAACAGTTCAGGCACGTGTCCCTGATGTGGAAAAAATTGTGGTTAGGGCCTTAGAGGAGTCATTGTTATTGCCATTTTAACTGGACAAGTTATGATTCGACCCTAACGAAAATTTTATGTGCCACTTGGGTTTTATCATATTGGACCTTTATGAGAATTGTATTAAAGTTGGATATTTATAAAAAAAAAATATTTGCTAAAAGGTTCATGTACTTTTTATTGTTGCGTGTGTTGAAATGCAAACTTAAGAAAACTCAAGTAATACAAATCTGGATTGGACCTGGAATAGGAATACGATCTTATTCCCTTCGGTTTTGGCATATCAATAATGAGTTATTCCTGTTATCCAAATAATTTTTTTTTTTAATTCCATATTTTTCATTGTTGTTCCACCTCTATTCGACTGACCAAACATGAAGAGGAGTTAAATGTAGTTAATTGAATTTTAGAACTGAAGAAAAAAACACCCATGAGAGTGTCACCTCTTGAAACATATAAAATCATGCAACGCATGTATATCTTAATAAATATTTGTGTCCTAATGAACTTGACATTTTTAATGTTATTAATAAACATCATGTCATTAATGCAATATATAAATCGTAATATTCCACCATATCATATATACACACTTTATTATCAAAAAAAATAATAATAAACATTCAGTTTATTCAAACATGTATCTTTTTTTTTTTGTATAAAAGTATATACTTCATTATCAAGTACATGTTTTAAAAAATAAAAAAATAAAACTTGTGTTAGTCCACGAAAATGACTATAGAATTGACTGACTAAAACATTTTTCTATGGGGATTGATACACTCTAGTCGTGGATACCCCCAATTAACTATTCTAGTGCATTATGTACTAATTTATATTGTTCTGGTATATTATATAAAAAAGGAATTTTATACTTTTCAAGTGCGTCATAAATAAAAAAAATTAAATATATATGCTAATTTAGATAAATATATTTATCTATCTATTATACTAATCGAAAGTATTTAAGTTTTCAACTCTGTTCTTCCTTTGTAACATTTTTATTTTCAATTTTACCCTTATTTATTTATAATATTTGATTTTATATCATGCGTAAGAATAAAAAAATACATATTCTAAAAATCAGTATATTCAAATAATAATGTGAGATATTCTATTTTTGAATTTCATAAATTTTTAAAAGATACATAGAATGAATGATATAAATGATGTCGTATCATCACTTTTATTGGTTTTATATTGGGATAAGAATGACACAAAAAAATCTATCTATATAATATGTGTATCAAATCGGATAATATCATATTCACATTTACTAAATCTTAAAAAAAATTAATGCTTTTTTACATATATACCCCTTAAATCATATTTTGGTATGAACGTTGTTTTTTATTCAATCAATGGATATAGATGATTCTAGAGTTTTAAATAAAAGATTTTGATAAGATAAGATTGCTTGAGGGATACATATGCGTGTAACATATCTCTTTTATTTATTTATAACTTTATAAATTATTAAAAAAAATTATTATATTATTTTATGTATATATTATATTACATATAAATGAGTAAAAAAAAAATTATTTACACGCTATAAATAACATGTATTTCATTATGTTAGTATCATGCTTTAATAATTAAAAAAAACATGGTCCATGTTTGCATTGCAGTGAAAAGAAGCAAGGGCAGGTCATCCTTGCGACGAATAAGCGAACAAGTTTTGAAAAGAAAGAGAGGGTACTGGGAGCTGAGAAGAACGAAAACGAGGGCCCGATGTGGATCCCGCATCCGCGAACGGGGATATACTATCCGAAGGGGCAAGAAGCGGTGATGGAAGGCGTCCCGGACACGGCCGCCTCTCTTCGTCCCACGTTCTGGTTTCGGGCCTTGGACGGCGTCGATTCACCCCGAACGTTCGATGCCGCCCGACACGATCTTTCATTCCGTCACGACTAATTATAAGAGTCAGTGATGTATTCTGGTTTATATAATACATGAGAGAATAAGCTAGCTTGTTGTATATGTAATTGAGAAGGGACTGGATTAATATATGGGTACTGTTACTGTGTTACACTGCTACTCCTGTGTATTTGAGCACATGGTTTGTTAGGTTGTTGGGGTTATTGGAAATCTTAAGATTCAAGGATTGGGTGCTCACACTAACAATGCGGTGTATGAAATTATCTAACACTGTCATTATGAGACGCTCCATGTGATATAATATATGTTTATTAAAATTTATAAGTTATAGATTATAGCTTTTAGCTTAAAATAAACGGTTATTATATGTTTGTTTAAACTTGTTAGAACTTATTTAAGTTAAAAACAGTTTAAAAAGTCATAATCTCTAAGTTGGGTAAGAAGTGTTTTTATATTATAATTTATAGATTATTTTTTAAAAAAATCTTTTAGACATAACTACCCTTCACTTTATTTACTAATGTCCAAGTCTTTTCATCTTCTCTCATTTTTCCTCTCACCTTCCAAAAACACCATGGGAAATGGAAAAAAAATGTTGATACTTTGGATTATAGCCTTTTCTTTGGGTAAAATTTGGATTGTAGCTAGAATATTTCAATTGTGTTTTTTTTTATATTAATTATGATCAAGTTCTATTTTTTATCTTTCAAATTCTATTTTTTTAATTAATGTGGAATTCATGATTTCATTATTATTTTTTTACATATTATTTAATGTTAAGGGAGGACACGTGGGTCATCATCATCATCTACTAAAAATGTATTGTGAACCTCCATTGTTTTCATTAGTTTTGAAAAACCATTTATAGTTTGATGATTTTTATGTATGTTGAATATTTTATCAATTTGTAAAACTAATTTTATAGGTATAATCATTTCTTTTATCAAACATAAATTAAATTTGACTTCTATATTTGAAAGGGCTATTTCTGATAATTATACAGCATAAAGCTATTTTACAACTTATTTTAACAAACATCCACAACTGCTTATTCTCTGTTTTTCAATAGGTACAATAAACATGTCAATTGCTCATCAGAAAAGTTAAAATCTATAATGTATAAGTTATAATATATAATCTATAATTTTAAACTACAACAAACATGGCTATAGGAGGGGATGTGGAAGAGGAGACACTGGATGAGTGTATATTTAAAAAAAAAAAAACAGTGAAAGTTGCAAAGGAGGCTGCATGTAAAGCTATACTTATCATTTTTTTTATTTTTTTAGATGAATTATAAGTATATCTATTAAACATGTTAATAGACTATGTTCGAATTAAGATTTACAAAGAAAGAGAAAAAGATAGAAAAAGAAAAGAAAGAACAAAAGAAAACATCGGATTGTCACAAGTGACCTGACCTCCCTCACCTAAGAAAAGAAACACTAAAAATGGGTAGAACAAGATTCTTCTACCCCACCATAAAAAGAAAAAAGAAAAAAAAAACACATGCCACCATTACTCAAGCATATGCCAAAACCCCTATGATCTCTGCATCACTATTCATGTAGAGCTCGTCGATACGAATGCGTGGATATATGAAAATAACGATTTTGATATGCAGTTTAAAAATTATAAACATAATTTTTTTTCTTTTAATCCATTTGATCTTGATCGTCCATGTAACTTATAGCTATGTCAACCTAAATACACGCAACTCCCACCAAATCCCTCCCCCACTCAATGACATTTTGCCTCGCTATCCTTAAACCCCACATCATGCCTTATCCTTCTCAAAATAAAAAGTGCATCATTTTCTTTGTTGTAAAGTCTTATCAGGCTTTGGCAATCTGAGTACTCAAAAACAGGAAAAGAGGCCCATGGTCCCAACGCCAGCCGTTATGTTCTCAAATGCACTAACATCCATCTTCCACTATCCTCCAAAATGACCATCCATTTTGGAGGATGGTTTTTGAGACTCCAAATTTGGAGGCTCACTAGTGAGCCGTCAAATTTGAGTTTTATTTTCTTTATTTTATTATTTTTTTGTAAAGTGTATAATTTTTTTTACATAATTTTATTTTTCATAAAATTGGTACCATTAGATAGATGTTGCTGATACGATTCAAATGAGTCTAATATTGAATATGTTTAATATATATTTAAAAATATATATTTAATGATCACCTGGTACGGAACTGATAATATTAACTTCTACTGATTTTAAATTTATTAATATTTCTTAATTTTGTGTACTACATAAAAAAATAAGAGGGATAATATAAATTTAAGTTTTATAAAAAAAAATATATCAAAGCACACGACGAAGAAATCAGAAACTATTTTTAATAAATAAAAATAAAACAAACTTTGCCTTGTCAGCACGTGACGTCTCGTCGTAATCCTCCCAAAACACTCCCGCCTTCGAAGTTGCGTATTTTAACGATCCGAAATAAACAGAAACCTATTTCCCCGCTCATTAGGGTTTCTTCCGATTTCGTTTGGAACTCGATTTCGATTCAAGATCAGATTTTTTTTTTTTAGGGGATTTGTTCACCAGAACATCATACATGGCTTCGATTTTTGATCTCTGGGAGAAAGATCCCTTCTTCGCCGCCGCCGAGGAAGTTCAAGAATCTTCAGACAGGTCTCCGTCTCTTTTTGATCCGGAATTTTTTATTTCTAGGGTTTTTGATCCATATGTTTTTTTCTATGAACAATGTAGGATGGAATCTGTTTATAGAAAATGGAATCATGAGAGAAAAAATCAATCGAATTCATACGAGATCCGTCGAGAATTGCAGACGGCTCTCGGTACCGCTAAGTGGCAGGTATATATTATTTGATCAATCAATTTTTTTGTGAATTTGGGGATTTGTATTGAATTCTGCAACGATTGATTTGGACGGATTTGATGAAGCTAGAGGAATTCGAGCGGGCGGTCCGAACAAATGATGGTTCGTTGTCCACCTCAACCGAAGATGGCACGACTGCCCGGCGCGACCAATTCGTGGCCGCGATTGGGCATCGTATTTCGTTGGTCGAGGCAGTGCTCGAGGAGTCTGCCATTGGAGATGGTGGGGCGTCTTTGCGATGGGTCTGCCTTGATGAAGGAGAGCGCGATGAGCTCGCTCTGTTCCTCTCTTGCCCTCCTCCGTCCAATGAGAATGTGGTTTCGATTGCGCCCCCGGTTGAGGCGGACAGAGGAGATGGGATGGGAGAGTGTCCTTCGAAGGTGGCCTTACATGGGCACCGAAGGGCGGTGAGTGCCAGCACGGATTTTGGGATGTGGAAGAGCTTTGTTGTGGATGATGAGGAGGCCCAAAGGAGGTCATTTGATGGACGGTCTGATTTGGGGCCTCCGAAGGTGGGTTGCGTAGAATCCATGGCCAATATGAAGTGGCCAGTGAATGGGTTTAGGAATGTGAAAGGAGGGGATCGACACCAGTCTTTGGTGGTGGTTGATGCGAGCGGTTCACAGTCGCATCAGTTGAGTCTGGTGAGGAAAAGTTCGAGTTTTCTTTCTTCTCTAATGATTTATGGTCATTGTTTTGAAAACACGTTAGAAAACTATGATTTTGAATAAAGTAGCTTAAATAAATTTGATTATTAAAAAACTCACTTTCTGCGCTTTTTAAAAAGCATTCTTTTAAAAGCCTTTGGAAACACATTTGTGCTTTTCACTTTTTAAAAAACGCAAAAGCGCATTTAAACGCGTTTCCAAACGCTACCTAAGTTTGAAGTCCGCTTACATGATGTGATTGGATCAAATGTGTAGAGCATGATAGGTTCTTTATTCTCCATAAATTTTTGAAAATGATTTTCTGATTATTTGGATTTGGTGTTTAAGGATATAAATACTTGCTACGAACGGAGTAAGAGCTGCCTTGATAGCTGTGGGGAGTACACTTATGATAAGCAGCTCTATGGGTGGATTGGGGCTCTTCATAGGCAACTTCAGAGGTCTCAGTATCAAATCCAATACGGGCGACCAGTCCAAGTAGCCATTTGGGTGCTTCTTGCCGTTTGTTTCATTGGTATGCTGTATTCAACTTGAAATTGCTTATGTATGCAATGTATTACTCCGATGAATTGATGATGCCATATAACTTGCAAATAACTTTTAATTAGTGTTCCATTTATGTTGGTTCATTGTTTTAGAATGAGATCCTTTACATATTACTGATTTCTATTTGTTTGTTTATTTTTCAAAATTCACCAGTATGGCACTGGCTTTGTGCACATCCGGTAATTTTACCTCTGAAGTTGTAAAGCAATTTTTAACTCTGCTGAAGCTGTCAACATTGTGTATTTAATATGAATTAAGGTCCCTAATGGCTGAGAAATACCTATTGTTAATAATCAAAGATGAGGTTGGGGCTCCAAGCTCCGACAGTGTTAGAAATTGAGCTTATAACTTATTAAAGAAAAATATCTGGATAGGAGAAATTTCTACAATTTCATCAAGTATAACCGGATAGGAGAAATTCTGAAAGACACCTTGAAATATTGAATTCTTATTATTCTTTGTTACATGTGATACTCAATGGAAGTTGTTTTAGATTGATATCTTAAGTGGCATGCCTATTGCCTCTTGCGTGAGGCACTACTTTATTGTTAATTATTGAGGCTTCTCTTGCTTTTCTTTTCGCTTCTCCATGATTTTCTTTCTTTTGCACACTAATATCCATAGCAAAAACATGCTGCGGGTGAGTGAGAGACACCTGATTTATCTTGATGTATCAAAGTCTCGAAGTAGGACTATGTTTTAATGCTTAATTTGAAGCATACCTGTAACTTGATTATTTTTATTTATTTTTTTTGGGAAAATTGGTTCCCCCAAGATTTGATCATTGGTCATCCTTTATGGAGAGGGGGTGCCGTCCGACTTTCCCAAAACTCGGTTAGCCTGTAACTTGATGTATTGATTGGCTGTCTATTCTTCATCTCTTTTTTGTTTCATTTTGAAATTCCTTGCACCCTGCTGTAGATCAATTCTGCCTCTACAAAGTATTCTATATTTAAGATCTGATATGAATCTCTAACCATGTAATTTGCATCTGCAGTTTTATTTGCCTCGCATGCGACCTAGTTGGTAACATGTTGAATGAATTGTCACCTTCATAAAGTATTCAAGCACCCTCTCAATCTCTCATTTTATATACAAAGAATCATTCTATCATTTCTGGTTGTATACATGTATTAACTTTTTAGTACATAAAAATACATGTAAAACTGTTGCTGGTTCTGATCCTGTTTCATGCTCCAGCCCATTATCTTACATGTAGAAGGTATTCCTTTTTTCATAACAAGCTTTTGCTTTCATTTCATCTTTTTTGGTGGTTGCCAGTCTTTGATCAAACTCATGTGGTTTGAGTAACATAAATGAGAGATACTGTGTAGAAAAAGATTGATGTCTGGTGTTAAAATCAGCGTTAGATCATTGATGGTGGTGTACAGGCTTGTAAAGACTGGATTTTTTTTTTTTTTTTGTTTGGATCTGTATTTTTATTTCACAAACAAGGTGAAGGAGTCACAAATAGTGGTGCTGATGGCCCTGAGTGCTGTTTGGTTGAAAATTTGAGGTTTGCAATTTTGGAGATGGGAGGGGGAAATGAATAAGACCTTATTTCGATGGGGGCAGTGATTTCCACCCCCTCATATATTCACCCCACCCCATTTTCTTTTCCACCTGGACATTTTTTTATATGTTGCAATCCCACCCCTTAAAACCCTGCAACCCCACTCCAATTATATCATAAAACTCTCTTCTCTCTGCTCTCCCCTCTCCTTAGAAAACGAGAGATGGGTCTCGCGGTGGAGGACCACGAGAGTCAAAGTGGAGGCGAGCTCGCTCCCTCTTCGGGTAGGATGGGATCAAGGTCTCGTGGAGGATCTCGGGCGTAATAGTCCAATACTCCAATGGAATGCTTCTTTTGTGATTTAGGGTACAAAAATGAGCTTTTTTTTTTATATATAAAAGTTATCTCTTGTTTTTTTATTCAAACGATTTCACATTTATGGATACAGAAAAACATGAAATCTAGTTGATTTACTAGGATCAGTTATATACATTCCAAAGTTATTATTTTACATGTTTTTTGGGGGGAAAATGTTGTTCTTCAAGAGAAAAATGTTGTACTTAAGTTAATTGGGTTTGTTTTTAAAGGGATTGGATTTTTTTTCAAAAAAAATTGAGTTTGTAATGAATTTATTGTTTTAGGGTTTAAACTGTGAAATGATTTTGGATTGAGGAAAGTATTTTTGGTTTATAATGTTTGATTCAGGGAGTGGGTTTTCGTTTGGAAGAGGGGGTGGGGTAGAAAGGGGTTTTCACTTTCTCAAAAACATGTAAATTATGTTTTTATTAATATTTAAAAAGATGGGAGTGAATATTTAATGGGGTGGTAATACAGTCCTCCCATTTTGATGTGTCAGTATTTGGGTAGATTCTTTTTATTTGTAATTATTTTATCAAAAATTGAAATTCTATTAGATTATTTTTAATGAATGGAATTCTATCTAGATTCATTTTTTATTCAGGGATGATTTTGGCAAACGAGCCAACTCGTTTGGCTCGACTTATATTAAAGCTCAACTTAGTTTAGGATCGACCTTAATTTTAAGTTCAAGATCGACTCGTTTGACTCGTGAAAAGTTCAGTTAAAACTTGACTCGACTCGTTTCTAAATGAGTTTGAGTGTAAGCTCGAATTAAGGCTCGAGCTTGGGCTCTTTTAGCTAAAAAAAAAACTTGTTTAGCAATTAAAATATGCAGGAAATAGATAACATGTCGAAAATAGACAATTATATTAAAAAAATTATCACTAAACAATCATATTAAAAAATAAACAGCATTTCATACTTTTTAAGTAAACGAGCTCGTATAGACTCGGTTTGGCTCGTTTACAATTGAGCTTTAAAAATTGTTCAACCTTGACTCATTTGGTTAATCGAACGAGCTCGAATGACCTTCAATCAAGTTAAGTCTGAGCAGCTCAGTTTGTTTATCACCCCTATTTTTATTATTTAATTCGCACGTGATAAATAAGAGGAATATCTTTACTATAAATCTTGTACAGTTACTTGAAGTCTTGAACATCTAACTTTTATTTATAAAATTTTATTTTTAATGAAATGGTAGGTATGAGTTTTAATTTTATTCAAACCAAAGTAAACTTGTCCAAAGTAGAAAAATATGTATATTTATGAAAATTTTAAAAAGGTGGTTAATATAACATAACAAAATATTTAGTGGAAATTATTTCCAATATTTTTTTTAAATTGGTTATATTGTTTTCCCTCAACTTTTTTTTAGTATATGAAAATACTATCAAATTAGCTGTTATATTTTCACTGTGTCCTTCCATTTAATATCGTCTGTATGTGCATGGTGCACGACAATATGCATGATTGACATAACAATATACATATAATAAATAATAGCGTAACAAAGTACATGAATGAATAATAGCGTACACTGTACATATATGGATAACAATTGAGTTTGAGTCAAAGACTCGAAGTTTATGGTTTCATCTGCACGTGAATCTGATCATCGAGCAACCGTTGTGTGGCCCACTTGTCCTATACATCATAGGTATATACTTGACCGGTGCCTCTGGACCTAAAATATGTTTGGAATTGTGAAGAGACCATTAGCCTTATTTGGATAAAAAAATGAACGTGGAATATGAGTGAATAAACTTAAAAACAGTTTGTTGCAGTGAATAAATGAGTATAACATATCATAATAAGAGATAATAAACTGATATTTTAAATTCTTTTGAATTGTGTTATTTTATCTAAAACTATTACCTACATATCAAATTATGTATCATGTTTTATAAATTACATGGATTCATATATCAAATCATTTTTTAAATTTTTTATATATTTATTCACTTTTTATACTCATTTTATTAATAATTTATAGACAATAAATTACACATTCAAATAAAAATAATTGAATAGTTATACTATATTAATTTAAAATAAAAAAAACTATTATTTAATTGGTTTTATAATATGCCGATCAGACAAGACAAGTATACACGGTCGGGTACAGTCTCTCATATTGACTCTTTTAATTCCTCAATAACTAAAGAAATGAAGGACATTGTTGCACTGGGTTGTTTTATATTCAATTTTTTTGTTCCGGTTCAAAATACAATTTTACATGTTTAGTTAAAAATTTAATAAAGCATATACATTATGTATATATCTAGTAAAAAAAATTTATATTTATTAAAATAAGTTCATTCAATTCAAAATAAAACGATATTCATATTTTTATCAAAACATATATTAATGTTATCAATATTTATTTTTTAAAAAAAATTCCATATAACCCTCTATAAACTGTTTGAAATCTATATAACCTCTTGATTTTTCCTGAAATTCATATAATCCCCTAAAACACATGTGTAAATCTAAATAACCCCGAGTTAAATTTTCGTTGACAAATAATGAATTTTTTAGTTTGGTTAACTTTGATGAAAAACACAGTATACCAAAAACGTCATACAATATGTTAAAAATATAAAAAATACTCTATAAATGATGATTTTATCCATCAGAATAAGATTTTATAATCTATTTAAAATTGTAAAATTATAATTTATAGATGATTTTTTTCATTATTAATCAGTGTAGGAGATTTTTGATATATTGTGTTTTCAGTTAATGTTAATCAAATAGAATATTTACATAAAATTCCTCGTAGTAGAAGTCTAATATAAAAGCTATTTAGAATTATATAGATATTTTTAAAAAGTTACATGGACTTCGAAAAAAAAAATTAAAGAGTTACGTAGATTTCGAGTGCAGTTTACCGGGGTTATTTGCTTTTTTCACTTATGTTTTTTATGAAAATGAAAACGGGTGAGTAAACATGATATTTTCCAAGAAATAATAACACTTTTTTTTTGTAAAAAAACCCATTTTTAACAGTGTTATTGTTATAGTTATCCCAATTTATTTTTTATTTTATTTTTATTTGGAATGACAAATCCAAAGCCGAAAAAAGTCCCCCTTTTTGTTGCGCCGTTTGAACCTCCAAAAATGAAAATCCAACCACTTTATCCTCGATAGATCTCCTTCAAACCGTTAGAATCGCCAAAAAAAAAAAAAAAAAAACCACTTCAAATCCGAAAACGCTGTCACTCTCACTCCCTCCGTATATGCCGGGCGCGTTCGAGTTATTCTACGCCCGGAGGTCCCGATCGGGACGAAACCCTACAAGCATCGCCTCCTCCTCATCATCTTCCGCCGCCGCCGCCGTCGAAGCGGATCAAGCCGGCATCCCCGGCGACGACCAACACCACAGCCACCGCCGCTTCCTTCACCGGGACCACCACCACCGCCGATCCCGTTACGGCAGCGGAGAGGGTCACGATGTCTCCTCTTCCGGGCGAGGGAGATCCTACGGCATCGGCGGCGGCGGCCGTGGCGGTCCTTCCCATGCGAGGCATCTCTGCCACCATCACGCCTCTCACATGGTGAATTATTTGGTCGGGATCCTATCGGATCTCTAGATTGCAATTTGTGCTTCTTCTTCTTCTTTTTTTTTTGGCTTTTGTGCCTGAATTCGTTTGAACTCTTTGAAATATTTGTTTAGGATTCTTTTTTTATAAATGGAAAATGTTGGAGCATCTCCGATGGGGGGTCTTCATTTTGAAGACTCTCATTGAAGATTCTAAACTTTTGAAGACCCCTAAACTCCAATGAAGTCTTTATTTTGAAGATTTTATTATTTTGAAAACTCATCAACTCCAATGGTAGATCTTCAATTTTTTTGGTGTAGGTCTTCAAATCACTATTTTGATTTGTTAAAATTCTCATTCTACCATTTGTTTCTTTCATCTTTATTATTTATTGACATTTATGTCCTAATTTTAATGTAAATAACCAAATTATATTAACTGTATATTTACATATAAAAAAAATTTGGAAGTTCGAATTTCAAATTTTACAATTTGAAATCTGAAATTTAAAACCACCAACATTTGAAATTTGAATCATCCGATAGTTGAACCGGTGACTCTTATCCTATTCATTTTTCTGGTTCAATAAATAGTTCGATTTTGAACTTTGCTTTTGAACTTTAATGATTCATTTTTTGTTATTATGTCAGATAATGTTACAGTTCAAATGTGGTTAACCGGATAGTTGAACTGGTGACTCTTTATCCCATTCATTTCTCCAGTTCAATTAATGGTTTTTGAAACATTGCTTTTGAACATTACATGAGACTTTTTTGTAAATTTTTTTTGAAAATTCCATATTTTTATTAAATACAAATAGAAAATTAGGAATTTATAATTTTATAAGAGTTAAATGTCATTTATCAAAAGTTGTTATAAGTTAATAGGGTCATTTTAGGCATTACCCAACATTGATGTGACATATGGAGACCCAAATAGTGAGTCTCCAAATATAGAGCTCGATTTAAATTTGAAGTCGTGCGGTCTTCATTTTGGCGTTCGGTTGGAGTTGGACGGCTTCAAATGGTAGTTGAATCTTCATTATGCAGTCCGATTGGAGCTGCTCTTAGGGACAGTCGAGTCCCAACATTTTTTTAATTTTTTTTGTACATACCTTCACAAAAAGAAGAAGAAGCATATGCTCAAATGAATTGAATGCATACCTATATACCATAAATTAGAGAGAGTATATACTGGATTAGGGCTGCAAGAATGACTTGGTGTATTAGTACCTTTTTTATATTTGTTCTTTAAATCTAGGCAAGGTCATGGATTTTTTTTTGGGGGGGAAATTGATTATTTTGATTTGGGTGTCTTATTTTTTACCCCTTTTGTGGAACTTGATTCCTCTTTTGTTTCTTTGGTTTAAGCTGAATGAACATGATGAGTTATTGGATTGTATAATGGGAACTCATTGATTGGTTTAAGCAAGTGGAAACTGATATTGGATTTTAAAAATCATTCATATTGATTAGTGTTTTTGCTTAAGTGTTTGCTGAATAAATGTTTGTAAATGTTAATGTTGGACCTGCCGTTATTCAGTGAAACTGGTTCTTTTTTTTATTTGAAAGAAGAAACTGTTAATTTTATGTTTTGGGTTACATTTCTTTTTTATTTAGATTGCTGACCATTTCTATCATCAATTAATATGTCAATTGGATGAAATTTGTGAAGTTATTTGGCTTAGTTTATTGCTTCCACTAGAGTATAAAATATTTTAAATACCTGTGAAAATTGTAAAGACTTTGTTTTGATGACTTGAAACTGAAGATGCTATTTTCAAAGTTGCTGCAAAAAGCTTCTTTAAAGCAAAATGGAGTTTTTATGCTTTGGATTACCTATCCTCTCTGTTGCAATGTAGATTCATGCCATTGGAAACTCTAAACCACATTTTCTGTGCAGACCTAGCAAATATCTGTTTGTTCATGAAAGACCATGAACTGCTATGAAATATAAAACTTATGCATATTTCCTATATGTGCCCATGCAATTTAAATCATGTAACTGACATAAACATATTCTTCGTGGAAATTTATCTAGAACTTGAGAGAACATGATAGAGATATTTTATTTTTGAAAGAATCTCTTAATATGATTTTTTTAAAAGAAATTGGAATTCCCTTGTATCTCTTAATAGGATTTTTCCCCGCAACTCCACCTCCATGTTTTTCTGCTAAAATAAAAGGTAACTATGATTGCTCTATGAGCCCTAGTAAGACGCTAGAAAACTCTTCTTGGGCACTTCTTGTTTCTCTTTTAAAGAGCTCTAACAGCCCGTTGATATTCAGCAACTTGTTACAGCAATGATGTACTAGTATATTGGCTCAAATTATCTGAAAACTCATAAGACAATGATCGTTTCTAATTTGGTTTGTTTATGGTGGATGAGTTGAAGGTTTGTTTGACTTGATATCCAAATGTATGCGACTTATGGAGCCTTTGTCCATAGAGAGTCCTGTCTTGTGGCATGCTTTGCAAAAGGGTTATGGAGACAAGAGATCATCGTTTCTTCATGTGTCCTTTTAGGATTGACTCTCCATTAGGGACCTGGAAGGGATGTGGAAATGGTTTCAGAAGAGGCACAAGTGAAGTGAATGTAGCGCTATTGCAAAGTTAGTGGTTCGTTCCACACACTGTGTGTTGGAGCATATTGATCACGCGGAATGATTGCATCTTTCAACACAAGAAGTTCTATATAGAGAACACTTTTTTTTTTTTTTGAAGAATGGTGCTCCCCGGGATTTGATTCCTTGACCTTTTTCACATGGGTAGGAGGTGCTTGCCGACTTAACCAAAACTCTGTTCGCATATAGAGAACACTTGGATGACGATTACCATACTTCTGAAAAGTTGGGCCATGATGAGGTGTGTATATGCCATCCACCATTATGAGGAACTATGGCCTTGGGTTGTAAGGCTTGTGTTTTGATTTTTATGGGGTCGTCTCGCTTTGGGACAACTTTTTTTTCTTTTTCTCCTTTCTTCGTATGGAGATCCCTTGTCTCCTTATTATTCAGGGGCATTTTCATAATAAAATTGCTTCAATCTCTTTCAAAAAAAAATCTTTTATGACTAATTGTTTACAAGGAACCAGTTGGGTATTTATCAAAGTTGAAATGTTGCTCTAGAATCTTGGTTAGTGCATCACAGAATTTGCAATTGTACGGTTTGTAAATGGTCCCGGATTGCTTTTGAAAATCACATGAGAATCTAGAGGTTCTTATGAGTCAATTTAGAGTTTCAAATGGGGTTCCCACTGTGCAGGGGCAAAAAGAGTTTATTTTGAGGAGCACAACATAGGAATAGAGGAATAGAAGAGAGGAATAGAAGTGCATACTGTTCTGTTGGCTCCTGGTTTCTCTTTATTTGTTTCTCCCTTTTTCCTTTTGCTTCTTTAATTTTTAAGGAATTGTACCCCAAAAATTTTAATGAGACTTGGAGATAGAATCCCTACCCTTTGATCAAGGTGCCTTGGGTGAAACATAGTAGCGTGTATTGGTTGTAGTTAGGTCGGACATAACTCTTCTGGCTCAGTCGACCTGCCCATGTAAAGGTGACACCCGTAGCTGCTGCTAGTAAAAGATGGTATCTTTCTGATTATGGAGGCTTTCAGCGGGTAAGTCAGGAGTTTAGATCAGCAAAAGCTATCCTTCATGTTACCCATTTAAACATGCTTGCAGTGCTTTTCATTGCTGAACTATAGGTTTCCATAGGAGATGGGGTGTGAGCTTTCTCTGAGTGCCACGTGTCATAGACCAATGGTGTGGATTTTCCCCTCCACAGCAAGCACCCACTATAAGATGGATTATTTTCTTGTAATAGCTTGTATTTATGGTGTCATTTTTTATTAATGCATTACATCTACTCTTACTGGTCCAACACCATATCTGAAGCTGCAAGTCCACAGAGTGAAATAATTGATTATGGCTTCAATATAATTTCTTTAATTGTGTTGGTTGATCTTTTGGCATCTTCAGGACCGCGAGTCTATTCAGTTGGATCATGGTGGCAGTTCTGAAACTGTGCCAGGTAACAACAGCAGTGGGGAAACTTCAAGCAGTAGAACCAGCAGTTTGAGGCTCACGCAAAATGATCGACTTCCTGGTGCTGTACTCTTGGCACGAGCAAGGCTTCTTGAGAGATTGAGGGGGGTTTCACTTTCAGGAAATAGGTTGGTCATCCTAATGATTTTTATTTTTTTAAAATTAAGCATATCATATATCCATATTCCATAGATATTTGCAAAACCCCAATCAACTGTGTGCTTTTGAATATTATGCATATCATATATCATAGATATTTGTGAAACTCCGAAAGGCCTATGTCTTCCTTTTTTCTTCTTTAATATGAGATTGGTGATATTTTCATAAAAAGAAAATGATAATTAAACCTGACTTATTCAACAAATGATGAGCGATTTAGAATGAAAACTCAATTACATGCTGCATTGTAACTTTAATTGGCTACAACCTACAAGTTTTATTCACCCAACGTATTGCCTAATTTCTTCTTTTATAAAATTTTCCTTTGCAGCTAAGAGGCAATCATACGACAGTCTATTCATGCTTGTAGTCATCTACTTGACTCTTATACACCGAGAAGCATTCATTTTTATCTGATTCTAGATCTTATATTCAATGCTCTAGTAGTACTACACAGAAGGCTATCATAAACCTTCTTCTGAAGTAATATGTTTGGTTAGTATTGAATCGAGGTGATACAAATGTCCTTTCTTTAATAAAAGCTTAATGGTGTCCACCAGGATTTTATTAATACTGACAAACTACTAAGAGTAAATGACGAAAGAGATGAGACAGAAATAAGTTTTAGGTTATTCAAAACTCGGTAATTAGATATTCTCTTACAGAGATGTGTTTCAGATCTCGTCTGACATGCAATCCTATTCGACATTCAATCAATAATTCAATCACATAAAAAACTCGTTTTTTTACGTGGAAACTCTATGGGAAAACTGCCTCCACACTTGAACCTCTCAAACTTTCTTCTTTTTAGTGATTCTATTCTAATTCACATAGGGTTCGCTTTTTTGCTGGAGTCATGGGTTTGCTCCACCTTATGCCTCGAGTGGATTACCCCCTGGCTTATCTGATGCATAGGGTTTCTAGTGATTATATGCATGGGGTTTTTTCCAACTAATGTTAGGGTTCTTTGTCACAAAAAAAAAAGTATTTGGTAACAAAATTTGGTTCCTAGGTTTCTAAAAATGGATTTGAAGGAAACCCCTGGATGGTTCTATATATTCCTCTTAACAAAAGCTCTCTGGTATTTATCATCGCACACACAAAAAAATCCTCTTTAAAAATGGTGAAAGTTGTGGCTTATTTTGTGACCACACTTTTTTATATTCTAGAATTAAAAAATAAATTTACATTTGTATTTGAGTTTATCCTCAGAACCATCTGTATGAACACCAACCTGTCTTCTTAAGGTTCATTTGAACCAATATGATTGGCATAACTGGTTATGCAATTTCAAAGGTTCAAGGCGTCCTAATGAAATTTAAACCATCTGGACATAACTTCTCTGGAATTTTGAAGAATTGCTCCGAAAACCAGATTATTCTTATTTTCTCAAAAGTTCGTCCAAACCAATTGAAACCGTTCAGAAACACTGGTTTAAAGTTTTTTCAGAAATCTAGGCCATCTGGAGTTTAATAAGCTCTTCGGGGCGTTTTGCCAGAAAATCCTTCTTAAAAACTGTTTAAAAAATTCTTATTGCAAATTTTAAATATTCAAATAAATACTTACTGATCAATTGTTTTGAGTTGACTCGAGAATGTGTCTTCAGTTGCCCTTCATTTTGGTTTTTCACATTTCAACTGAACATATACAGTTCTTATTTATACATGACTCAATGATTTTGACATAATTTGCAAACATACATAAAAAAACACTTACACTATTATATTTTTAAAAAAAAGAAAACTTACACTATTAATAGAAAGATTACGGAGATTTGTTTTAAGCCCTTTAAAAATGACATATTTATTTGTATACCCTATTGAAATTCACAACTGTTTATATACCCTCCATATATTTTATAGCTTTATGGTTATGACATTACAGTTAATATGCTGTTAAATGTCATTAATTAAATATTAAATGGATACACCTTTTATACAGCTGTATACGTAAAATCATGAGGTTCAAAAATCTATCTCACCCTAGTGGTTCAGTGATTTTCTCATTTCTGTAAAATCAAGATGTTCAAAGATTTCACTAAAATGAGAATCTCTTGTTTTTTGGATAACAATATTTACCTGAAATACAGCAAAATAACATTCGCCAAACATCTTTTCTGCTTCAGCAAATGACCTAAAAAATCAATTGCCACACACATACTAAAACTTATTGTCTAATTTCATGAATTCGGTTTATCTTTAGAAGTTTATTATGATTGTTTTAGCATTTAAATTGAAGTACATTGCATAATTTCATTTTTAGCATTCTTATCATCTTTGTTGGACTATACAAATTCAATCCCACCAGCCAAGGATAACAAGCACTAAAATTTTTGAACTGGTATTGGACCAAGACATTTTTTTTTTGTCCTGATATGCATCTGCTTTACATAATGGGCTTTGTTATCATGATGCGGATGTCTGGTTGATGCTTGGATTAAGTTGGTATATGGACTTCTTGGATTTTTGGTGGCATTTGCATGTATTGTGAAATAATGAATCATGAAATGAAACCACAAAATCTCAAATCACAAAAATCTATAAAATCTATAACAAAATGTTTCTTCTTTCAATCAATCACTATATTGATGATTACTTAATCACCTTTATTACCACCCACCACTGCCAAAAGCAGTGTAGTTTCAGGCCTCCCTTGGGACGAGTCAGCAACAAGCGATGACTTCAGGCTCGCAGCCTTAGGTGACTGGGAAACCGAATCTCCATCAGTGTGGTCATCTGAACTCAACGCATTCTTGCCTGAACAGAGGGTCCAGTTCAGCATGACTGGACTGCCCCCAGCGAGAGACCCGAACAAAGAAAAGCCACCTGGTCTCTCTAAGGAGGCTTTCAGTGGACTTCCACGAGAGTTCTTTCACGACGAGGAAGGCGAGGATGGTGTGATCTCCAAAGAGTGTTGTATCTGCTTGGAGAGATTCTTGAAAGGTGATGGTTTGATTCGACTCTCATGTGGGCATAGGTTCCATGCTTCCTGTTTGGGACCTTGGGCTAGCAGCTGTGGAGATTGCCCTTATTGTCGGAAAAGTATTGTCATTGGTCGTGGTGGTTCGGAGGTGAGGTGAGGACATCTTTTTAGCTGTTTTGTTTCCAGGAAAAATACAGTCAAATTTTAGGGTATTGATAATGTATTTTGTTGTGGGGGTGATGTTAACACTTGCTAACTTTATGAATGTACTTAATGCTAATTTTGTCTGTCAAAATCTGTGTCCCCCAAAACATAATTGTGTAACAATGTAGTGTGGGTTGAGAGAATCTCATGATTAAATCTGCTGTGGTGGGATGGATTCCACGGTGAAAAAAATAGACCCTGCTTTGATGGGGTTTCAAAACCCCGCTTTTGGAAAAGCAATATCATGTTTCAAAAGCGTTGTTTTGGTCATTTTATTGGATAAAACACAAGGAACGCTAAAAAAACTACGTTTGTCACCGTCTTGTTTGAATTCGTGTCTGTCATTTTCACTGTAGAATCTATCCAGGCGTGGTGAAGGAAAAAAAAAACGCTATCGCAATAAACGGATTTGGGTGTCTAAATTCATACGTTTATTTTCACAAAAAATGTTAGTGGTAGAGAAACTCTCAAAATAATAATTTTTCACAGATTTTCAACTTAAAATTTTTAAAACACAAATTTTCTCATCGCGTGTAACACTTTCATTTTCAAATGGAGCTTAAGAGTTAATTTGATGACCATGATAGATTCAAAATACAATTTTTTAAAATATTTAATAATACAAGAATGAAAATAAACATGATGTAAATATTTCTACCTTTCAATTATACCACACTTTTCACTCCCTCACTAAAGGCTCCATGAAAAAAATTAAAACCTTTAAAAAAGAGATTTTATTTTTTAAGTTTGTATAAACTATGTTATTTGTTTAGCCCCCATTTGAAACGGGAATAACCTCTTAGATAACCTGGTATAAAGGGGAATAAGGGATTTTGGGTGTTTGGAAATATAGAATACCTAAAGATAAAGTATACGAGAATAAATTGGTATAAAGTGGTACATAGATTTTAACCAACTCTTGGAATTAAAGTTATCCTAGGTTATTCCACCCAAAGAATTTGTAGGTCAGTGTCAAATCAACTGTCATCACCTCTTATAAATCACATGTCAAATCAACTATTATTATTTTTTCACCTTTTATAAATCTTTATCCATATTTTATTCATATTTTACTCAAACAACAAAATATTTATTTTTATATTTACAACTAAAATAATTTAAAACACAATCTAATACAAAATCATTTTATCTTTAATTATATTCACTTATATCAAAATAAATATATACATAAAAATAAATCATATTCCCGTCCGTTTGAGGGCTCAGTGATTCATACATAAATAAAAAACGATAAAAGCGTGAGAAAGAAAGAAAATCAGAATTCACGCGTAATCGCTTTATTCATCTTTTCTTATAAACGCGTAATCGACAAGACTTTCCATCCGGTCAACCCGAAAAAAGACGCTTCATTTTTTTTTCTCCTTTTAATGCGACCATACACAAAGATATCTTTGTTGGCTTTCCATCATTCATTATTTTCTTTGTTCTGTTTTGTGAAAACATTCTAAAACCTGAAAACCCTAGAATTCTTTCTACGATGTTGCGATCGTGTTATCGGCCGTTAGAGAGGTGCTTCGGGGGGACTGGGAGCGACGGGTTGATGTGGGACATGGATCTGAAGCCCCACTCGTCAGGGGAGTTCTCGATCGCGGTGATTCAGGCGAATTCGGTCCTTGAAGACCAGGGGCAGGTCATCTCCTCCCCCTTGTCGACCTTTGTTGGTGTCTACGACGGTCACGGCGGTCCCGAGGCCTCCCGCTTCATCAATTCTCGTCTCTTCCTCCACCTTCAAAGTAAGTCGTTCAAAGAAATCGTTTTTTTGGGTTTTTGTTTGAGATCTTGGTTTTAAGATGTGTTTTTAGGCGTTTTGGATGTTGGGTCTTCTGGGTTCTCATAAAGATTTAATTTTTGGAAGTTCTTTTATTAAATTTGTGTTGTAGATGTTATTTTAAGGGATGTCCGTGTTTTTTTTTTGTTTAAATATTTGTTTTCATGTGTTTTTTTTTTATATATTAAATATGGTGTGGATGTTTTCACGGTTCTGTTCTAAAGATATGGTTTTTAGGATATCATGTGTTATGTTCTTTTCTTTCAGCGTTTGTGATGGAGCAAGGTGGATTGTCCGCGGAGGTGATAAAGAAGGCATTCAGCGCAACTGAGGAGGAGTTCTTGCATTTGGTGAAGAAGTCATGGACTGTGAAGCCGCAGATGGCTTCTGTGGGGTCATGTTGTTTAGTTGGTGTAATTGATGGGGATATGCTTTATGTGGCCAACTTGGGGGACTCAAGGGCAGTGCTCGGGAGGAAGAGCGATGGTGGTGGCCTTGAGGATTCTGAGATGGAGGTTGTGGCAGAGAGGATGTCGACGGATCATAATGTGGCGGCAGAGGAGGTCAGGAAGGAAGTTGTTGAGCTTCACCCAGAGGACTCCCATATTGTCGTCCATACACGTGGTGTCTGGCGCATTAAGGGCATCATCCAGGTACTTGCAAAATTCCTTCTTAAGGAATTCTGTTTTCTCGGTTTTGGTTGGACTTAGTTAATAGGACATTATCAAGGTTGTGGTGGCTTCTTTTGAATATGGTGATGTTAGTGAGTGCTTGGGATGGCGAAGTTTTGGTACATGAGGTGTGTGTTTGATTAGATGCCTGAATATGCTGCTTTTGAATTATATTTCAGTTGTGTAGTGCAGTTATTTTTGTCATTCATTGGTGGTGAGGGAATACTGGGAGATTGTTACAATTAATTGGATGAAAGTGGAGTTTAGTGTTGCACTGCCAGGTTCGGTTTTATAACTGAACTATGATTTGAGAAGTGAGGGTAATGTTTTCTGGGCTCAATTATCTTATGTCTACAGAAAAGATATGTAGTAGGGATAGTCTTGATTGAATTTGTCATAGGCAGTCTGGTTAGAGTCAGTATTACTAGAACAAATCTGCTTGGACACTGGTTTACTCAATTCACTACTTATAGGAGCAGCTCAGAGCTGTTTACATCTAAAGCTGGTTGTTGTATGGCTCATCTCTAACTCGTTTATATATATATATATATATTGAAAAAAATGGATGTGTTAAATTATTAGATATACTTTAGATTTATTTTATAACCTATAGATCAATCATATCCCGGACAAGGAATATTAAGTGTTTATATAGAGGTTGATAATGATTTTATGATGAGTATTTTCAGCTATGGTGGTGGTACCTTCTCTTAATTGACCATTGAAATATTTGCTACTAGTTGCGATTTGAAGATTTATCTTGTTGAGTTCCTTTTTTTCTAACTTGCTATAACCTCTTGAAAACTTAAATGATTAGCTATTTATACAACCTGCAGGCCATCAGTGTAATATCTTTCCCCGGAGACTATATATGGTTCCGGCTCAATATTTACCATCATTTTGTTTTTTGAAAAAATATTTACCATCATTAGCTTGCCCATGTAAGATTTCCAAACTTATGGGGAGTAAATATCTTCACTCAGTTTGGGATTTCCTTTTTGAACTTGTACAGTCATGCCTTTAGTTCTGTCAAGGTTGATCTGAATCATAGAGGCCAGAGTATAGAACCTTTATTTCATGGAAATCTAATAGGTGTACACACTGGCAACTGGGGGCTAAGGAGAACAATGATGATCTGTATCATATGCATAGAAGTACAGTGGTATGGTGAAAAATGGTGGCTAGTTTGCTTTTTCGAATAAATAAAAGCCAACATAATGTTTTTTATATTATATTTGCACACGAGTAAGAGTTAGGGTTAGTTAAAGTTCTCTACAATTGTCATATACATGGATTTCTTTCTTTTATTTATTTTTTGGGTGGGCGTTTGGGGGGGGGTGGGGGGGTGGGGGGCTCCAACGTGTAGTTGGATTTCAATTGTGTCATTTGTAAAGACGTTATTCATTGAGAAAAACCTATTTTTCAGGGGTTCTAGAATCTATTGGGAGAATATGTGGGAAATGTTTCGGATATGCATTCGGGATTGGGGAAGAGCCATTGCGGAGGCGAGGGAGGTGGCAATCCTTCACGGGAGACTGGCCATCAAGGATTGAGGGTGGTTTTTCGTGACCTTGCTTCTTAGATGCCTCTTCTAACCGGTAGGGCATCGCCTAAACTACCCCCCACCCCCTTCATCTTTTGTTTGTTTTGGTTTAATTTTAGTCTCTCATCCTCTTATCTACATCAGAATTGTACTTCATTTTCAGCTATGAAATGCGGTAGCAATTTCTACATTTTCTTCAAAAAAAAAAGGAAGGAACTTTTTGGAGATATTATTCTCAGGTTCCTAGTGCAGATAGCCTTTGTTGCCAAATGCATGTGAACGTTGGCCAACTTTTGGTATGAGATGATTTGGCAGGCTAAATAACGACAAAGATATTAAGAATTTGAGGTAATGGTTCCTCATACTGCACATGTGTCAAATACCTTGTCTGTGGTTTTCTTTAATCTCAATCTTAGTTTGCAAACAAATATAGAGCAATTATGCATGCATTTTTGTGGCATTTCTTCCTTCTATTGTATTTATGATTTATGACATTGCTCTTTATGTGCATTCTAGCAGTCGAAGAATCATAGAAATGCATAGTTACTGAAAACTTGATGTTTTCCCTTGCTAGGTGTCAAGATCCATTGGAGATTTCTATCTGAAGAAACCCGAGTTCAGTAGGAATCCACTCTTCCAGCAGTTTGTTGCTCCGCTCATCTTAAAAAGACCTGTTATGACTGCCGAACCATCAATCCGCATCCGAAAGCTCAGGCAGCAGGATTTATTCATTATATTCGCATCTGATGGCCTTTGGGAACAATTGAGTGATCAAGAAGCTGTGGAGATTGTATCTAAACACCCAAGAGCTGTAAGTCTTCGCAACTCCGCTTATATCCATCATGTGACCCTTTGGGCTAGTTTGGAAAGGGAATAAAATTTTGAGTATAAGTTGTCCTATTTTGAAGGGATACAAAAAAGTTTGTCAAATTTGTCCTTATTCACATTTACCAGAATTGGGACAAAAGAGGGGGGTAACTGTTATTATTTCAGCCTTTTGGTGGACCAAAAAATCCTCACTTCCATTTTATCTCGTTTTATTTTTGTAACAAAAGGGATATCCCCCCCCCCCCATTTATCCTCCCACTATCCTCTTATTCCACCTTTATCCTCTAGCCAAACTAGGCTTTCAGTTTTTATTTTTATTTTAAGGGTCTTGTATTAATAAATATCTGAATTGGCTTTTTTGCAGGGGATAGCAAAGCGGCTGGTGAGAGCTGCTCTTCATGAGGCTGCAAAGAAAAGGGAATTGAGATATGATGACATAAAAAGAATAGAGAAGGGCATAAGACGACATTTTCATGATGACATTACTGTTATCGTGATATTTCTCGATCACCATCAGCGGTCTTCTAGATTCCAGGGAGGCAGTTTCAACTGCACAAGTGCTCCCATCGACATCTTCTCTCTCAACTCTCTTGAAGTTGAGGACTCTGAGACCGAACTGTATCACCATTTAGACAAATCTTTCGCCGGTACGATGACTTGTGAATAAAATATTTCTATAGCATATACATAGCTGGAGATTTGTATGTGGGAGTGGAAGCAAAGAGCATACATCTAACAAGAATTAGAGACAATGAGATGGGTTTTGAATAAGGAGAGAATACGCGGGGAGCGGTGTACAGAAATTGGCCATGGGCATGCAGAGACAGAGGAATGTCAATATTTTGGGGATCAGATGAATTTTTTCCCTTTTTTTTTATAATTTTGGTTTCTTTTCATTTCTTGGGTTTGCTTTGTGTTGTTGATGTAGAACTACTTTTTGTTGGGGGTTAGAGCTGCAGATGACATCAAATTGCGATGAATAATATTGTTCAGTTTGGTTTCTATGATATTATGTGCCCAGTTGTAGTTTTTGCAAGAATGTTTATGGTGTATATTGATTGATCTGATTTTGTATTGCCTGTGTCAGTGCATTGAACAGAAATGTCAGTTACTGAATTAAAATAAAACCAATATGCAGACAACTTGTTTACCAAAAAAAATATGTGAACAACTTGAAGCTAGTTGAGTTGTCTTCTCTAATTTTGGAAGGTGAGAAATTATAGAAGCTCAACTTATGAAGGAAAAATAACACATCCAGCTCTAAAAATTGTCTGTACCTTTTTGAGCTCACATGGGATTTTCTTCTGCATTGTATAGTGCATATGCCCCCCTCCCCGGGAAGGGATTTTTGGGATTAAGGCAACATTTGGCTGTACGATTTGACAGTTTTTGCGTTTGTGGTAAGTTGTTTCTATAATTGTGCAACCAAACAATAGCAAACCGTTTCTTGCAGACAGATTTTAGATAAATAGTATCCAAAAGCTGCGATTTTTAAAAGCTGAGGGGGGATGAGCTTCCTGAAGAATCAGTCCATGTTTGTTAAAATTTATAAACTGTAAATTATAGTTTTTTAGCATAAAATAAGCAACTGTTGTATGTTTAAATTTATTGGAACTTATTTAAGTTAAAAACAGCTTAAAAAACCATAATCTCTAAGCTGAGAAATGGATGCTTTTGAGATTATATCTTATAAAATGCATTAATTTTTTTTATTTTAGACACTCATGCCTTTAATCTTTTTTACTAATAATATGAATCTATTTTTTTTCTATTACACCAAAAATCACTAAACCACCTTTCATCTTCTCAATTTTTTTACTATTCCAAAAAATACATTATCAAATTTTTTTATAAATCTATTTGTCACTCAGTTTATTAAAATTCTAGAATGTAATATTTGAAAAATATTGTAGTGATTTTGAAATATTATTTATGTTGATTTAATTTTCTTTTAAATATTTATAAAATTATTTTTATATGTAAAAATCAACTTATTTTATCAAACATAAATCAATTTTTTATTCTATAGTGTAGGGTTATTTTTTATAATTGTACAGCAAAAAACTGTTTTACAACTTCTTAAACAAACATCTATTGCTGCTTATTTGCTATTTTTAAATAGTTACAACAAACATGTTTATAATTTATCAGAAAAGTTATAATCTATAATCTGTAAATTTAAGTTACAACAAACATTACCTCAATTTTAAAACTCAGATTCTTGTATAATCAGTTTTGCAATCGTCTCACCAAGCACACCCTAAGGCTTAGTTTGGTAAAGTGATAAATTTTTAGGATAAGTTAATCTAATTTATGGGGATAAAAAAAACTAATATTTTTATCCAGATTTACATTTGATAATGCTTTTTATTATCCTTATTTTTTATTTTTTTTATCGTTAATCTTGCATTTAGATCAAATATGGGATAACTTCAAATTTTTTTAAAAAATATCAAATCTACCATTTCTATTAATGGAGCATTAATATTGTTTAGTGGAGCACATTCTTTCTTTTTTTGGTTTTCATTTATTTTCTTGGAAAGGGTAGTAATAAATGTTATAAACTGGGATAAAAAAATTATGACAAAGTTTGTTCCACCTTTTACCCAAAACAAACTATCCTCATCTTTTATTTCAAAATGTGGACAATTGTCCATACTTTATTTTTATTTTTTTTTATACCATATGAGATAACAAGTGATTTAATCTATTTTTTTTTATCATAACTTTTTATTTCCATGTCAAGCTAGGTCTAAAAGTGTATCAATGCTCTATAAGATGTCACATGGTCGTTTGGCTTTCCAAAGCAGTACTTGGGTGAGTTGGGTCTTACTGTGAGAGGGACACCTCTCCGTGGTCCAGTTACTGTTTGGCGCATTATTAGAAATGGTGTACAACATTATATATAGGAGCCTGGTTCTCGCGGACCTTCGCTAGACAATCAATTTAATTTATTTTTTTTTTGATAAATAAAGTCTACAGGAGACAAGTACACACAGGACATAAAGCCCATATCACAATTATATCACAATTGAAAACTCCCCTTGTAGGGGTATATATATGGGGATCAAACTTGGGTCATCCATGAAGAACATGTGGACCTTTACTAGACGGTCAGTTTGAAGCTATGTTGATCACAATGTTCTTATCATTTACGGTTATTTCATTGTAATGTTAGAGATTTTGTAGCCCATTAGTGAGTGTGTGGGAGGGACACCTCTCCATTAGTGAGCCCCCGTTTGAATATGGAATAACCCAGTGAATAAATAAGAATAAAATAGAATATGTATTTTTTGTTGTTTGAGAACAAAGAATATCAGGGATAAACTATGTCGGAATAAACTGATATAAAGTGGTATATAGATTTCAACCAAACCTTGGAATTAAAATTATTTGAGGTTATTCCACTTAAAGAATATGTGGACCCACTGTTAAATCAATTGTCAACATCTCTTATAAATCATTTATTAAATCAACTATCATTATTTTTTCACATTTTATAAATCATTATTCATAATTTATTCACATTTTACTCAAACAATAAAAATTTTATTATTACATTTTTCAATGAGGATAATTCAAAATACAACCAAACACAAATTTGTTTTATTTTTATTTATACATATTTATGTCAGAATAACTGTATACCCAATAATAAGTCCTATTCTGTATTCAAACGGATGCTTATTGTTTAATGCATTATTAGAAATGGCGTGCAACCTTATAACCTGATTCTCGTGGACCTTTACTAGACAGTCAGTTTAAAGCTATGTTGATCACAATGTTCTTAAGTATCATTTATGGCTATTTAAGTGTAATGTAACCCGTTTGGATGTGGAATAGGAGTCAGAATATCTTGGAATAAATGAGAATTGTGGATTTTGGTTGTTTGGGAGCCTTGAATACTCAATGATAAACTGTGTCAGAATAAACTAGTATATGGATTCCAACCAACCTCTAGAATTAAAGTTATTCCAGGCTATTCCACCCAAATAATATGTGGGTTCACTGTTAAATCAACTATCATCACCTCTTATAAATCACATGTCAAAATAACTATCATCATTCTTTCACCTTTTATAAATTTTTATCAACACTTTATTCACATTTTATCCAAACAACAAAAACTTTATTATTACATTTTTCAACGAGAATAATTCAAAATACAACCAAACACAAAATCACTTTTTCCACTACTATACCCACTTATGCCAGAATAACTATATACCCAAGAATAAGTCTTATTATGTATTCAAATGGAAGCTTAGAGACTTTGTAGCCCATTACTGAGTGAGTTTGAAGTTGTGTTGATCACAAAGTCTATAAGTATCATTTATGGTTATGATGTAATGTACGAGGCTATACATAAGCATTATTTATGATTATTCATATCTTATTTATCTTTTATCCATGATTCATCTATGATCAAATAAAACAACAAAAACGAATAATCTGGTGTTGGCATGCTAGAATAATGAGGAATAAGAAGATATTGATATTGATATTTCAAGTATCTTTATTCCCTAGTATTGAGTTATTCAATTCAATCTATTTCACTAGTTTAATAGGATTCACATATCAAATCATCTTGTTACCTTGTATAAATCAAGACATATTAAATTTTTTTTTTTTTATCTTTTATGAATTATTATTTATGTTTTATTTACAATTTATTTAAAGTCAACAAAAAAAAATTTATTATTATATTTTTGAATGAGAATAATATAATATAATATAATATAGTCTATCGATCCGTAAAAAAATGAAAATAATAAAAATGATTCATTTATCTATGTCGGGAGAGTCTTTCCTCCCTCGTTTGGAGTATTGCATAGAATTATTCACCCTTGATAGCTATATTAGGATAGATTACAATCCATGCTAAATAGATAAATTTTTGTTTGGTTGTATTTTTTGTTATTCTATTGGGAAACGCAAAAGTGATCTTTTTGTTGTTTGATTCATCTTAGATAAAGTGAGAATAAGTGATAGACAAGAGATGAATAAGAATTTATGATTTTTTAAATAACAATTATACCTTTGCATAAATTATTTGTGTTTGGGAATAAGTATGAGAGATGTGTGTGTGATCTGATAGATGTGACAATTTTTAAAATATGTGCAGAGAGTATTATGTGAGATAAATTTTTTAAAATGACAGAAAATGATATAGTTATCCATTGACATTAATAAACCCTGATAAGTAATTCTAGCATTTTTTATAATACTTATTAGGTTTTATCATAGCTTATCCAAACATAATTATTAAAGTTTATTCTAACAAAACAAACAATTTTTTTTTGTTATTCTCCTGTAGTCTTCCTTATTCTTGTTTATGTTCCACCTTTTCCGAAATAAGCACAAAAAAGTTCCATCCATCCAACGGTCCGAAACTGTTCTTCTAATTCTAAAATGAAATCACGCAGAGATGCTCTCTTTTTCTCCTCTCCAAACAAATAAAGCCCTTCCCAGAAAGTGAAAACAAACAAACGGAGAAGAAAAACAGTCGAAGCCGTCCAACACGAGCGAATCGGTGATCTCTCTCTCTCTCTCTATGAATTCAATTACATCAGCAGAAACTTCGAAACCATAAAAATCAAACAGATTATTGATTCGTTTTGATCTCTCTGATCGATTCGATCTGTTTGACAGTAACAAAAACTATGGAACATACGGAAGACGAATGTCACGGGGTCGAGGAACACCATGGAAAACAGAATGACGAGGTTTTTTTTGTGTCTTTGTTTTTTCGGTGTTATTTGTCTTTCCATTTATTAAAATTGGGGTTTGAAAATGCGTTTCATGCATTTCACCGAGGGTTTCTTGAATTTTCCCCAAGTTTCATTGAATATGATGAAAGAAAATCAATTGAGACTTGTATCTGTATATGTGAAAAGTGTGATTCGGTTAGGTTTCAGTGAGAGATTATCTTTATATCCTTGTTTTTTCCATGCCCAATCTGAGGGTTTTTTTTTTAATGTGTTTGTTCAATGCGGTAGCTTTGCAAATGTATTGTAGGGTTTTGTTCTAGTTTAGTCATAAATGGTAGATGGGTATATGAGCCCGGAGTTTACTAATTGACTGCTTAAATTTACTGTTGTCTTACCATACATGAACCATGAATTTGGATAATTGTAATCTTTTTGGTGTATTAGTGTTTTATATATATATATTTTTTTCCTATCAGTAGAAGTAAGACTGAAAAAAAAGACCCCTCGGTGAAGAAAGGGTATCTTTACCAACCTGCCAAGAGGTGGTTGGGTTATAATTGTAAATTTTGGAATGAGTTGTATGAATCTAACAGCCCTTTTATAGTCGTGGTAGTTTTTATTGTTTGATGGGGTGTTTCTTTTTTGTGTGTGTATGTTGGGGGGGGGGGGGTTCTACAATGGCAATAAATCCGTTCATCATTTTGTTTTCCACAAATAGAGGAACTGAATAAGTATGGTAATTTTACTATCTTGCTTAAAGTTAAACTCCAGTGGCTTCACCCTGCCAGCCTTCCCTTGAAGCACCAAACCAAAAGCTCCCAATCAGCCTCTAAAAGAATCAGTACGCGGTTTTGTCCTTCCTTTCCCACTTTTTTAGTTTTAGTTTCAGAGCCTTCAACTTCCTTGACACCTTCTGAGCCCCCACACCTTTACTTGAACATCCCTCCAAAACTGGCCTGCCATCTCAGTATCTCACTGAACCCCACTTCCTGCATCTACCAGACTCCCAATTTAAAGCATGCTGATCTTCTATGCCCATCTTCCCCATTAAGGAAAATATGTCAAAGTCAGACTGCAGAGACTGACCATGGGCAGAGCTCCTTCCACTCAATGACTTTGTAATAAAACATTTTTCACCCCTATAATAATAGATGGAACCTATAATAAAGGAAATGTTAAGAGAAGAAGTAAAACTGCAGTCATAAATGGTTATAGGCACTACTGTGAGACTGAGTTTCTTGACCAGCAGATCTCTCTCTGTTCTTTTTTTTCTGTAGATCATGAAATTGCCAATTATAGGATCTTCATCTTAGTTATGCTATCTGGAACAGGAGTGGGAATACAGCTGGAATTGGACATGTCCGTTTTCGCAAACCCAAAATACTGAATTCACTTAGGAGCAAGATCAAGGTTCGAGACCATTAGTGGATGAGATCCAGAGGCTCCTACAACTAACTCTCGGACATGAATTTTCATAGAATGATATTCCAATAGTGAAACCCTATTGTTTGAGGCATAGGCTATCATTGCATTTATGCTGATGAAATTTTTTGGTTCAAGGCCATTTATTACCATGGAATTTTTTGGCAGCTAAAGGACCCGATGCCAAGAAAAAATTATAAGGTTTTGCAGGTTGGAAGGACAGAAATAAGTGGGAAGATCAAAATTTATTGATTGATAGAGTTACATACAGATGGAGAATGTAGAGAATCTTAGCTTTATGATCTCTAAAATCAAATTCTCAACTACTGAGACATGGACCCTGTTCCGTCAATATCACGGCCCACATGAGAAAGAATGGTCTCATTTTATCCTGCTATACTTGAAAATTTTGTTTGATATCTTCGATAACAACATAATCACAGCCCTTATATTGTACTGTATCAATTAGTTGCAAGAACCTACTTTTGTTTGGCATGACTATCATTCTGTATATATGGGAGGCTTACATGGATGCACACCAGTTTCTTTATTTGTTTTCATCTTTTCTTCATTCATATAGATATCTACTTTGTAGTAATAAAATTATATGCAAAATTTTGCACCAGATTCTATGCCATTACATGTAGAATCTAGCTTATTTGGTACATTAGTTCTGCTGACATTTTTTGATCCTGAAATGTTTGACCCATGCACCTTTTGTTATCTGGAATGTTGAAAATAAGACTGCCATCAACATTTGTTTTTGAAAATTTACTTATTCTTCACGCTGTTATTGACCTACTAATTGACTGAGATCTTATATTGCAGGAAACTGTTGCTCGTCTTGAGGAGTTCAAAAAATCAATTGATGCAAAGATTGAGTTGCGTCGTAGCAATATGAACCATGAAAGGCCTGGTCTGTAATACTTTTGCATAAGTGTCCTTGTCAGTAATTCAGGATGTATTAGGCATTGTTCACAGCATGCTGTTTAGCGGAAGAAAGGTTTCAAGTATATAAAAAATTGAAAAATGTGTTCAAGGGATGCTCTCACAAGCAATGTAACAAGAACAAGCATTTCTAATTGATTTACATTATTAAGAATCATATCTATAAAAAAATCACAGGTATTTCATTATGTAAAATTCTAGTTTCTTTGATTGCTCCTCCACTTCTGAAGAAATATTAGAAACTAAAGGTCCTAATCTAACAACACCATTAATAAAATTTGTGGTTTCTGTCTTGTGCCTTGTTCTGAGATAAGTCATAGCCTTGTGATGAATTGAAAATCATGTTGATGCCTGAATTTTTTAGTACCATTATTTGAAGGCAAATTCATGTTCATTTTTCAGATTCTGGTTTTCTTCGTACATTGGACTCAAGTATCAAGCGCAATACAGCAGTTATTAAGAAGCTTAAACAGATAAATGATGAGCAGCGGGAAGGTTTGATGGATGAGTTAAGAAGTGTCAACCTGAGCAAATTTGTTAGTGAAGCAGTTGCAGCTATCTGTGATGCTAAACTCAGAACTTCAGACATACAAGCAGCTGTCCAGGTTGTCTTTTAAATTAGGTCTTACAGTGTCTTAGCATGTACTATAATTTTAAAAACAGTAATATAATATAATTTACAGATGTCAAATCAATAATAATCCTTTCATCTAATAGCTTTGTTCTTGATTAGGTTTTCGCAGATAACACTATTCAGCTACATCCCTTTGCCATATATTTGAGGAATTTGTCTAGGAAGAAGTCCAATAATTGTCAAGAGACAAGGGATCGAAGGGATTAAGGGTTCATTGTATTCCTAGCTTTAGTAGAATATGAGCCCTGCTTTGGGTCTCATATAGCGTGCTGGGTATTAGCTTGATATCCTTCTCATTGTTAGATCTGCTTTGAACCTCTGGGAGGTCATTGGTGATGATCCCTCCTCTTTGGCCGTTTTTACTTTTTTCTTATTAATGAAAGTTAGTGCACTCTACATCAAAAAAATTATACTGTTTTCTCAAATACTGCTATATCTGGCTTTTGAAATAACTGCAACTTGAATCAAGATTTTATTGAGCTGATTTCTTTCTTTGATCCATTTTTTTTTAACATTGAAACCCGTTATACAGGAAAACTCAGTTTCCTTTTGACATCATGCTAAGTATCAATCATTTTTATGCACATTATTGCCATAGAAATGTTATTTATGCATGTTATGGACAAACATAGCATTATTGCTGATTTGCTTTAATTGGAATTTCCTCTTTTCAAGGTGTGCTCTTTGCTCCATCAACGGTACATCGACTTCTCTCCATGTTTAGTTCAGGGTCTCTTAAAAATCTTCTTTCCTGGAAAATCTGGAGATGATTTAGATGTAGATAGGAGCTTGAAGGCGATGAAGAAGCGCAGCACGTTGAAGCTTCTAATGGAACTTTATTTTGTTGGAGTCATTGAGGACGCAAGCATTTTCATAAATATCATAAAAGATCTGACAAGCCTTGAGCACTTGAAAGACCGAGATGCAACTCAGACAAATTTATCTCTTCTCGCAAGCTTTGCTCGGCAGGGAAGAATTTTTTTAGGATTACATCAACCGGGTCAAGAAATAATTGATGAGGTACCAGCTATATTCTAAGCATCAATAATCATGACCCTGTCCTTATTGTTGATTTAATTATCTTCGGCAGTGATAATTGTTTTTGCCATCTATCTTAACATATTATTTTCGTTAAAGAAAAAAGAACTTTCTTAACATTTTTTTTTCTCTTAAACAAGTTTTGAAGAATAGATCTGTAGTGTTTGTGTATTGCTAGATTTCTCTTTGTGCAGAAGAATTCTTTACTCATCGTAGCATATTTCTTCTATAAGATCTGTTATTGTTTGAAATTTGTAAGATGTTCTCTCACATTTTACTGTTTTTTATTTGAGAGATGATAGCATGTCCTGTGTGGAGAATATTTTTAATACACTGTGATGCGTTGATGAAGTGGACTCATTAAAATCGAAATAAATATAAGTAAGGTAACAAGTTTTGAAAAGAACGTCAGAAACATTTTCAGGATATGGCTAGGGCACTGGTAAGAACATATCATGAAATAATTATAGGCATATTTTATTGCTTAAGTTAGATTATCCAATGCAGATATGAATGGAAATACATGGATATTTGGGATATTTGGAAGTTTCTGGGAAGTATTAAAAATTAGGAGACATGGGAAGGAATATGTTTTATGCTTGTTCCAATTGTTTTTCTTGTTGGGGTTGGGGTTGGGGTTGAGGGGTAGGGGTGATGAGAGAAAAAGGGTTCTTCTGATGTTGACATAATAGACCATGCCAAGCAAATTTTGAGTTCACATCGTTTTCTTTCCATCTGGTGAGAATGGCCATGTGCTGAATTCAATGCATTTGGATGCGATTGGGTCTGTGTTATTGAAATATTGTAGACGTCATGTATTCTAGAAGGATCAGTCAGTGTGGAAAGATGTTGGTTAAAAATTATCATGAACAGTCAGATAATGTAGATTAATCAGAGACAAATGATGTTAATTGTGTAATGATCTTTTGTTTTGGTGTTAACTGGCAAAGTGAAGCATTGATTTTCCACCTTGACAGATACAATTATAAATTACCATGATTTTATGCACTGGTAGGGAGAACTCAAAAAATGTATTAATAACCGATTTGGGTCTTTGTGGGCTATTGGAGGAGATGTCCTTTACTATTTTTTGACGGCAGTACAGAGTTGTGAGATGTGTATGCATGTGAATGTTTTACATTAAAGTCGATAATACGTTGAGTAGACTAAATATGGCTTCTCTGAAAGATAATATATGCTCTGAAGCATCATTTTTATGGACAATATTACTGGTTGAAGCTACTGATAAGTAAACTTTACTTTCTCAGATTTCTTTCTAAGTTCATGATTTATGTGAAATCTTTTATTTGTTGGTTGATGAACACTACATGCTTGAATACAAAATTCCTAATCCTTGTTAATTTTTAATTATTATATTGCCGTATTAGATGAAAAATATAGTGGATTTCACTCAGGAACTGCATACAAACAGTAGTTCCCAAATAGTATTATATTTCTGAGAGTCCTTATCTCTATATTTTGGCAGGGAATGTATATATGCTTGGTAAGATTATACTACTAAATATATATGGATTGCAATTCAATCTTCTTCTATGATCCCAGTATCGTCACTGTTTTAACTGGTTTTAGTTTTTAAATTAAAATAGTTTAGATCTTATGTTGAGTATCTCTGTTCTGATTAGAACTTGGCCTGAAATCTCTTTAACTATTTGATTGTATGCCACTGTTTTCTTACAGTTTTTCAGGGACCTTGGTATTACAACTGATCAGAAGAAAATTTTTAAGAAGGCATTTCATTCATATTGTGATGCTGCTGTGGAGCTCCTCCATTCTGAGCATGCTGTAAGAAGCATAACACTCTTATCAGTTATCACTAAGGATAATTATTCTTTTATACTGTAATTTGACATTCTCAATTTACATTGTATACATTATGTCCATGTATATTGATTTACAAGAATCACAACAGACTGCAGGGATTTTTGAGCTTTGATTTATGTTTTTTTTGTTGGCATACCTTTTAACTTATTTAGGTGTCTGTTCTTTTATTTGTAAGTTTAACTCTGACCATACATGGAACACGTAGTTCTTCTTCTTCTTTTTTTGGGAGAGGGGGGTGGAATGGAAGGTTGGCCATTGCCATTCTATTAGAAGGAATACATAGCCTTACAACAAGAAGAGGGTTTTTACTCCAAAAAAAGAAGACAAGAATAACCTGATTCCTCATCATCCACACAGCCCAGACAGCAGCTGGAACCAAAATCTGAGACTTTAGCTTTCACACTCCTGTCGCATTTGTCTTTAAGGCTTTTGTCTGCCATCCACATCTGATCCAGAGAAACAATGTTGTAATTGAGCCCAGATGTCTGCCCCATCCACCTCCACACCTGTTTGGCGAAACCACAAAGGCAAAATTGATGAGGAACCGTCTCCTGCTCCACTCCACATAAAACACACTTGTAGGCTCCGTAGGAAGCCATTTCAACCTGGACATCTTAGTGGGGATCTTCTTGATAGACCAGCCACAATTTTGAGTTCAATAGCAAATTTTCATAGCTATGAAATGTTTTATGCACCACATTTATATTGAGTGCTGATTATTGTCCACGCTGTGTTGTGTGTAATGTAGATATTGTTTTTTTTTAAAATAATGTAGATATTTTTGTTGTATTAGTAATTTTATTTGTTTGTTACATCAAATGCTCATTATTTTTGTTTTTCTTTGAACTTCAGGCGCTTCGGCAAATGGAGCTTGAGAATGCAAAAATCTTAAATGCTAAAGGGGAGCTCAGCGATGAAAATGCAAATTCCTATGAAAAGTTGCGGAAATCTTATGATCACTTACTTCGTGGTGTTTCCTCGTATGTTTTCATGCCCGCCTTTACTTATATTTCACATATTGATAGGGATTCCTCATTCATTTGAGACATTGTGCATGATAATTCTTTTTTAAATAAACAAATGAAAAATGAAAGATGGACTGGAAGAAGGGAAGTTTGTTTCAGTTTCCTGTTTTATCAAACAGATGGATGGGGGGTGGAATCCTTTTTTTTATTTATGGAATTTGACAAAAGTGAATGCTTGACTTTGGATAATACCCAAGTACCAAGTAGAATGAAGGAACAATTATATTTTTAGCAGAAGGATGTGATATTTTCCATTACTTGATGCAAATGGAAAATGAGTGGTCTCCCTCATACATCGCTAATCTTTTCTGGGACTGGGGGAAGCATATTTTGGGGAAAGATGCAATATTGGAGGAAGTGGGAAATGGGCGTTTGTTGTTATAATACATCGCCATACGTTCATCTTAATTACTTCATCTGTTAGTTAACCAAACCAATTTAAGTATTTTTCTTAATTGGCAAATAATTCATATCCTATATCTCAGCTATTATGTTTTGATCCATCAAATCCAGTGTACATATTTCTCCTTTCGCTATCATGTACGGCATAGACTGAACACCACTAAAACCCTGCTGTATATTCCTAGGAATTCTGAACACAGCCTTCTTTATTCTAACAGAAAAAATGGAAGGGAATTTGAGCAGAAGAGGGTTCAACATTGATAATACTTTGTTGTTAGTGGAAGCATATTTAGAACTTTATTTTTGTGAGGAAAAAGGTAGGCCAATATTCAGAGCATATTAAACACGTAAATTCTATTCCTGTTCATGGCATTAAGATATTTTCCATATTTTCAACAAAGTTCTTTGGAAATAGGTCTAAGGGGTGATTCGTGGGTTGTTCTGACTAAAAAGTTTAAAAATTAGAAATGTAAGTTTGACAGGAGTAGAGATTTGAAAAAGAATGCAAATAAGTGTGTGTGGTATTTGAAAAGTGAAAACTGAACTACTTACAATTAAAGAATAGAAGGATATAAAGAAAGAGATTGTAACCTAATGACGAGCTCTTGAAGATTCTCCTCCAGAGAGCCTCTAAAGAAATCCAAAATTCTCCATAGAATCAAGAGAAATTTCTAAATTTTTTCAATTTAAAGAAGGAAAGGATTCCCATCGATGTTTTTATCAAGATACTTTAAAAGCCATCAACAATCGTCATCATGATTCTCCTGCAAACAATTCCAAAACTTTGAGTGAGATTAGAATGACTAAAGACAGCTTTGACAGATATAATTAGTGAGGAGATAGCATTGAATGAGAGATTTGAGAGAGTTGGTTTTTTGAAACGACTATTTTATACTAGCTGTGGGGGACGTGCACTGCCTCATCTGCCGCACATGGGCTGACTTGAGAAGTATTAGCTCTCCTTAACTCATTTTTCTTTCTTTCTTCTGAATAAGCTTATTTTCAAATCCAAGTGTCATTCAGTCCATGTCCTATCTTGTAAACTGGTTTAGATTGAAATTAAGAATTTAGATGCAATTTGCTGTGATTACGCTTTGTGTCTTTTTTTCCCCTATCTGTACTGTCCATTAACATTTCATTGTCTTTACTTCTTTCCTTTGGCTAAGTTAATGATATTTCTTGCAGTTTAGCTGAGGCACTTGATATGCAACCTCCTGTAATGCCTGAGGATGGCCACACAACTAGGGTCACAAGTGGACTAGATCCATCATCTTCAACTGCGGGAAAAGAATCTTCTGTTGTTGAGCCTATATGGGATGATGAAGACACAAGAGCTTTTTATGAATCTCTACCTGATCTTAGGTTTGTTAGCAATTCATTTCTCATATTAACTGCAGGCATAGAATATCGTGACTGATCATATTTTTTCAGTTGCCTACCTCTGGAGTAAGTTTTTAAATTACCCATCTCATGGTTTATGTTTCTTTCAGAGCATTTGTTCCTGCTGTGCTTTTGGGAGAAGCCGAACCCAAGGTTAATGAGCAAACAGCCAGATCTCCAGAGCAACAAACTGTAAGTATTCTTAGTTTATTTTGTATTGGAATGCTTCTTGTGATTTTCATAGATGTACTAGAAGTCAAATTGCACTCATACTTTGAAACGAATAATGTAAATTGCTTTTTCTTTTCGAGAGTTTTGCTTTATCTTTAGGTTCTTTGACTTGCTTAACAGTCTCAATACATATTTAACTTGTTTTATGGAATAACAATGGATAGATGGGGTGGGGTTTTGAGAGAAAAACCCAAATTTGAAACCAAGACCACTCTTTTTTATCCCTTATTAAGGTTGCCTATCCATACCTGATTAAAACATTGTTTTATCAAGTGTTGACTTAAATAGGTCTTGCAGTTAGTTGAAGAGCTACTGACAATGCTTCTTGAAGTTTTTCAAAGCTTACATTCATTATCATCCTGACTTGGTTATTATCAATTGATATTTGATATGTATTGTCCGTATTGGATTTTATTTGGAAAATGATCTGATTACATGCCACAAAGAATATGGACATTGTGTCAGAGTTTTTCTTTGTGGAAGCTCAATATCGGCTTCCTCTCATTTATTTCAAGACCTGTGTACCAGGATGTACAAATCCCATTTCAATTGGATGTAGAAGTGATCACTTTTCTCCACCATCCACAACTCATTTTCAGCAATTTCAATCAATAACATGTTTCTTCCACGTAGAAATTTTTTAAACTCTGAAATGAATAATGTTCAATTTGGTCCTCCAACCATCCTTGTCCATATCATATGTGATTAGTGATATGATGCCAAGGTGTAAAATGAATATATTGTACCCTATTAATCATTTTGGTTCTTTTATGTTTACCCTCAATTGATGTGATCTATGGGAACTGCTTATCTATTAGGAAGTCAGCATAAAAGTTTTTATTTTCTTGGGCTGTTGTGGTTCTTGCGTGCTTTTTTCATTCTTTATAAAAATGTTTTTTTTTAAAGAAAATTCTTTATAAAAATGTTGGATGCGTATTAAATATATAACAAACAATGCAAACGTTACAAACAAACTAACCATAAGTTATTTGTTTCTGGCCCAGTCAAGAGTCAAAACAGATGCAGAATAATACAAATACTGACATTTAACACGTTGCTCAAGATTTTGTGGTTTTTGAAATGAGCACGTGGATTTTACAGCTTTCGGAATAATATTACATGTGATACTGGTCTTGTTTTACTGATATAAGCTCATTTCAAGAGCTGAAACGGATACTTAATAACATTAATACTGCTGTGTAAAACGTTGTTCAAGATTCTGTGGGCATTAAAATGAGTTTTTGGATCTTATAGCTTTCAGCACAATAACACGTAAGATACAGGTCTTGATTTTGGATTCCAGACATTGTTTTTTACCCATTCTTGTCAGTACATTTATCTACAACCCCCCCCCCAACCCCAACAAATTTAGTACAGTTGATTTATTGAAGTTTTTATGGATACAAGGAATCGGCAGTAGATTCGGAGCAAGGTAACAAGGAACTACCGGAGGCTGGTGATACTAATGTGAGTCCTAAATATTCTCCTGTGGGGAAAACAGATGAGAAAGGCAGAGACAATGATGACAAAGACAGGGACAAGTTCAAAGACTTTGACAAAGATAAAATGAAGGAAAAAGATTCTGAGAAAAAAGGAGAACATGAGAAAGAGAAACTGAAGGGCATCGAAGGGACAAATCTAGATGGTCTTTTACAGAGACTTCCTGGATGTGTGAGCCGTGACCTTATCGATCAATTGACTGTAATTCTCTCATCCCTTTTTCTTTTAAGCTACAATGTCTTTGATTTGTTGTTCGATTGATGTTAACTGTGTTTATTCCTATGGATGTATTATTGATGACAGGTAGAGTTTTGCTATGTGAATTCGAAGTCAAACCGGAAGAAACTTGTACGTGCATTATTTAATGTCCCCAGAACTTCTTTAGAGTTACTCCCATACTATTCTCGTATGGTTGCTACATTATCAACATGTATGAAGGACGTTCCTTCCATTCTTTTGCCAATGTTGGAGGAGGAATTCAATTTTTTGATCAACAAGAAGGTCTGTTTGCCTCTTTCATGTTGGATACTTTATGGGGAAAAAAATTGGTATATCAATATTTGATTGTGATTTAACAGTTTTTTATATGTGCTGGTTCAGAATTTCCCTTTTAATCATAATATAATTTTCAGGACCAAACAAATATTGAGACAAAGATAAAGAACATAAGGTTTATTGGAGAGCTCTGCAAGTTCAAAATTGCACCACCAGGTCTCATCTTTAGTTGCTTAAAGGTATGGGAATGCCATTTGACAAATAAATCCACAGTTGGGCATTGTCTTTTCAGCATATTTCCAGCATTATGTATAGAGATTTTTGGTGATCTCTGGTTTTTTTTTTTGTTCCTTCTCTTTTTATCTAAAACCTCTTTGATATGGGGTTAATGTTTTGGACAATGTTATCTGTATACATATGTCCTGTACATGTTGAGGTTCCAAATTGTTTTTTTAGTATTCCATATCTGTATTTTTTTGCATTTATGTATCTATCGTATTTGTCAAAAAGCAATCAGGAATATCTGGCATTTAATTTAAGAAATTGGAATGCTGACTTCAGTCAACTCCTCTGTCAATATTGGCCAGAGGAGGTTTGTATGCTTCTGGTTGATTGGGAAAAATGTGATGTAGATAGACTACCTAATTTACATATTCTTGTCTTTGTTTTCCTATATGTAATTTCTTAGTCTTCAAGAAAGGGAAGAAAGAAAAATTTGTCCAAGGCAATTCCAAAACAAATATTGCTACTTGACATCATATGTACGAATAGTAACAATCCCATGTCATTGTGTGTTTTTTAAGTTTATGCACTGATGCTCTGCTGCATTCAACTGTTAGGTATAAATTGTAGAAGATCATGCTGTACTTGTCAAAAAGCTACATGCTCATTTCAGTTTGAAATCTTGGATTACATCATAAATCAACATATTAATGATATGCATACATGTAGAAATACCATATCTATTGCTTTCTAATCATTAATGTAATGGGATGGGGAGGGCATATTCACGTCTTTCTTTTGCCTTTACTTTTATTTGAGATCCCTTGTCTTTGTTGTTACTTGCATTGGAAACCCCTTTTCTTACGTTAACGATATGCATACTGATGCTGTTACTTGTATTGGATGGCATATTAATGATATGCATACTGATGCTGTTACTTTTATTGGAGATCCCTTGTCTTCGTTGTATGAGGGCCGATTGTTCATTACTTTATGATATAATGCCCTATGTTTTTTCACAAGAAGCATTCTTTCCCATATTCTCCACTCATCTGTTGCCTGGCACATTCAATTCACCTTTTGTTCTATTTTATTTTATTTTCTAATAAAAGTACTTTTTGCATCCTCTGGTAATTTAATTTTAACATTTTATATTGTGCTTGATGCCCCATTGTTTGATGTTTTTCATAACTTTGAAGTCGGTATAGCTTAGATATAAACAAGCAATATTCTGCTTAGATACACACAAATATTCATCCAATTGATTGTATCATTCACAAGATGACACTTTTTTCCTTGCATTCAGGCTTGTTTGGATGATTTCACTCACCACAATATAGATGTTGCTTGCAATCTTCTTGAAACATGTGGGCGATTTCTTTATCGGTCACCTGAAACTGCAATACGGATGGCTAACATGTTGGAGATTCTGATGCGTTTGAAGAATGTGAAAAATTTGGATCCTCGTCACAGTACTCTCGTAGAAAATGCTTATTACTTGTGCAAACCGCCTGAAAGATCCGCCAGAGTTAAAAAAGTGCGTCCTCCATTACATCAGGTATGGCTCAGATATTTTGCAATTAGTTTTTAATATTTTCCTGTCTCCTGCATAGGTTTCTAATGTTATGTAGCACTGTCAATGCAGTACATCAGAAAGCTGCTTTTCACTGATCTTGATAAGTCCTCCATCGAACATGTTCTAAGACAACTACGTAAATTACCTTGGAGTGAATGTGAACCATACCTTTTGAAGTGCTTCATGAAGGTACACAAGGGAAAGTATAGCCAGGTTCACCTGATTGCTATACTTACTGCTGGCCTCAGTCGCTATCATGATGAATTTGCAGTGGCAGTTGTGGATGAGGTTAGTTTCTTTTCTTTAGTGCTTTTCTTTGACTATAAATCATTTGATCTGTAAGAAATGTGAACTGTTCTGTGACTTCTGTCTAATATTGTCAATGATTAATGGCATAATGTTTCATCTTATTTTAGAATTGGTAAATAAAACATCTCAAGTAAATTATCTGTTTTTTAAATTTCGTATGCTAGTATATAGTTTTTTTTTTTCCTCTTTTTGGCTACACTATTGGTGAAACTTGTTTGGTATTGCTCTCATGGTTGGCAGAATATGTAACTGGACGTATTTTATGGCCTCTGGATTGTCTCAGCTTGCATGTTCGATTTGTTTGATACCTACATGTTTTCTGCCTGGATTTATACTTCTAGATCTCCAGTTTGCTAGTCCAACGACATATCCTTTTTATGCCCAATGAATTTATGCAATAAAACATGTAATTAGGAGACCGCCAGGAAGACATAACAGTTTCATTCCTTGTTCATGGAATAGTACATGAAACCTAGAGCACAATTTAGATTGTCCTCAAAGTTTTGTCAGATTTATTCATAAACATGTCCTTGTTATATCGGTGTGAAAATTTGTATTTATATTTTGCTATCATTGCATTTTATGAGACCAGTACCAGATGAATGAATTCGACCTGCTGACACGCATAAAAATGTAGTTTTGCTCATACAGGCATCATTATTTTTGGTGTTACATTCTGTGACATGAATTTGCTTCATGACAATTATGCCATTTGATCTTTCTACATGAGCATTATTGTGATATGGGCATAGAAATTTTTGCTGATGAATCCATTTAGGAAGTTCTGAATGTTCTACTGAACAGGCAGCAGTGTGAACCTAGAACAGGTAGATCACTCGAGTGGGTATAATAGCAAGGAAGATGCCACATATTCCTTGATTTGGTTATCTGCAGTTTTTTTCACTGAGTGATCATTGATCACTCCATGAACCTTTCCAGGGATCATCCTAAGTTGGTAGTAAAGCTTGAAGTTAGCCTAATTCTATGCTTCCATGCAAATCTTCTAACCCATCCTGAGGTTAGGAACCTCCCGAGGAAGAAAGAAAAGAAAATAAGAAACTGACAACCCCATTTACTTTCTTTGAGACTGCTTTTCATGGTGATATGGTGCTTGTGTACGTGCTACAAATACTAGTAACTTCTAAACAATAGTGATAATGGAAAGATTATGCTTCTTGTGTACTTTACCTCACAATAAGATTGCAAAATTTACTTGAAGTTTTTTCATTTTAAGTTTCCAGCAAGGGAAGATAAGCAGTAAGCTAGAGAGCAACACTTAAATAAAGCCATGCATAACAAAAAAAAAAATTCATTAAGATTCCAAGAATGCAAAATATATGTAGTGCTATGAATAAATAAACCACAAAGTAGAATTATGTTGAAAAGCGGAGAGAACAGATCTAAGGTGGAAGAGGAGGGGGGGGGGGGGGGAGGTATAGAAGTAGCTATGACCATATCAACTCACCTCGAATCCCACAAGCTAAAAAGCGCAGAAATCAGCTACCTGTATCCATGTGTAGCACATATCTGACATGGGGCATGGCATGCGTTGGCTATGTATAGGACACACGAACTGTGTGTTGAAAATTAAAAATAATTTTTTTAATTTCACACATTGTGGACATTTGATGGACACAACACGACACTCGTATGACACAGCTCCATGAAGTAGCTACACTATAACATGTATGTTTATGATGCTCATGGGCCATAAAGTTAAATGATGCTTAAATCTTATGGAGTTGTAACTGATACACTATTATAATTATAATAACATGTAGTTTATGGATGCATTATTTCTCTTTTATCCCATATGAAAATAATATACTATACATTATCTATTCATTTGATGCGATATCCTTGTGATGTTTGTGCCATAGTTTTTTCAAGATTTTCCATGTCATATTGTGTCTGTGTTGGACCCAAGTCTCTTTTTCTCAATTTTGGTGCAAAACCTTTGAAAAGATTTAGAAGTTGGGCATATGTATTGGATACAGGATTATTTCGGTGATCCCCCAAATTTAAAAATCTACGATACGATATGGGTATGGCTAGTTTTTGTATTCTAATTTTTTTTTTCATTCTTATTGTAAAACTTTAAGAAATTTATCCCTTAGATCTCTCTCTTGATCATCTCATCACCATTAGATGGTTTTTTTGTGGCATTTAGGCCTTTTTCTAATCTTATCATAAAAGAACAAATCCTAAAATATCTCTGTTGATCTTATCAAGAAAGGAAAACAATCTCTAAATAGTTGTCATTATCGACTGTGCTTTGGGTAGTTGGGTGACAAGCGGCTTGTTTCTGGGCAGTCTCAAGTCCATGGGATCCAGCAGGTCTATTACTACATTGGATGCTTTACTTTGGCATATTAATCAGGCTTTCCTTTTGTTAACACAGTAGGGAGACATTATTTTCATGGATATATTCTGGGCTTGGCCTATGCTTCACATTGGCATAGTAGTCATGCTTGCATACTCTAATAAATTTTTCTCTTGTTTTTCCAGGTTTTAGAGGAAATTAGGTTGGGATTGGAGTTAAATGAATATGGAATGCAGCAAAGGCGCATTGCATATATGCGGTTCTTAGGAGAGTTGTACAACTATGAACATATTGATTCATCTGTGATTTTTGAGACACTTTATCTGATTATTGCCTTTGGCCAGGGGACACCAGAAGTAAGAATTGCTTTCCTTTTTAATCTTACTTACATCAATCTATGTATCATGATTTTAGAATTTGTTATTCTGTTTGAAGTAATGTTAGACGTTTGATGATCTTGAATGATGTCCATGAACTTACCATTATGTTCCCTTTATTTATTATCCATGAATTGTCACATGCTATTGAATTGTGAGAATTTTGGACAAAAATAAATAAAATGTAGGCAAATGATATTGTGGAATAAAATGAAGAATGTCTACATTTGTGTTTTCTACATGGATCTAGTAGATCTGGGTTTTTCTGCAACTGCATGTTGTAGATAAATTAACACCTCCTGGTTCCTTTAGGTGCTTTTATATCCTTGGGTTTTAGAGTGGCTGGGTTTAAAATCTGCGGAGCACCAATACTGCGTTTATTTGTTCTATAACCATGAGCACCGCTGAATTGATTCTTTTCTGCTCACGATCAAATGCTCGATGACCTCATTGAGAGCTTTGAAATGGGTATTATTTGCCCCAATCAAACACATGGTTGTATAGTTATGATCATCAGAAGTGTTAAAATTTGTAAATTTTGGTTGTAAGCTGATGTCGCTGAAATAGCCCTTTTTGGTCGTGATCCATTTTCCCTATGCATTTGACAACTTTCCTCACCCATAGACCTCATTTTGAGCTTTGTAATGAGATATTATATGCCCGGATTGGACATGTGAGTGCAACCATTGAATATCATAAATTTTGGTTATTGTTGAAGAATTAGCCATTTTTGCATCCGATGTGATGGTAAATTACTCTATAATTGGCCCCATCCATAGAACTCACCAATTGTTTGAAACGAGGTAGTAGGAGGTGCGTGGATCAGGGGGTAGTTTAATGATATGTTACTAGAGCGTAGGAGTATATCTTTTCTTCAATCTCTGCCTCAGGATTACCATGCTTTTTAGCCGGTTAAAAAACCACCGATCACCTAAACAGAAAAACTGTATTCCATTGAAGTCCATTTGTACAGGAGGGAGGCTACTTCCTGGTAAAGGTTTTTCAAATATTATCATAGATTAGTATAAAGTAGTACTATCCATTTTGTTTTTCAAAAAAAAGAAGTAAATAAATATATTTAAGATGGGACAGCATTGATTTCTTGTCTTCATTTAATGATTTTTTTCATTATCTTAATTTCATTTTCTATTGAGCTGTAGAATAATTACGGGACATGTACTAACTGAGCATTGCTTTGCTATCAATTTGTGAAGCAAGATGTATTGGATCCACCAGAAGATTTTTTCCGTGTCAGGATGATTATAACACTTCTCCAGACATGTGGACACTACTTTGATAGAGGTTCCTCCAAAAGAAAGCTTGATAGATTCTTATTGTACTTCCAAAGATATGTTCTCAGCAAAGGTCCAATCCCATTAGATATAGAGTTTGGCATTCAGGTATGTCACCTCAATTTTATTCCAAATTTCCACACTAAGGGGACTAGTTTCAGCCATGTATTCTATACCCAACTTGATTCTGTGATTCATTCAAAACCATCCAGTAGACATGGTTCATAGTGTGACTTGTGCCTTGCAAAAACTGAACTACCAATGTATGCAGGACTTGTTTGCTGAGTTACGACCAAATATGACCCGTTATTCATCCATCGATGATGTCAATGTAGCATTGGTTGAATTGGATGAACATGAGCATACTATATCCACCGAGAAAACTAGCAATGATAAGCACTCAGACAACGAACCACAAAAAGATTCAGGGCAAATCAGTTCTACCATATCAACAAATGGTCGGACTTCAGCAAATGGAGTGTCAGATAACGGAAGGGCTCATGAAGACGCCGACAGTGAGAGAAGCTACTCAGACAGTGGCAGCATCTTTCAAGAAGGGCAGGATGATGAAGAAGAGGCTTCAGAAAATCATGAAAGTGATACCGACGACGATGAAAATGAAGGTGGTGGGATGATTAATTCTGATGACGACGAAAGCGTCAGTTTCAAACTGAAGAAGCAAGAAGTGGATCCTAAAGAAGTCGAGGACTTCGATCGGGAACTGCGGGCGCTCATGCAAGAGAGCCTTGACTTGAGGAAACTCGAGCTTCGTACTCGACCGACCACCCTCAACATGACGATACCGATGAACGTGTTCGAGGGGTCTAGGGACCACGGGAGAGTGATCGAAGGGGAGAGCAGTGAGGACACGATGGATGAGGAGGGAAGTGGAGGTGGGACGAACAAAGTGAGAGTGAAGGTGTTGGTAAAGAAGGGGAGCAAGCAGCAGACGAGACAGATGTATATCCCTCAAGAGTGCTCACTCGTTCAGGGCACAAAACAGAAAGAGGCGGCAGAGCTCGAGGAGAAACAGAACATAAAGAGGTTGATTTTGGAGTACAATGACCGTGAGGAGGAAGAGTTGAATGGTGTGGGGACGCAAGCGAGTAATTGGATGCAGGTTGGTGGGGGGAACAGTGGGGGAAGTTATGGTAGGTCTGCTGGTCGTGGTGGCACGTGGGAGGGTAGTGGAAGAGTTGGTGGAGTTCGTCATCGGCATCATTTGTCTGGTGGACCTTATTATGGATATGGCAGGAGAAGGTGAAATGAAGTTTGTGGTGGTTTTGGAAATCATTTGTGAATTGAGAGTCGATTAACAGCTGCATAGAACTGCTTTTTCTCCAGTAACTAGTCTGAATTGTGCTCCTTTTATGTATAGTGGAGAACAAAATGGGAGCATGTTTGTCACTCTAAGAATGGTAGCAGTTTTACAAGCGTATATTATCAATTCCACTCAAGCTTCACCTACGCTAAAGAGGTTTGGTTTCGGTGCTGTAGAGGAATTACAGGTTGAGCTATTGCAGTTGACTCAGAAAACATGTTAATCGAGTGGATGATCCAAATCGGAGGATTCTACGAATTTATGGTGATTGCTACAGGTTTCTTTAGCAAACTTGCCCAGGAACACAATGTCAAGATTTGCATTTGTGATGCAAGAATAGTTAATTGTAAAAAAAGAATTGAAAAGTTGTATGTATTGTTATAACAGGTACCTGGTTTACAGGAAAATGTTTTATGCGTTTCCCTATCCCTGAGTCTCATTAACCTGATCATGAATCTTTCATGGTCATGCCTTGCATGCAAAAAAACTGTATATAATCCTCGGAGTAGGGGTGGTAAACGAGTCGTGACCTGTTCAGGCTCGGCTCGTTTAGTATCAGGCTCGGTTTGGGAATGAGTTTCATTTTGTGTTCGAGTTTGGCTCGTTGGGCTCGTGAAAAGCTCCATTGAAACTCGGTTCGGCTTGTTTGTTAAACAAGCCAAGCTGAAGCTTGAATCAAGGCTCGGCTCGAACTCGTTTAGCTAAAAAAAATTTTTGTTTAGCATTTGAGAAGTCACATTTCACAAATCATAACACCTTGTACATGTGAAAGTAATATAAGCTCGGGCTCATACTCGGCTCGTTCACCTTTTTTTTGTTAAGTAAATGAGCTTGTCTATGCTCGGGCTCTGCTCGTTTACAAACCGAGCTTTAAAAATTGTTCAAGCTTAGCTTATTTGTCTAATTGAAAGAACCTTAGTGAGCTTTAACCGAGCCGAGCCCGAGCTGCTCGGCTCGTTTACCCGCCCTACCTCGGAGAGTCAAGGAGCTCCTCCAGCGAGGGTCCCTGGGGAACGTTGGGATCTCCAGGTTTACATTGTTCCTCCACCAACCATTTTTGTTAGTTATGGTGATGGTGTAGATTCATTCTCATGCTTTTCATATCAATGTTGTAAAAAGCAATGAGTCCTAGTCAGGCGGTTGAAAAGTGACTATACGCTGAGTGCTAGATATATAAAAAATAGATTTAGTAAGGATAATGTTACGGACAACTCATTTTTCATTCTCAGTTTTAGTTTATATATGTTTTGAATTTTTTAAAAATAGTATACATCATTTAATAATATATATGTTTTTTATAAAAAATGAAGTATATATTTCAATGAAATGCATATATGCATTTATAGAAAATATACAAAATTTCTATCGAAACATACATCTCGTTAATACGAGTATATGTTCCGTTAATTTTCTATCAACGCATGTAAGATTGTAATTGTGGCTAAAAAAAAAATTGGGTGTAACAGCACTCAATAAGTAAATATCTTTAATTTTGAATTATTAAAATTTAAATATATTGATATGATTTATATAAATCTATTTTGAAATCTTAAAATATATTTATGATTTATCAAGATCTAATATAAAATCTTAAATTTTAAATAAATAATGATGAATAATTGTTAAATTTATGAAAAAAATAAAATAAAAAATAGATTACTTTCCATTTAATAAGCAGCAGATACAGCCCATTCGGGCATTTTTTTTTTAAAAAAAAAACCATCTCGCCGCCGACTCGGATGAGGACCGAGTCGCCTACGCCGAAAAACACGCGACGGGAGAACTGAATGAAGAAGGTCCCCTTCGAAACTATCATTCCTTTTTTTTTTTTACCGACTCGCAAACCCACCACATATCCTCTGCCGTCCCCCCCCCCCCCCTCCCACCCAAACCCTGTCTTTTTCAACGGGTTCGAATCAAAACTTAGAGAGAGTGAGAGAGAGAGGACGAAAAAGGAAGGCTTTCGTCGGACCATGGTCGTCCTCTCACCGGCGGAGAACCACATCCGACCTTCCTCTGGTTGAACAATGGCGGTCCTCACCTCCGTCGAGCTTAACTACCTCGTTTTCCGATACCTCCAAGAATCAGGTGCGTCCCCACCTTATAGTTTTCGCCTTTTCTCTCTCTCTCTCTCTCTGTTCGGATTGGTGGGTTTTAGGGTTTCTGCGTTTGTTTTCCTGTTTTTGCCATGTTTGAGTTGCGGGGTTTGGGGTCAGGAACTCGAGTGGTTGGTTTTGTAGGGGTTGAAGTCAGGGCTTTTACTGTTAGTCTGTTATTAGGGTTTCATGAGGCTTTCACTTGGCTGAAGCTCTTTTTTAAAAAAAAAAAAAAATTGTGAGAGAAAGCCGTCTGTGGGATTTGTGTGGAGAAATTTTGATTTTTTGAGCCCACCTTCTCTATGAATTTTTAAGCAATTTAGGGTTTGGAAAATTGTGGTATTAGAGTGTCCCATTTTCTCTAAGCCCCTGAGGTGGAAGTTCTTTCATCTTGGATCGAGGGGATGAATATAAATGTGAGTATATCGTTTTTTTATATAAAAAAATTTCTCCTTGGTAGTGTGTAATTGAGGCTTTATTATGTTTTGAGAAATGGTGGTGTTTACCAATTCTATTACAAGCTGCTCAATACAAAAGAAAATAAGAGCAAATAATTAAAATGATAATTGTGGGATAGGATGAATCAAGCAACAGGGGATGAGATACCTTTGATTGTAGTATAAACTGAGTAGGAGAGTGCTTTATGATAGGAATTTGTGGAGTTGTAGGTTTCATCATTGGTTGGGAAATAATCGTACTGGCGTAAAAACAACATTGGTCCTCTAATTATTAAAAGGTCTACTTGACATTCCATGTTATCTTTGTTGTTCTTCTTTTTTTTGTACAAAAAGATTGAAGCATTCCATATTAAAATGACGCACCCCAAAAAAAAAAAAGATGAGGGTTCTCCAAATGCAAAAAAGAAATAAAAGCGTTGAATCCCAAAGGTGGCTAAACACCTTACAATCATACAAAAGGTAATTACCCTCTCCAATTAGTCCCATGATAGAGGAGACAAACTCTTCACCTATTATCACCGATACCCAGACACAAAGTGAGGCCTTGATGTCACCCCAGATATTTTCCACACATGATCGTTTTGTTTGAAAAATGGTCTAGTTCCGTGTGCACCAATTAGCCCAACAAACCACGTGAGGGATAAGACCTTGGAATTTAACTTATTGCTTCGAGCACCTCTTCTCCTCCTATGGAACCACTCCCACATGCCTTTAAGATTGTTGAAGGTTTTTTTTATTTAAATCTTTAGTAGACTCCATCCAAAACCTTAAAAATGGAAAATTAATAGCGGGAGAGACTTATGAGAATTGCCTTCAAAATAATGAACCGCCCTCCCAGCTTAACAATTTCCCTTGCTAGCCATTTATGAAATCTTCATAAAAGAGGTACTTGATCCCTCTTTCTAAGAATTCCTATATGGAGAGAAAAGCCAAGACATTTGATAGGGAATTTTGTTCGAGGGGTAACATTTCATAATATGATGTTCTGACCTTTCCTTTTTTATTGGTTTGTTCCAACCTTTCTTTCAAAAAAAGGGTATGTTGTTTTTTTGGTGAGTTAAGGTATCATTTTTTAAAAATGGATGGAGCAATTTTTTTTTGAGGGAAATATAGGAGAATCTTATTCAAGAAACCCCTGAATTTAGGAGAAGAGGGATCTCTTTAACAAATTAAAAGTAAAGGAAAATACAATGATTAAAAATTTCAAGATTAGGCTATCCTCTCCCCCAATTGTTGCCCCCCAAAGAAGGAGATGAAGGATCTCCGAACATAAGAAAGTTAAAATAAAAAAGATTATAAAACAAAAATAAAAAATCAACAAGACCTCACTCCAAGTGGGTCAACCCTACCACAAGTAACTCTAGCCTCTCACATGCTGAACCAATATTTTTCCATAATGGTAGAAGGTACATCCTCCCCTAAAATCAGGATAATCCAACTTTTTAGGAGGAAAATGATCGTCATCTAAGTGTTCTCAATGTACAAACTCTTGTGTTGGAAGATGCAACTATTATGAGTGAGCCATATACACCAACAAACCACATGAGGGATAAGTCATTGGAACTTGGCACGGGTACTACGATCACCTTGCTTGCATATCTCCTGAAACCATTTCCACATCCCATCAAGATATCCAAAAGAGCATCGGGCACCATGAGCCAATTCCACCTTCTCCCAAATCCAAGCACTAAAATCACACACTAAGAAGAGGCGATCTCTTGTTTCCTCAATCCTTTATAAAAAAATCACACGATTTGTCACTATCATGTGCCCACTTCTTCTTGCTTGGTTAAGAGCATTATCAAGCGAACGCAACCACATGAAACATCTAATCTTCAAGGGGCGGGGAAGCCCCAAATGAGACATTAATACCTTATGATGGACTTGTCGTGGGGAGAATGCATGTTCAATTTCCGATAAAATGTCCACACAGAAAACCGGAAGCGAGGAGCCAATTTCCAACATACCCTATGGTATCAAATGTGATCTATTGACACTGGATCAATGTGAATCTTTTTTATGTCATGAACCAATTGTCCAATTCATGTCACTGACATCCATAAGTTTTTAAATAAGTTTGTTTTGCATGGCTTGAAATTATTCTCAAAACTCTGTTTATACGCCCTTCATGACGAGGGTGGATTTTATACTTGGATTGGAAAGAAATTCTTGGTTCATAAGGATTGTGTATGAAAAAAGAATCCTTTAATTGCTTTTTTTTCAGGATTCACGCATTCAGCGTTTGCTTTTGGATATGAGGCTGGGATCCACAAAAGTCCTGTTGATGGCAATTTAGTTCCACCGGCTGCTCTTGTTAAGTTTGTACAGAAAGGACTTCAATATCTAGAGCTCGAAGCAAACTTGAGTTGTGTAAGCATGTTTGCTTCATTAAAAATTATATCAATGTACCTTTTCTTATGTAGATCCATCAACTTCTTCTTCATTTCATTTTCATGTGTTGTGGATTTTTTGAAATTTATCTCATGATTCTCATCTATGTTTTCTCCACATTGATAGAATGAAGCTGATGTTGAGGATGACTTCTCTTTCATAGAACCTTTTGATCTTATCACAAAGGATGTCAATGAATTGCGGAAAATTGTGAACGAAAAAAAGGCGAAACTCCAGAAGGAACTGGAGAAGGATAAGGAAAAGGATAAAGATATTGTTCGTGCTCCTGAACAAGAAAAAGAAAGTGAAGTAGATAGAGAGAGGCACGAGAGAGAAAGAGAACAATCACGGGATAGAGTGAACGTAGAGAAGGATAGAGATCAAGAGAGAGAAAAGGAGAAACAACATGTGGAACAATCTGACAGAGTTCATGAAGATAAAGTGAAGGGCAAGCTTGATGACAATGGGATTTCTGGAGGTGAGTTTTTCTGAAATGTTACTCTTTCTTTTTTTTCTTTTTTCTAAATCTCCACCCACATGATACGCATCATCATCATTATTATTATTTAGAAATTCTTCATTTAAAAGAATGTTCACTTCTTTTGTTTAAAATTGCAGAAGTATGATCATCATGTTGTTTTTTGACAGTTTTAAATGTAAGATCTATCTTTATGACTTGTTCCTATGACCTTTCACACTAAGGGAGAAAGATTAACTTTGCACAGATTATGTTTCAAACATGATACTCAATATCATAAATTTTTTGGTACAATTTTATGTAGACCACTTACTATGGGTGAACTTTAATGCCATCAATTTAGATCTAAACTGTCCAATTTTTGAACAGTGTCCGATGAATACCATAGAGATCCTTTGTGAATGTACTACATACTCACATCCAGACAACTAGTATGTGAAACTTTTTTTTCGTCAGAGGTTTCAAATATTTCTTAATTAATTAAATTTCTAGTCACCGTAATCTGATTTAAATTTTTCAAAAAATTGACATAATCATCGTTCCAAATTTCGATGAAAATATTCTTATTGTTTGCTATGTTGTATGCTTATTTTCAATAATTTTGCATCTTAATATAGTCCTTCATTTAATCACATATCTCTTTTCTATTCTAAAGCAATTGCCTTTATTTGAGTATTGATTTTGTGTTAGCAAATCAAGTAAGTTCTACTTCATTTGATCCCTTGACAATATTATATTTATATCTATCCACTTTCATGATGGGGGCAGATTTGAAGGCCGTTATCATGGATTGTCCATCCTTGTTAGGAAAATCCCATTGGTCCTCTTTTTTTGTGTTTTACATGGAAGCTTGGATGTTTTGATGTCTATGGATGAGTCAAAATTTTATTGATGAATGGAGTTTTTTTTTTTTTTTTGGGAGAGCAACAACATTCTTGTTTGGTTCAGATCTCTTCTTCTTTTTTCCGTAAGAAAGTTTTTGTGAACTTTTTTTTTCTTTTTAAAAGAAATTGCTATTAATTGTGAATTATTTTGGGGGATTTTTATTTTAGCAGCCTCCAAAAAATAATATTTAATGTTTTGGCCATTGATCAAAGTTAACTATAAAATTAGTCATTTGACTGTCACCTTATCGTCCACGTTAGCTGGTCATTTTTTTTAATTTCCACTGAAACTGGGGCCTTAAAGCCCGGCTTCGTATTTTTTGTTTTGTTTCTTTAATGTTTTAATTCAACGATATTTTAAATTTTTTGCGATCCTATTTAATTGGAAATTTTGGGGAAATTGATTTTGTGGATTTTATTTATTAATAAATAAATAAATACTTTTATATTTCTATTTTTTGGATATTTATTTTTCAACTAATTTAAGATTCCTTATTCTAAGCGATCATATTTTTTTGTTTTTCAAAAATCCAATAAATTAAAAAAAACTTTATGTTGATTATTATTTGAAAAGTGAGACTATTTTTGCCTCAAACACTTATGAAGACATAATTTGATCATTCCGGTAAACACTAGTGCTGGAATGATCATCCTCTTTCCTTGGCTTTGAGGAGAGAATAGACATTCCATTGGAGACAGCTCCCTGTTGCTACATCATAATGCTTTGGTAGCTTATCTATCAATATGGTTTTATGTTTATTTCTGGCCAATCTAATGCAGTCATTTCTTTTGTTATCTAACTCTTTCTGACATGTCATGTCATAAATCAATTGATTGTGTCTACTTATGCTCAATAGGGCCTGAACCAATGGATATTGTTCCTAGCACTCCATCCTTGTCTCATAAGGTTCCTATTTCTGATGTAACTATCCTGGAAGGACACAATTCAGAGGTCTGCCTTTTAATTTTTCCAATTGTCACAATTCTGTTTTGTTCAGATTTCTTTTAGTATTTGTAGTAATCCATTGGCACTGTCTTCTTTTGGGCAGGTATTTGCTTGTGCATGGAGCCCTGACAGTTCCCTTCTAGCATCGGGGTTGGTATACTTTTTAGTCCATGTAACATGGACACGGGACATTGAAATGACACTACATGGACACGTCAATATTCATACATATGCATGCGTGCGTGCATACACACACAAATCCTTATGAAAAACGTGAAATAATATCTTTTAAACCATAATTGTGTAATTCATGTTAACAGTAAGGAATATATTTGCATGATGAAGAGAATTTCACAAGCACAAATGAAAATGATGAGAATTTTAAAAAGGTGAAAATATTTGCCCCGCCCCATGCTTCGCATTTCATGTAGTCTTAACCTGATTTTCTCCTGTTCTTAAATGGTTGGTGGGCCTATCAGATATAGCATGGTCTTCAACATTAGATGTTCCTGACCTTTGATTTCTAAGATATGATCAATGGTGCGAGCTGAGATTTGGTTAAGTTGGCTAGCAACCTCCCTCTCCCGTAAAGGAGGTTAGGATCAAACCCAGGGGGATGCACCAATCTTCTAAAAAAAAAAAAGATATGATTGCAAATTCAACTAGGGATAAATGGCAGTATCATCTGCACACGTGTAGGGCTTTTAAATTCATAAAAACTTTTCTTCTCTGGACCCAAAAACACTGTCACCTCTGTGCCGCCCCTCGCCTTCGATGGAGGTGTCATACCCAGTTCATCCTTCTGTTGTCTTCATGCTCTTCTGATTAATACTATAGAACTAGCCTGTATAATGTATTGTCAGAGACATGAATTTTATAATGTATTGACACAAACATGCATGTCCACATGAATCCACATGTTTTTTGTGTGTGCTTGTCAGGGTTTTTTTAGGGGTGGGTGTTTGATGTTTTACATGCTTTTAACTTTTAGTCCTGCGAGTGAATGCATGCATTGTTCACAATATATATTTTTCTTGTAGCCTCAATTATGCTATAAACTTGGTTGATCCATTAAGGCATTTTATATGCATGGGTGCATTAATTATGCTAGCTTGGTTCATTAATTAATGCATTTTATATGCATGCATGCACATGAAGCAAAAGAAGAGAGGGATTAATTGCTATACATTTTGTTGTTACAATTCTATTGTTGATAATAATGTTAGCAAATTAATCTTGGGGTACGACTTAATTGGGGACGCTGAAGTGGTTCCCAGATGACGCTCTTGATTTTAAGTGCTAGTTTGCTGGTACTGTAATATTAACAGAATCGACCATTTAATCTTTCAAAAAATTTCATTTACATGGAGGTTTTTCTTGCCCGATGAATGCTTGGTCATCTGTACAGATCTTCCTGCTTATAAATTTTGTTGGTACAAATTTCTGTGTGTCATACTAATGTCTTTCATCCTATAGGTCAGGAGACTCAACAGCGCGGATTTGGCCTATTCCAGATGGACCTCGTGGGCCTATGAATGGAAAAGATATTTCAGCAAATGCAAAAATTTTAAAACATTTCAAGGGTAAAACCAATGAGAAATGCAAGGATGTAACAACTCTTGAGTGGAATGTGAGTTTGTCAAACACCCTATCTCTGGCATTCTTGGTGAACTTTTTTTTTTTTTTTAATTGTTTTGAATGCAATGCTTTATCTTGAGTTCCTTGTGATGTTTTAGTTCCTTGTGATGTTTTTAAATTTAACTTGCTGTAGATTTGACAGTTAAAGTCAAACAAATATCTCACTGATTTCTTTACCTCTAGTGCCTCAGTTCCTAATCTTCTTTTTTGTGTCTCTTATGACATTTTTCAAATTGATCTTGCATGTACATATATATAATAATTATAAGTTAAGCAGACTGTCCTCATTGAATCTTGACCGTTAGTGCCTCAGTTATATTTTCTTTACTGGACTTAATTCAAATGTGTAGGTTGAAGGGACATTGCTTGCAACTGGTTCTTATGATGGGCAGGCAAGAATATGGACTAGAGATGGTAAGCCTAATATAGAATGTCTTGGTATTGTTTTCTTTTTTATTTTCTAGCTACAAATGAAACTTTTCTCATCTTACCTTGCTACAATTCTTCATATAATATCACATACTGAAGTATTATTTTTAATTCCAAGGGACTCCCTTTTCCGATACTTCGGTGTTTCTTTGCTGATTGTCTAACCCAGTGGCAGTGGACCATTATCATGCCAGTGTTGATCAAGCTGAATATTTGGAGATGACAATATACCTTTTCTTCCTTTATTATGCCATGTTATGGGTTCTTCCTCCACAACCATACATTTGAAGTAGATTGCCAGTTGTATATGTACTCATTAAAATATCTTTTTTATTACATTTCACCCATAATTGCCGTTACAGTATCAAATTTGAGCATTGTTATACAATCGATTTTCATAACAACTTATAGCCGATCATCCACTTGGTATTTTTTGGGCATCAGAAATATGGTTTCCGCCTTCGACTGTATTACATGTTTTTTCCCTGGAATTAAGTCTACATCATGGTTGTCTTTTGGCTAATTCATTGAGCTCTCCTTAACCCCTTTAGTTATACTCAAATATGTTTTTCTTATCAACCATAATTCACTTGTCCTGGAGACTTTTCATTTATCCTTGAAAAAGCTTATGAATTTTGTCTTTAGCAGATTTTGGTTTTATAATTCACTTGTATGTAATTATGCTAACCATTTTATATGACATTAACAGCCAGTTGTAAAACCATGTTAATCTTGCCATGGAGGTTTTTTTTATGTACTCCATAGCTGTCCCCATTTTTTATGAAATCATTTTTGTACGCTTATGATTCATGAAATTCAAATATCTATCGTAACCCCTTTCTTTTGAAAGTATTTAGGGACACCATGAATTCAGCTTCATGTCTGGTGCCTCTTGTATTCCCTAATGATGTTTTGTCCTGTTCATCCTTTGGATGAGCTTAATTAATTGAACAGGTGAGTTAAGGAATACATTAAACAAACATAGAGGACCAGTTTTCTCTTTAAAGTGGAACAAGAAGGGTGATTTTCTTTTAACTGGGAGCGTGGACAGAACCGCCATTGTTTGGGACGTGAAAACAGGAGACTGCAAGCAGCAATTTGATTTCCATACTGGTATTGACCATACTGGAGTCTATGTATTCTTTTCCTATTACAATAGGATGATAGAGTGCTTCTATTTGTGTACTTGCAGCTCCAACACTTGATGTTGATTGGAGAAACAATGTGCAGTTTGCTACTGGTTCAACGGACTGGAAAATTTATGTTTGCAAGGTTGGAGAAAATCGACCAATAAAGACCTTCTTAGGGCATGAGGTCTGTGCATGGAATTTTCTTTATATCAATTGTTGCACATGGGACATTCATCCTCGTGTACTTGCTTCTGTTATCAGCTCTTTGGATATTCCTCATATGACAAATTCTTAGGTATTAAGCCCACCAAAATTGTGTTGTTGTCAATGATCTTGTAGTTTGATATGTTCTCTAACTTCTTCTACTCGTTGCCTTGCTTTGAAGAATGCCAAGCATGTAAAGACGAATGGATGGAAAATTTAAAAAGCAAAGCTTCATCCTTCATTAATGATATATTCTGTGGGGGCATAACTTATTTTGCTTAGTTATGCCATCCTTTTGACATTTTATATCATCCGTGATATATTACCTTGAAGAAACTTGATAGATGGTATTGCTCACATGATAATTATTTCAGGGGGAAGTTAATTCTGTCAAATGGGATCCGACGGCTGCACTGTTGGCTTCCTGTTCAGATGATCGAACTGTAAAGGTAAATGTTCTTCTTGTCCATGAAATGATGATTATGGTCTAGGAAGGAATTCTATATTTTGTATCATTTTTTCTTCAGTTGATTTGTTAATTTTTCAGTCCAATGCTAAAGTATCAGAATTTTTAGAAAACCAATCTGATATATAGTCCTTTTGGTATCAGCTGATATGCAGGAGAATTTTTTTGCTATTTTCTAGGTTACCGTTGCATGCTTTTAGAAGTTAGGGTTTCTATCCTATTTCATTATTCACATAATTAGATTTACTATTGTAAAGGCAGCTAAAATGACGGTGTTTTTTTTTTTTTGAGATGAACAGTAGGAGAGCACTTTTATATTAAAGAAAGGCGAAAGCCCAAAAGAGAGTACAAAGAAACATAAAAGCACAAAGCCAAAACATAAAACCCACGGGAGAAAAAAAAAAAAAACCCAAGAGGCCACAAGTAGAAGAGAAATCTACTTGATCCCCAAGAGGCTCCCTCCCTCATCACCTCCCACAAGAGATGACTCCTAACTAATCATCACGTCACCAACTAGGACCCGAACCATCCCCGCCCGCCACAAAACCTGCCCCACTCCTGAATGATGGTGGTTATTTTTTATTTTTTTAAAAAATTGATATAATAATTTTACTATGTAGAAAGAGTTAAACATTTTACTGACACATTTTCCAAACCTTGAACGATATGGCATCATCACCATTTTGAAATTATCATCTGATCAAGTAAAAGTGATCCTATGATTTCGGTGGTGCCACATCACCAATATCTTGAAAATGTGCTAGTAAAATGTTTTTTCTTGTGGAAGATGGTATTTTTTTCACATTTTTTTTTGAAGAAAAGGTTGGCTTTCGCCTTTGTATTAATCAAAGTGAAAGCCCAAAGAGGGTAAAAAAAACCCTCCCAAAACAACAACCCTACAAAACCCACACCAAAACACCAAAAGAAGAAGAGAGGCTTGCTTATGGTGCCCCGAAGTCAACCCGCAATACTAGCCTGGCACGATAAAAAATCATGCGGTGAAAGAAAACTCCATCGCCCTTGCACAATATCAACCCCATGACACTAAAAATCTCGCCGCTTCCTCACATGTGTTCTCCACATACGGCGTGCACCCCTTGAAGATAGCTCGGTTTCTCGTAAGCCAAATCAACCATACCATCGCCGGAATGAGCGATTGGGAAATCTTCACACCCACACTCCTATCACCAACTGCCCTTAACCGCTTCCCCGATCTCCACAACTCCTCCAGCGAGCCAGCAAGCCCAACTAATCCCGTCGCATAACAAAGCCACTGCCAAGCCTCTCGAGCAAATGGACTGCCTAAGATCAAATGCTCCACCATCTCCTCCAAGCCACAAAGACCGCAAAGGCTGTTAATATTAGATGCCCATCTTGCCAAATTCGCTCTCGACATAATCTTCTCATGATAAACTAACCAGAGGAAAAACTTAACTTTTAATGGAATCTTGCAATTCCATATTTCTTTATGCCTCCGCGCCACCATTTCCACCCCCGATCGCGTTCGGTGCAGCCATGAATAACAACCCTTGACTGAGAAACCAGCCGCCGGAGAAGGTTTCCACACTGCTCGATCATTCACTTCCGATCTCAAAGCCACCCTCTGGAGTTCCTCGAGCAAACTCAAATAGTCATCTACTTCCCATTCATGGAGGTTCCTGCGAACCAGCACTTCCCAATAGCCATTGTCTCCTCGACACACCCAGAAATGTCTCGCAACTCCCATAGGCGAAGAAGCAATTTGGTATATCCTCGGGTATCGCTCACGCAAACAAAAATCGCCTAACCAAATGTCATCCCAAAAGTTAATAATGTTCCCCGAACCCAGTTCCCAACAAATCGCCTCGGACACTTCCTCCAACCCCTCGAGAATTCCTACCCAAACTCGCGACATCCTGCACGAAGCCCATGGGAATCTGGCCGCCCCCACCAAAACCCCCATGTATCTCTCTCGAACCATCATACACCACTGCAAAGATGGGCAAGTCAACCACCGCCATAGCCATTTTGCTAAGAGCGCCTTGTTCATGTCCTCGATATTCAAGGCTCCCGCGTCACCCTCCTTTTTGCTACTACAGACGGGGTCCCATCTCACCAGATGTACACGACAACGGGCCTCCTAAGCCCCATTTCACAAAAAGCGTTGTCTAATCCCATCCAAAACCTGAAAGGATCCCCTTGGGAACCTTGAAAATGGAAAGGAAATAAATTGGCAAATTAGACAAGATGGCTTGAAGAAGGGTGACTTTTCCACCAAAACTGAGAAAGCGACTTTTCCACCCCTCCAAGCGCGCGATTCGAATCTGCAAATCAGAGGCGTCCACTCCGCCTTAGGAATTCTTCCCAAACACAAGGGAAGCCCAAGGTGTCTAATGGGGAACCGTTGAGTCTCGCACGCAAAAATAGCCGCCATTCTCCCTACGAACTCCTCTTCAACATTGATACCCGCCATAGAACTCTTACGGAAATTTATTTTCAAACCGGATACCAACTCAAAGCATTTGCAAATAAATTTCACCCTTCTCACCGCTATTTCCTCCGCCGAACAAAGGATGATGGTATCGTTCGCATATTGCACATGTGTAACAGAAGAGCCTCCCACCTTGCATTGTAGACCCATCCGCCTCCGCCATCTTCATCATACGACTAAAAGCATTTGCCACAATGACAAACAATAGTGGCGATAAAGGATCACCTTGCCGGAGGCCCTTATTGATATGGAAGAAACCACTTGGAACCCCGTTTACTAAAACTGACGCCTTGGCCGTGGATACACATGCTTTGACCTTTCGAATCCAATTGGGCTCGAAGCCATGACAGGAAAGTAAGTGGAAGAGAAAATCCCAATGTACATTGTCATAGGCTTTAGCGAAATCAAGTTGAATCACCAACCCCTTTCTTCTCTCCGAATAAACTGCCGATATACATTCTTGAACTGTCATGAACCCATCCTGCAAGGTTCTCCCCAGAATAAACGCTGACTGAGCTTCACCCACCAAGTAACCAATTACCACCTTCAGACGATTTGCCAAGACCTTGGAAATCATCTTGTAACACCCATTCACTAGACTAATGGGTCTGAAATCTCCAATTTCCACCGCTCCCGTCTTCTTCGGAATCAAAGCAAGAAAGGTAGCATTCAAACGACCGATCCCTTGGGAGGACATGTAGAAAACCCTAAACATTTCCAACACGTCCTCCTTAATACCACTCCAAAATTTCTGGAAGAAGCGAAGACCAAAGCCATCGGGTCCAGGGGCTTTATCCGCCTCAGCACCAAAGACCGCAGCCTTAACCTCCTCTTCGCTGAATTCTGCTTCTAGATTCGGCAAACACTGATCTGGGATTCTCCCTGGGTCCTCATCCAGCCATAAGGGACTCCAACTTCTATTGGCCCGACACGCATTAGAGAAATGATTCACCAAAGCCTCACGAATTTCCAACTCAGATTCAATCTCGCGCCCATCCGCTCTTAACTTCTCAATTTTGTTAACCCGCCTTCTCTGGTTAGCCACTTTGTGAAAGAATTTAGTGTTTTCATCACCTTCTTTGAGCCACTCCGCCCGCGACCTCTGTCTCCACTCGGCCTCCTCCATACGCATCAGCACCGACCAGGCTCCTTTAAGCCCCACGCGTAACTCCCTATCCTCCTCCGATAGCAAACCGGCTTCCTCAAGACTGTCGTAGATGCACATCTCATCCAGAAGAGACTTCTTTCTCTGTCGCCTCCTTACCACGTCCTCCTTATGCCACCTTTTGAGAACCCCTTTTAAACGCTTTAGCTTAAATGCTAACTTCACTGCCCCAGACAAAGCTGGTGCCTCCTCCCTCCAAGAATCCAACACCATCTCGTGGAAACCATGGCATTGGAGCCACCAGTTTTCAAAACGAAAAGGAGTCTTCCGCCTTTGAGGAATATCTCCCACAAGGAGAAGGGGGGAGTGGTCCAAACAAATCCTTGGTAACCCTGCAGAGAACATAAAGGAAACACCTCCTCCCACTCTGGATCCACAAGAACCCTATCCAACCTTGCCAAAGAAGGGGATTCATGCAAGCTGCTCCACGTAAAAGACTGATTGGATAAGGGTAGATCAATAAGACCCTCAGATTCTATCCAAGCCGAGAAGTCCGCCACCGCCGCAGAACTCGACGCACCCCTGTTCCGATCCTCCACCCATCTCGTGACATTGAAGTCTCCAAGGATACACCAAGGAAGACCCCAATTGGCTTTTACCAAACTCAATTCCTCCCAAAGTCGACCACGCTCCGCATCAATATTAGGACCATACACAGAGGAACAAATCCACTTCCAGTGGGAAGCCCTATCCTCCAGAACCACTGAAACAGAATGAGTCCCCCTTGAGACATCCACCTGCTGCCACACTCCTGCATCCCAGCAAATGAGTATGCCCCCCGCCGCTCCCTGTGAAGGCAAGAACACAAATTCCTGCATCTGCCCTCCACTTAGGGCCCTTATGTCCCCCTGCACCACCTCCTCCATCTTAGTCTCTTGTATACAGCAAATGGACGGCTTATAGGTCCCAGTGAACTCCTTAATCGACACTTTCTTAAAGCAGTCATTGAGACCACGAACATTCCAGTTAAGAATACTAAACATGGCAATAATAAAGCCCCACCCCCCACACCACCAAAACTAAATCAGACCCCTGCTCCCCCCTCAGACTCCACCTCCCTTGCAGAATCAAACATTTCTTCAGAAATAAAGTCCTTGAAGCGCCCCTTGGATCCCTTGATCCGCACCTGGAGACCAGCCGTAACACCTTTGATACACGCTGGCGAACCCTCAAACTGCACCTCTAGCCCGCCTGGAGGAAACCGATCCCCTAAATTCCCCCTTCGAACTGCCTGGGATTTTTTTCACATTGAAAAAGGAAAACAGAGGATTCCCCGTTACAAATAATAAAATGAAACTGCAAAAGAAACAAAAGAAAAGAAACTAATTTCTACTGGATTGAAAACACCCCTTCTATGTGTTTTCCTTGTTTGGCGTTGCTTCTAAACATTCTCCTTAATTCTCTTACGAGCCCTTTAAACTAAACAAATTCTCTTTTAGAACTCCCGGTTAACTCATGTTTTCAATGATAAGGATACAGAAAATACCTGTGAAAGTTTTCTTAACTTACTCAAGTCTTCACTAGAATAATAACTTACCCCTCCCCCCCACAACTTTAGAAAAGAAGAAAAAAGAAATAAATTTTTTTTGGTGATTGCTGAATCCCTTATTGTCTCTGAATACTAATGACACCTTTTGAATGTGGAACAATTTTTCTACTATATTGAAAGCATCTAATGGGGAAGTGTAGCAACACTGCCCCAGGAAAGCCCAAATGAATTGTCATGTTAGTTTGCCGACCTACTATCAATCACCCTCTCCTCTCTTTTATATTACCACATATTTCACTTATGGGTAAAATTAATATTTGAAGAACATGTATATATTAGACCAATAGCCACCAAAGGTAGAAGATGTTTATATAACAAGGATAGTTCATTAAAATTTCCAGAGAATAAAATGGGTGATTATCAGTGTTACAATAGCTATGTTATGGTATGCACACCCCAAAAAAATTAACCCGCCGCCAAAGGGGGCCCTAAGTTTCAATTTAGTATGTTATGATGGATTTGTTGATGCTATCCCCACTTCATGCAGGAACTTCTATCACGGTTTTATTCCTTGTAAATTAACATTTTTGCTGTTCTACAGGGCTCGTCTTGTTATTTATTTGGAGAAATTTATGAAATATCGATGCTCATACTTTTTTTTTATGCAGATCTGGAGCTTGAAGCAAGACAAATTCCTTCATGATCTGAGGGAGCACAGCAAGGTTGCCTATTCTGTGGTCTTTTTCTTTACTATTTAATTTTCAACCATGATTTGGCATTTTTGCAATTGACTCTGAAAATATTTATAATAAATTTGTTGCAGGAAATATATACAATTAGATGGAGCCCAACTGGGCCTTCTACCAGCAACCCAAATCAGCAACTATTATTGGCTAGGTATCGCTTGTTGTTTGACTTGTTTCTTGGTGACACATCATATTCCATATTCCATAAGTTCATTCTTTTATTATTCCTGAGATTTTGAAAAGGACTAACACTATGTTTAGATCACCATAGCAACATTTTTGGCTCTGATGGCAAGTTCATGGTTGAAGATGAAAAGGAGCTTGAGATTCAGTTTGGAAACAACACCCTCAACTGGGGTTGTTTGCATGCATTGTGTAGTGAATAAAAGAATACTAGTAATTCAATACGCAACATTGGTATAGATATGTTGGAGTTGGACATGGCAACTCCAAAGGGCATTATACTATAATGTAGTGAGGAAGCATTATAGTATGATGCTGGACTTGTACATGGACACGACTCCAAAAAACAGTCATCTTCTTCATATCAGGATTTAGAACTACATAGGCATAGCATTATCATAGTAAGAAAGAACTAACTCTAAAAACAAGATATTGCTGCTGACGCTCAAGGAGCCTACTGTTATGCTACTCTTACTGGATGGATGGAAGGTTCAATTTTTGTAATTAGTTTCAAGAAAAAAACACCATGTATTTTGACCTCATTAATGAAAAATTGTCCTCTGTAATTCTACTGCCTGTATTCATCTTTCCTAAACCATTTTTCTTGCCACCCATGTTAGTATGTGCTTTTTGATCATGTTGTTCACAATCTTCATTACTCTCTTTTCCAGTGCATCCTTTGATTCAACAGTGAAGCTATGGAATGTGGAACATGGAGTTCAAGTTCACAGCTTGGAAGCTCACAGGTACTGATGAAGGCCTTCCTTTGAGATTCCATATATCTTGATAAAATGTGTTCTATCATGATTTGATTATTCTATATCCAGGCAACCAGTATATGCCATCGCTTTCAGCCCGAACGGAGAGTACCTAGCGAGTGGATCTCTGGATCAATGCATTCACATATGGTCTGTAAAAGAAGGGAAGGTTGTGAAGACATACACTGGAAATGGTGGTATCTTTGAGGTTTGCTGGAACAGGGAAGGTGATAGGATAGCTGCCTGTTTTTCCAACAGTACTGTTTGTGTGTTAGACCTGAGGATGTAGAAAAAGTTTAGTTAGTCTCTCCATGTTGGCACAGTTCGTCGGAAGGTTTTAAATGCTAAAAGCTAATGGTGGTTCTAAATTATTTGCTTCAGATCCCCCTAAGAGTGGGAGAGAGAGCTCAAGTTTTTAAGGAAAAGTATGGTGTTTTAGATTATTGTCTCAGTTGTGCCTGTGGACTGTGGAGGGAGCCACTTATTTATATATTAGGAGCTTTGTATAGAATGGGATGAAGACTGTGCTAGCAATTGTGGTGTTTCTTGTTCATGGAGTTTCCAATTGGTTTTTGTTCCTGTATGAGTCTTTTGTCGGTTTTTTTTTTCTGTTTATTGGACTTTTTTTTAGGGGACTAAGACAACGTGACACTTAAGCTATAACATGTTTAAATTTTTTTATTTACTGTATACATTTATGATAGAGCTGGTAATGCCATCTCCACGCTAATATTTTTTATTTAAATTCTATGGATATGGATGATAGAATTTGCGGTAATAAACATAAAAAAAGGTCCAGATTAGTCATGGTGGCATTTTCTAAGGGTTCGTTTGGAAACCTAGTTGAAACAACTAGTATGATGTGTATAAAGTAGGTTAATAAAATTTGATTCTAAGAAATTAATTATTTTTTTTAAAAAAATATATTGAAAGCTGAAAGAAATCTTATAAATAAATTCAATACACATAAATTGGAATTGAGATTGAAAATAGAGTGCTATATAACTTGTTTTGCAGTTTCATATGTTATGATAAGGAACTATATATTGCACTATCATAGTATATAGGATTCTATCATAGTATATGACCTGAATTTTTTTCATTTTGTCAACATGAAAAAAAAATATATTAATGTATCTCAGGATATACTTTATTTCATATAACATGCACCTCAAATAATAAGTATGATTTTTTTTAAAAAAAAGAGAAAGGATATAAACTACAATTAAAGCTGTGTGTATCTTTTTTATAAAAAAAACAGGTTTTCAATGGCCCCGATACCACTACTTCACCGTATATCTCTTTGTTAACAAGTAAATAGAGTATTTTTTTTATTTTTTAAAAAGGGAACATATTAGTTTCCCAATAAACATTAATGCCGCCGTCCCCATTTTGCTTAGAACAATTTTGTCTAATTTTAATTAAACCCTGACAACGACAACAACATAGTAAATATATTAATTATCATTATTAAATAAATAGATTTATTTAAAAAATGAAATATTTTTAAAAAATTACATAATTATCAAGTCTTAAATCTTAAACTTTTTAACTAATATTTTATTATATAAAATCTAAATGATTTATTAGATTTAGTATTTATTTATATATTTTTTATTATTTCAAACAGTTGAGATTCAACCAACAGGTTAATTGATTTTTACCAATTTCTATATACCATAGGTGAATGATAAAACCAGCCGGATCAGATCAGATTTTAAAACTGATTGAAGTCCATTGGATTATTCTATGATAAGGATAGACCCATGTGTAACCCCACAATTTTTTTTATTTTCTTTGAAAGTATTACACTTGATATATTGAACATGCATTCTTGCTAAAACAAAATATATACTCCAGTAAATTACACAAAACCAAAACCCACTGACTGAAGAAAAACACTATACAAATTTTGTGTAACTGAGTATTATGCCTCATTGGATATCAAAATAATCGAATTGCGAAAGGGGCTGCCAATAATAACTGTAACAACCAACCAACTCTAAAAAAGAACAAAAAATGCAATAAACCATGAATATAGAAAGAATGATGTTATTTTACGATCCAAAACATAAACCACATGTTTAAAATCATATACCTCATCTAACTAATGAGGTATGAATTTTTTTAAAGATGAAGTATGTACTCTAACAAATTAAATAATATCAATGTAAAAATAAAATTCAACGATACATAAAGCATTGTTAACTTGTTCGTCTTACCAGACATGGATTGAGGATTAGCATTCATAAAATTTAAACAGATTGCGCAATTAATGACTAGAAATCATTCACATGCAAAAATTCAAATGCCTCTTGACATTCAAAGAGACGTGCGAATATAATCAAATCCCCCAAAGCAGTATCTCAGAGACCAACATCTGATTCATTTTTTACAAACTAACGTTGCTTAGTAAATTGTTATCACCTATCAGTTTAGAAACTTCCACTCCTTTCAAAACAGTTATACCTCTCATTTTTTTAAGGGGGAAAGAAAAGGAGTTACCTAAACAACATTTCATTTGAACTCAGCTAGTTTTAATAATTAGCTTAAAAAAAAAACGGGTAGTTTCACATTGACCAATACGACATAAATGTATGACTTACACAGTTTGCTTAACAAGCCCAGATAATCTCCAACCACTGATACTGCCAATTATCCAAACATCTAACAATTTCACAAAATAACAGCAACGAACATCTGCACGTGGAAAAAATCTGATCAATGAAATATCAAAAAAAAAAAAAAAGGCATATATTTAGCCGTAAACGCAATTTACGGATTTCAGGATGGATACCTTGAAGCAAACCAGGTTTCTTAAAACACCACAATGCCACTCCAACACTTTGAGACAACCAAGATTGAGACTATATAGGCTTAATCTTGAAGTGAAGAGAGATAAGAGAGAACACAAAGCACTTCAGGTCCTGCAAAGGAAGAAAGTTTATATATAAAAACAAGACGATACCGTAAGCTTCTTAATTAGATAATGTAACAAATCTAAGAAGAGCATGGAATGCTAGATATTCATGTACTTCTCCTTTTATACTTCTATCATGAGTGGTTTTTTTTAATTCCTGAAATCTTTCTCAATTATCACGCACTCCTTTGAAAGTAAATTCAGCAAACATCATCAACATCAACAAAAGCTGCTCCCAACAGTTTCAATCAGCTTTACATGATCCCTTTATGCAGTAATTCACGAAAGATTAAACTTGATTCAAAGCTTATTATCCTTCATATCCATGATAGCTTCCATCCAGGTCTGAGGTCTCCTCTTCCTAGTACGCTCATCTCTCTCATAGGTGCAGTGATCAGAAAAAAAACTACAAATATCCACACAAAGACCATATCATCTTATTCACCTTTTACGTTACTTAGCTTCATCTAATTAATCACCCTGACTATGCTCTTCTAGTTTTTTCATATATTCATCTTTACATGTTCATTTCAATGAAAGGTACCTATACATCCATTCCTTCTAACAAGTCAATGTTCTAATCTATGTAAAATAGCCAGCCATTGTGATTGTTGTTCCATACCATTACTCAATTCTATTCTACTGATATTCCCTGATCACAGGGCAAGGCACCCATTCACTTCATCAAACCCAGGTTAGTCCTCCCAAAAAACTATCATCAATTTCCCCATCCCTATCTATCCCTTTTCTTCATGTTCACATGTATATGTAGTACCAAATTCAAGTTAATTTCAGACCAGCAGTACTAAGAGAAACCTCTCCCACCACTACAATATGCATAACACATTCAAACATATGTAACACATTAACATGGCATCTCCTATCCTACCGAAATGGGAACATGGAGCCTGCATATCTCCTTCCCTAAGAGAACATAACAACCTTAAATGAAATGGCATGAACAGCTAATGCCACCGTATTGAACATCATACATGCAGCTCAGAAATCTCATTATCAAGGTGGACATTGCTCTGTGTAAATGAGATTGCATTGTGTGTATGGAGATCTTGAGATGATAAATTGTTTGGGACTGATGAAGTCACATCCTACCAGAGGATGAGATCTATGGCTAGCTATAGGATGTGACACACACACACAAACTGACAGAACATCGCACATGCTTACCAGTGTAATTGAGCCCACTTTTTCTTTATTTCTTGACCAGAAATGCTAATAATAAGTAGTATACCATGCCACACCAGTAAACCATGTACCCTATTAATCACAGGTATTCAACCAGTGACCCAAATTGAATATCAGCTCTATTTTACAAGCATGATGCAGAAATGACAAGCCGATGCAAATCATTTATAGAATTGATTGATGGACAAATGTCATTCAATTGTTTATATTTTCGTGAAGGTTATTTTTGTCTTTCTGAATTTGGCAGTTATATGTATGGTAATTATACTTTATGCTGAGTGGTGACCAGACTGACCACATAACATCGGTTGTGTGTGCTCTCTACTCAACTCTACAAATCATCAACCTAGATAGATCAATATGTCGTCTTATTAAGGGCATCCCAAAAATCACTATTTTGGTTTTGATGTTGAAGTGTAGAACTGGCTGTTTTTCTTTGACATCATCATGGATGGGTTTTCTTCAGTAACCACATATCTGGAATAGAGTTGGATCAGCTTGGGATACTTGGGGATAATTCCTTCTCCAAGTACACAAAATTCTTCAGAAGAAGAGACCTAAAATGGGATAGCAACAAGAAAAGCTTCTGCCTGCTCATCCCATAGTGCTTTTCTCAGTGGCTTACCAGAAAGGAGAAGGCTTTTTCTGGGTCATGTTGTCCTGAGGATAGAAGGGCATCTACCATGAGCCTCCTCAAGGACTGGTGCTAATACTGTTTGAAGGCAGAAAGGATATCACTGATAGTGAATAGAGTTTTATTATTGAGTGGGAGTCAGTTTTATATTGTTGGAGTGGGGCTCATTAGACTGGAGTGGGACATTCCTATTATCCTACCTTTGACGTAGGATTTGGCATTTTATTTTACTTATATTCTCATGATGTTATTACAGTTTTGATAAAACATGAAAACTCTACAAGCTCGGAAAAATTTCAAATTTTTTTTTTTTTGCCAATTATTCGCAATTGACAAGGGTTAAATAAGCGCATTTAGCAAATCTCGTCTTTAAGACTCATCATTTACTCTCTTCTTAAAATTTTTGCGAAGAGAATTTTTACTTATAATTTTCCATGAGAATCGTAACTGGTTATATTGGTGAATATACCCCTCTCAAAAATAAAATTACAAAATTGTAACTGGTATAGAACTCAATGCCTTGTTGATCTTGTAGAAGAATGATTGCCTGGCTGTAAAGTGGATATCCAAATATTCTCAACTAATGTGGCAGTAACAGGTCACATCCCATGTCGATGCCCCGTCAACAAGGTGAATATTGTTGTACACTTCACAGTCAGACAATCGTTATTCTATTAGAAAACGTTGAAATTTATACATTTGACACCCCATGTCAGCATCAAATTAACCAATTGCATTTGACAGTGAACTTCACAATGTCAACATCCATCATCAATAATGACTGTGTAGATGTAAAGTGCTTTCAGATGAAAAAAAATTACAGGATTTATGAAAAAAAATATTCCAATTGTCCTTTTTTGTTTTCCTTTTACTTATATGCGTGCATTCGGATGTGCCTTACACTAGTTTGTAAAACTTCTCTTCATAGGATTTCAATTTGGCTGGCTTAGATCATGCAAATTTCCTTATTCAAGGAGGATCAAATGAAAGGAACACAAATAAAATTAGAAAATTAACCATGCAGTTCAAAGTGTACCACTGGATGATCAAATCCTATCCGAAACCGCCCCACCCAGAGAACATTAGTTGAGGACATATAAACTTGAAAACCACAAGTGCTTTTTGTTTACAAATACTTGATTTCAAAATGCATAATTTATACAAGATGGATCCATGATCTTTGCAGGTTTAATCATAAATAAACCTAAAATTACTTAGAGCACATAGTGCTCCTCATAGATAGAACTGAAAAGTCTGATATTTATAATCTTATAGCATGAAATGGAATTAAAACAAAGAAATGTAGAAACATGATTGATGAAACTGACCTGAATGAGGTAATAGAAGATACGTAGACCTTCAGGGTCCTTGCTACTTTGGACATCAATAAGGGAACCAATCTTTGAAGTGGTAAACGATATATGCTCATTGCCCATCACAATCTCCAGCTCTTGGCGTCCAACTTTGTCAGGTTCCGGCCAGTTGCTGTCATCCTCTCTCATTATCTACAACCCCCAATCAACAATAATGAATAAAGATAAGATGAGATATCCAACAAAAAATTCTAACTCATCTTGCAAACCATAAACCTCAAATCAAATTGAATATAAATGATTATAAATCAACCAAAATAAAGCAGATATCACCCAAAAATCTACTGCCATCTTTCACATTCCCCAACCAACCAAAACTTGGTCATGATTGAATATATCTCACAGATAACGTTCTAATATAGATCAGCACTCCTGATCCAACAAACAGAACAGATTTGAAAACAATTCAAAAAAATAATCTAATAATCCACTCACTATTGACCGTACTGATCAACTCCCTGGTACAAATCAAGAATTAAAATCAGCATAGGAATGGGAAACAAGACGACAATAAGTACCAGTTGCATCAATTGGTACTCCAAAAAAATGTTAACATTAAAACAAAGCAGTAACCAGTAAACCTTGTGCGTTTCTACAATCCCCCCTATTTTGATAGGTATCTGATGGCCCATACATAAAATCACAATATTTCTCCCAAAATTTGCATGAAAATTTTGGTTCCCGTAGTTTAAAAAAATCCTTGCAAATAAATTATTGTTCAGATGCTACGATCTTTAAATCCATTAATTTTTCATGCACAAGTGACTGAAGTTCAATGGTCTTTGATCGTTTTAACTTTAATTCTAACAGACCTAATTGGATGGGTATCTCAGGTGATTAATATCAACCGGATGCGACCACGATATCACACAAACAGAACTTTTTGTAGAAAAAAAAATCGCAAAACTAATAACTTCTCCAAACCCAAAACCCCAATCCAATCATAAAAAGGTGAACAAAAATAGATACATAAACATCACTCCCAATTGAACCAAGAACAAAATCACGTAACACTATCGAAAACACAACAAAACTAAAAATTGACAAAACCCTAGAAACAAAAACGGAGACTGACAAAAGAACATACGAAAGTCCATAGAAGGCCCCAAGCATCCAAAACGAAAACCCCAGTTCCCAAAAACCATCAAAACCCTAGATCAACATGAGGAGGGGGAAAACCCTAGACGTACCTCGCTCTCGGCGATGATGCGGCGGCACTCGCGGAGGACGGCGGCGGAGACGAAGACCTCTTTGCGGATCATGGTGTCGTTCTTGTAGTTGGAGTTGTTGGCGTACCGGAGCTTCCCGTCGGGGCGGAACTCGAACTCCAGAAACTCGTGCCCGAACTTCCCCTTGTGTCCCACGTAGTACCGGAGGTAGAACTCCCCTTGGTCCTCGATCGCTGCCCCGGACGCCACCGTCGCCATTGTTGTTTTTGCTCTTCCTCTCGAGCTTGCTTGATGGATTTCACACGCCCGCGACTGCTGAAGATGTGGGAGAGGAACCCTTGTTTATATATAGGCCTTACGCACCGACTTGGAGCTTGATAGTACTCCGATTCAACGCAGCCCGTTTGCCCCCAGCGACGTAAGTTATGCTGGATGGACAGTTATAGGGGGGTAGTCAATTAAGATTTTCATGGACAAAATGTCCATGCTCGTGGATTTGTAAATCTTGTGTTTTTCAATCAGGATTTTGGTTCGTGGACAAAAAGTCCAGCGTTATTCGATTGAGACATTATTTCATGGACAAAAAGTCCAGCGTTATTCGATTGAGACATTATTTCGTGGACAAAAAGTCCAGCGTTATTCGATTGAGATATTATTTCGTGGACATAAAATCCAGCGTTATTCGATTGAGACATTATTTCGTGGACATAAAGTCCAGCGTTATTCGATTGAGACATTATTTCGTGGACATAAAGTCCAGTGTTATTCGATTAAGACATTATTTCGTGGACAAAAAGTCCAGCGTTATTCAATTGAGACTTCTCATAGCAAACATTTTGTCATGTGTTATTCAATTTAAACAGGATTTGTGAAGACTTTCATAAGTGATGGATTCTTGTGGACTTTTGTGGACTTTAGAGAGAGAAATATAAAGGAAAAAGTCTTTTCAAAATCCCACCCAAATGGGTGAGATTCTCATGGACTTTTATTCCAACTTTGTGAATATTTCTTCTTTTTTTCTTTTAACAAATCTACTTTATGATTTTTATCACATGCCTTTCATATTTTTATTCACATTTTTTTTTCTTTATTTATCATCTTTTTTTTATGAATGTCCATATGTATGAAATATTCCTATCACCTCATATGTTTGATGAATATATGAGAATGATAGATTATATTATATATGCCTAGATCATCCACAATTATTTTTTAAAATACAGATTTATCATATATTTGATTATATGTATAATGCTTGATTTGATTTTCCCTGAAGATGTTTTTATTATTGTACAATATAGATGTATATATATATTGTTTATAATGTTTAAACATATATAAAAGTAAAAAGATATATTTACATATATGAAATATATTGATTGCTTTTATTTTATTTATATGGGTATCAATAATTCATGTTGAATTTGAATATTTGAGTTTTTTATTTGTTATTTTAAAATTCTAAAAATATTTTTGTGTTTATTAATAGAAATCCAGATGTGAAAAGAGTCAATCTCTGAAAGTCTGTGAAAGTCCATGAGAGTGATTTGTGAAAGTCTACAAAAGTATGTGAAAGTCCATGAGAGTGATTTGTGAAAGTCTGCAAAAGTCTGTGAAAGTCTATGAAAATCCATAAGAGTCAATCTGTGAAAGTCTGCAAATGTCTGTAAAAGTCTGTGAAAGTCCATGAGAGTCAGTATGTGAAAGTCTGCAAAAGTCTGTGAAAGTCCATGAGAGTAAATTTGTGAAAGTCTGCAAAAGTCTACGAAAGTCTGCAAAAGTGAAAGTCTACAAAAGTCCATCACTTGAATAATGTCCACAAAAATCCATCAAAGTCCGTATCGACTAATTCTTGGATAAATAATTCTATCATATGAATAAGTCATTTGTTATTGAGTTTTTAGTTTTTTTTTTTTTTTGAAGATAAAACGTGGATAAAAAATAAATAAGATATGAAATATGACTTAAAAAAGGAAAATAACATGTTCAGCCTCTTGTATAGCCTCAATTGAAGTCCACACTAGTTTTTTTTTAATCATACACTCTCTCATTAAAGCTTATATTGTTGTATGAAATGAAATATATACTGAGATACATTAATGTATTTTTTCAGCATTGAAAAAATGATAAAAAAATTTGGGTCATAAATATAACCACTTACAAAAAAAATATGATATAACCGCATACACTATTATGACGTAGTATATACTGCACCATCATTTTGTATGGGGCTAAAAAATAGCCTGAATGTATCAGCGCTCTTTAAAAAAAAAATTGATACGTTCACTCTATTTTGCAGCCCCGTTTGTAGTTCAGAAATGATCCTAGACAACCCATACATACACTGCATAGTGCATTATACATTACACTATTACAATGTATATTGAACCATCACAGTTATGAAATAAAAAAAAAATTTAAATATAACAATGTATCTCAATGTATACATTACTTAATATTATAATATATACTTTAATGGGTGAGTATGATTTTCTTTTTTTTTTGAAAAAAAAAGCGTCGAGAATTGCGAACGCGGTTACATACAGATACAGGGTTATGTATATTATTTGTCTTTATTAAAAAACTAATTTGACACGTGAATTCAATAATTTATAAAAAGTGATTATAGTTAATTTATAAATTGGTTAGAATAATACAATAAGATCTTGAAATACCAATATCACTTTATTTCCACATATTATGACATAGTTACATTAACTTATTCATGGCAAACAAACACATATATGAGCTTATTCTTCTCTACATCAATTCAAGCGCAGATACACTCAGTGTATTTTGTAAGCCCGTTTTATAGCTTCAAACATTATAATAATATATTATATATTATGCTATTATAGTACATGGTGCTTTATCAATATTCATAGTGCATGGAGTAAAAAAAAATTATTTTTTTAAAAAGAAAAAAATATATTAATATATTTTAATATATACTTCATTTTAAATAAAAATATGTACTTAAAAAAAAGAGTATGATTTAAAAAAAAACAGAAAATAGTGCTAATTGCAAATAGGGCTGCACTTATCATTTTCCAATTCCTCATTCTCCAAACGGACTTTGTTTGTAAAACGGGCTTTGTTTGTAAAACATTGCTTCTCCAAACGCTCTTAAACCCTACCTTGTCTTCCCGACCCAACCAAAAACACACATTCCCCTCCATCAAGACCTCTCCACCCCAACTTTCTTTCATTCATGGCTTGGCGTTGTGGCGGCTCGATCTCGAGGTCCCTCCTCTCCTCCAGAACCTCCGCCTTCGCCTCTCTCCGCCTCCGCCCCTCTCCGCCGTCCCCCCTCCCCCGTCTCCGCTCCTCCCCGCTGCCGTCCTCCGCCCCTCCCCGCCTCCGGTCACGCCCCCTCTCCTCTCCCTCCAGGTCAACCAATCAAGAAACCCTAAATCTTCATCTGTGGTTTCTTCTCTCTGACATTGCTTCGCTTCTTCCCAGGTCATTGGGTGCGCTCGCGTGCGCTCAGTCTCTGCTTCCGCTGCACAGCCTGACGTCCCACCTCTCCGTGGAGGCTCGCGCGTGTTGCGAGCTCTCTCAGGGTACCTTCTGCCGCACTTGTCAGGATCGCTAAGTGGGTCCATTTTTTTTTTCAGTCTATAAAAAAAAATTGTTTTTTTTTTTCTATGGTTTTCTTAGGTTGATCGATGTGTATATGTATTTATCATTGTTTGCTTCTTACATGCTCATTACAAGACTTGCATTTTAGTGGTGGGCAGTGGTGGAGCAAGGAATTTTCTATAGTGGGGGCAAACTTTAACCAAAACTTGTAACTTTGTTTTACTTAGTTCAGTATAATCAGGTGATACATTTATTTAAAGTAAATTCTAATTTATTAAACACAAAAGAAAGCCAAAGGTTTCATGTTACAAGGCACATACAAGCAAAAAATATATATATATAAAAATAAAAAAGAGGTTAATTACATTTCTTACAACTGTTTAAAAAATAAAAACCCAAAATAAGATAATATATGAGCCTCATTGGCAGTTCCAATGAGAAGAATGAGAAAGTCTTAAACTATAAATTTCTAATACTGGGTTTGTTAATAATGGAGAGAGAGAGGAGAAAGAGTGAAAGTGAGTTTTTCTTTATCTACACGTGGAGACCAAAAGAGAGAGGAAGGGATGGAGGGAAAGAAAACTAAAGCTAAAAAATCAAATATTATTGCAGTTTGAGAGAAAATTGGGTTCAATATGAGAACATTTAAGTCAATTGGGGTGAAAGATAAATTAGTGTGGGCATTTTTTTTTTTTAAAGAAGTAGGAACTTTTATTAATAAAATCCCCAAGCAAGGGAGGCGAGGGATCTCCATACAAAGTGAAATTTAAAAGAAATTACAATCCGAGTAGGAGCAAACTTCCCAACATATTCAAAATATGAAACTAATTCCTCCCAAACCATGAAGGATCCATAATAGATGAAGATTGATCCACTTGGAGAATCATCTTCACCCAATCTCTAAGCATGAAAGAAATAGTGTGGGCATTTTTGAAATTTATGAAGACCCTATGTCCTCGTTTGTTTCACGAATATCAGTGTGTATATGTATTTATCATTATTTGCTTCTTACATGCTCATTACAACACTTGCATTTTCATGGTGGGCAGTGACGGAGCCAGGAGTTTATTATAGTGGGGGCGAACTTTTACTGCAACTTTTAAATTTTTTTCTTAATTCAGTATAATCAGATGATACATTTTTTAAAGGTGAAGATTCATTTTTATTAAGCACAAAAGAAAGCAAAATGTTTCATATTACAAGGCACATATGAGCAAAAACCAAATAAATAAATAAAAGAAAGATGTTAATTACATCTTTTACAATTGTTTAAAAACCCAACATAGGATAATTTATGAGCCTCATTTGCAGCTCCAATGAAATCGAAGAATTAGGAAGTCTTATACTATAAATTTCGTATACTAGGGTAAGAAGGGAGAGAGGGGAGAAATGGTGAAAGTGAGATTTTCTTTATCTACAGTGTGGAGACAAAGAAAGAGAGAGGAAGGGAGGGAAAGAAAATTAAAGCTAAAAGTCAAATATTATTGTGGTAAGAGAGAAATTTGGGGTCAATATAAGAACATTTAAGTTGATTGGGGTGAAATAAATTAAGTTTGGGCATATTTGAAATTCATGAAGACCCCATGTCCTCGTTTGTTTTGCGAATAAGAAGCATAAGGGAAAATAGGTTTAATATTGAAAAAAAAATGGGTGTAAATAAACCATAATTGTTACGGTCTGATATGGTCGAAATGCAGAATAAACCCTAGTAGTTATATCTGAGAAAGACAGTCAAAACTATACTTATATTCTAATAAGAGAAACAAAAAAGGTACAAATTTATCCAAATTGATAAAGGAATATCAACCAAACAAAAAATTATTTAATCATTCTTTATCGCCTTTTATATTATTTAAGGAGAAACCAAGTTTCATTGAATGGAAAAGTTTGGGGTATAGTTTAAAAAAAAAGAAAATAAAGATAGATTACAAAACAAAAGAAGAAAGCATATTTTCTTCTAAATGTTATACTGAATAGGCTGTCTGCGAACCAAATAATGGCTAGAAAAAAAAAATGGAATACCACGTATTACTATCAATAATTTTAATGTCAAAGAAATTTAACCAACAATCACACCTAATTGTTAGCATGCCTTAACCAATTAAAATTCATAAATTTTTTCGCCAAACCAAACCATATCAAAAGATTTTAAAAAAAATCAGTGAGGGCAGCTTGCCCCCACTAGATCCCATGTGGCTCCGTCACTGTATTTTAGTGAAGTTGTTGAATCGACATTTGTCATGAGTTTTTTGGTTGATGTAAGGAATTGGGAATGAGATTGATAGGTAGGAATGGGAAAGATGGGTGATGCAAGGGATTGGTGCACTGGCTGCTGACGAATGGTGCTGATCTTTGTGCTTGCTGTATGTTTTTTCCCTTTGCTCCATCATTTATGTTTTGAGAATTGTTAGAATTAATTATTGTGGGAGGGTGGTTCTGGAATAACAAGTGAAATTAAGACAGATTATTTGTGGATGGGAATTATGAGCTTTTGTTAAAAAGTCACTTGTGCATTATGGTTTCTGAAAGAATTTGCTTATCTACCTATTTCTTTTGCTTGTTATACATGGCTTCTATACAGAAAGTGCATTGCTCTGTGTCTCATTTAAATATAGCACTCATATCATGCTATATTTAAACATTTATGTTAATAATAACGATGTTGCATGTATACGCCCGAAAAAGACACTATGGCCACTGCAGCCACTGTTCTAAACAACAACTTAACTTAGTATACAGAAAATTCAAAACAAACCATATTCTGTTATTCTTGTTACCTTAACATAAAACAAACAAACAAGAAAGTCACCAAATTTCCAATTTGGACAAAGAAATGAAAAGTCTAAAGAGAAGATAGAGATTGACCATTTGGGGGGTGTGTGTGTGTGGAGGGGTTCTAATGTAAATTGTTTAGAGATAAATGAGGTGAATTGAGCTATTCTTTTTCTCATTACACATGAATAACGGTAAATGACGATGTGTAGAGGGAAGAACAAAATCTTGTTAATTTTTTAGAGGTCAACTCTAATCTTATATGGGCTTCTAGCAAGTATTATGACAAACTTTTATTTCCTTGCGCTCATTACAAATGAATCATCCATTACCATTGAAAATTTTACACAGATGTGGTCCTCACTGTAGTCGTGCATGCATTAGATGTGATGATGCTAGTTGATAATGAAGATGTTAATGCTCCATGAATGAGAATGATTCGAGAATATCATAATAAAGCTCCAATCGATCTCATCTGTGATTCATACATGTATGACATGCCAGTGAGAAATAATCATATGGTGATGGGTTATTCAGAATTAGTGGCTTGTAACAGACCCAGGGAAGTGTCTTTTTGCACGTTCAATAAGATTGAGATTGACTTTGCCTTTATTTATTGGTCACAAACTAAAATGATTACTACTTAATGAACCTAATTGGAATAGCAAGTGGGTGTATATTCAAAAATAAATAAATAAAGTGGCTGTATATATTTTTAAGATATTTCATGGTTACCCGTATGCCTTTTTAATTGAAAAAACAAATTTTCAATGACAATAGTACACCTTATATTAGGATCCCTGATTGCAGCTATAGGTGCAGATTTTTAAATGTTCCATCAGCCATCCATTCAGAATTTAAAAATGTTTTTATTGATTGATCAAGCAGAAGATAATGACTCCATTTGAAATATACCCACATTAACTGTGCTCTGAATAGCCTGATTAGTTGTGAACTTCAGTGATGTTTGTTCTTTGTATATGTTGCAGGTACTTGAATTAGATAGAGGGATAAATGCAGTGATTTCTACAGCTGCTGTGCAATGGAAGTCTCATGGAAGCTTTTATCAGCTAATTGTTTAGCTGCAGATGTAGGGAAAAAGATCAGTGGTGTTGCTGTTTGGGGCAGTATCCAGTTGTGTAGGTCCAAGAAATACTTTAAAAAAAAAACTTTTGATGGTTAATAAATTTGTTCAAGGCTTTCAGACTTAAAGTTGTGATCAGTTGGTGCAATCTTGTTTATTTATTTCATAATTGTCAAATTCTCATGGTAGTAAAATTTTTAGGTTCTGCCTTCTATCTGCGTTAATGTTAGCATAATAAGATGTTCGTCACTCTTTGAGTGCTTCTTTACACATTAGGTTCCATCAAATGGGTGTCCAATTTCCACAAACTGCAGGTGTTCTTTGATTGTGCTCCAATGGTGTCTTCTTGATTGTTGTATGTGGTGTGCTAAGGCAAATAAAAGCTGAACATACATTGAGCTTCTCAATAGTAACCACATTGGTTAATATACCATAGGATCTCCAGTCTGATTTGTTCATCCTGTAGAAGAGTTCTTAAAAATGATATTTGATATCAATGTTTTTCATTTTTTAATGAAACAGTTTTTCACAAGACAAGACGATGCAATCTGAGCATCATGGAATGGTCTGCAATCTTTCTTTTCTTTATCTAACTCTTCAAAAAAATTCTTAAGCCACACATTCATTGCTTACACACATTCCACTTATATTTTCAAGATGATATCGATCTTCTCTAATTCCAATCGTGCTCTTCTGGTTGTTTAAGGATTGGATGGAGGGTTGAATTGTAAGAGGCAGTGCCCAGTAACTTCCATCACTTCAGCCTTCCAGTGATTGGCAGTTAATAGTTATACATTATAACCTACACCAATCATCCATAGAGTGAAAAAAAAAAAAAAAATTGAACATCGAAGGGTATAATATACTTTTCATAACAAAACATTGAACACCTTTCACAATGTAACTGCATTTTCATGCAAATTGGATGCAAAAACAGTGGTCATTTAATATTGATAATGAAAAACTTCCGGTAGCTTCAACCACAACTTAAGTTGTTCCCCAAGAGAAACCCTATATTGCTCTCACCAGCAGATTTGTCAGTCATCTATGGTCAAAATTCACTTGGAGCACTTCTTCCTTGAGCTGCTGAGCAAAATATAATTAGACTCGAGAGAAAAACAGTGAGTCTCCTATCCCATCATACTCCAGTATCTGAACTTTCATCAGGATATCCTCATCTAGGTCAGTATAGCAAAGAATCTCACTATATTCTGACGTCTTCAAAATAAAGAGGAGGGATTTCTGACGGAGAAGACAATGTTGCAACACACTTGAACTGTTTACAGAAAATACTGAGCTTTAGTTCATTAGTTCATTTAATATAGTAGAATTTTCGATAGCATATATGCATTGGGATAGAACTTCATACCAAGTGTTTACTGTATTTGTCTTTTATAGCGACTAATGAAGACCACTTTCTGTGTAATTGCAAGTCATGTATGGCATGAACACAATCCTTCAGATCAGATGGCTGATAACCAATGCACCGCTGCAAAGATGAGCTCTGCAGAAAGATATAAAAGTGAATGAGTTGGACTTCACTTAATTAATAAATTGGAATATCAACCAAAAATATATATTTTTTGTGATCATAACATGAAGAAAATCTGTTTTACAACTTACCCAAGGATGCACCTTTGGATTGATTGTGAATCTTGCAAGAAAAACAACAGAGGCAGCTACTATTGATGGCAAAAACCGGAGACATCCATAGTCCAATAAACTTATTTCTGCAAGATAATTCCCCAAGAACTCCAGTTGCAAACTTGGGTTCTGCAAAAAGGAGGAAACAAAGCAACATCTTGGTCAAAAATTGGGTAATCGAGGCTATTTAGGGATATTTATCATTCCTTCATTACATAGTCAAGAGATACAAACATAAAAGTTTTTGGGCTTACTTTGTGGTCCTCCTGAGCAGCCCTAATGAATCTCCTGCATAGGCAAAAGGAACAAGCACACATCAGCAACAACAACAAAAAAAATTATTTAAAAGAATTTTCTGTTGGACTGAGGCAAATTGGCAGAGATAACCTTTCCAACTCAACCGTAAAGTCAACTATAAGAGGTCCCTCCGATATCAAAAAAAAAAAAAAAATGCTAAATTCACATTTAAATTGAAAACCAACAAACCAAAGAGAAATAAAAAAACAAACAAAGCATAAGGTACTTTCTAAGGTAACAGAGAAACACCCAATACTATAAGTAGCACAAAAAGCAACACCCAATACATAGCTCCCAGAAAGAAACATGTCATAATTTACACAATAAACCAAAATTGTTCTTCTAAAAATCATTTTTTGGGTCGGTAAGTTGTGGTTAAAATTCATTCACAAAGTGTAAAATGTACAAAAACTCCCAATGTGCCAATTTGAGGTTATTATTGAGCTCCACTTGAGAGAAGAAAGAGAGGCAACCCCAGAAGTACAACTACTGTGAATGCATCCTGAATCAATCCTACTAAGTAAAGAACCAAGTTACCACTAGACCAAACTTTACATGTGATATATAGGTAGATGCTCAATCTTTCACAAAGTTCTCTGCAGATCAGTATCAAGTAAAAAACATAAGCCTAGACCTTATGATTGCTGGATCAACAATAGTAGATCCCATTCTTTTCTGTTTTTTTCAGTCTGCAAAAGTGATCAGGTGGTTGATTTCTTCTAAAATCTTATTTTCTTACAAGATTTACCTTAAAGTGTAAACAAAGCAAGAAACACCAATCTCAAATATCCACAACTACAAGATCAAGAACTAAAATATTTACCAGAGGAAATTCTTTATGGTAGGATTGCTCATCTCAAACTTTAGCAAATTAAGTACATCACTTTCCATCTTCACCACCTACAACAAACACACACAAACACACAGCCCCATCAAAACCATTGAAAATGTTACCAAGAAAACCACATAAACGAAATCACAAAAGACTGCACATTCAAACAGAAAATGAAGATAAATTTACCTCGTCCTTCATGTAAGTATTATCCGTGATATAGCAAAAATCCTCCACATGTGGCGGACTGATCTCCTCATACTTACTATACCACAACAAAAAACCACAAAACCCGCAGTCAAATCAACATTCACAACAGAACCCACCAACAAAAACCAAATCTTGGAACTGAAAAGGATCACTACTTACGAAGCAATCAACATAGACGAGACCCCAAGCAACTGGAGCTTCTGCCGGTGGACGGCATGCTTGGAGAGGAACCTATCGATGTAAGATATAGTGAGATACAGAGTTTCAGAGACCAATCGATACTCCTCGGCCACCTCCACGAGCCAGTCCACCAAGATCGCTCGCATGTTCTCCGTGACATCGTTTTGTACGGCCTCAATGTAGTCCGACAATGGCCTCCTCTTCGGCTCCACCTGATAAATCCCCCAAAAAAGATCAATATGTATCACAGAGAGAACACAAAAAAGGGATCTTTTTTTGGGTTCCTCACCTCCATCGACAAGAGGTACTTATATATGTCTTCAGCATCAGCCGGGCACATCTGGGGATCATAGTCGTCGTTCGAATGGGGAGGCGGAGTGACATCGGCAGTCAGTTTCCTCACCGACCTCTTCCTCGTCTGCCTCGGCTTGGGATCGGACGGTTGAGGAGGAGGAGCCGCCGCGGCCGAATTGGAGACGCTGGGGATCTCTCCGAGGACGACCCGTTTGTCGGCGCCGGACCTCCTCTTCGAAGCTCGGGTCGGCTGTGGAGGGGGTCCCTCCTCAAGAGCCCTCTTTTTGGCGGCGCGGGTCAGGCGGATGGCGTTCTCCTTGTCAGCCATGGCCGGACTCCTCTCACTCTCTCTCACCACCCACCACCCTTTCTAGGTGAATCTGTGATTAGGGTTTGGGTTCTTGAAATGATGGGGAGGGGATGAGTGTGAGAGAGGTTGGGTTCTTATTAGAATGAAAAGATGGAGTTTGCGCCATTTTTTTTTTCTTTCTTTCAATCGAGTTTGAAATGGATTTGGGGAGGGCGCGCGAGAAGGGTTTGGGTTTTACGGGTTTTTGTTTTTTAAGATTTCGTGGTTTCGAATTTTGAAATAAAAAATTTCGGAAGATGTTGGGGGGAGTTTTTGGAGATTCAATTTGTTTTTTTTTTTTTTTGTGTTTTTTTAATGGGGTCGATATGGCGGGCTGTTTGGGTTTTTTGGGGGAGCGGGAGTTCTTTCGAGAGATTATAAAAACGAAACGAAAATTCAAAGAAACGGAACGTGTGCGTAAACCTCTATTCCGGAATAATAAGTATTCCACTGTAGATTAAAGAAGGGTAAAATGCATTTGCACACCCTGACATTTATGAAACCTACAAGAAACACCTTCTATATTTTAGAAATATGCACTTACACCCTCCAGTGTAATTTAAAAATATGCGCTTGCACCCTTTATTATATACTTCTCATTAAAATTAAAAATCGATAACATAAAATATTGTTTTATCACTCAAAATAATTATTTTATACTTACCCTCCATATAATTTTTAAAGTAATTAAAAGCATTCTTACATATCAAATTAATCATCCATGTATCTTAATTAATATAAGTCATGAGCACATTTCAAGCATAAGTATTATTCATGTTATTATTTTCTTCATATTACCATGAGATTTATTAATAGGGGTGTAAGTGCATATTTTTCAAATGCAAATGGTGTCTTTACAGATTTTGTAAACTTGAGGGGGGTCAAAATGTAGTTTACTCATCAAAGAATAAGTCTTTATTTATTTGGTTGTGCTTTTAGTTATAGTATTGAAATTTTATTGTTTGGTTAACTGTGGATAAATTGTGGACAGAAAATGAATAAGATGTAGATGAAAATTTATGAATACAAATACACTCAATTTTTTTACAATTCTATATACCTTGATAGAAATTCAATAGCATATACATCGTTATGAAATTTAATGTTAAAATGTAGTTTACCTGTTAAAACATATGCATCGGTTAGACGACGCATACTATATGCAATATATGTCTCTTTAAAAAAATTGTCACACTTCGATGTTTGGATGTGAGTTTTGGAAATATTATGGTTTTACATAAATTTGATTTCCCCAAACCTGTTTCCAATTAAAACTTAAAAGTTTTAGACACTTTTTATAAATAAATATCTAAAAGCTAGCTTTTTTATCAACTATGGAGAAACAATTTCTTGCAAACTCAATTTTAAACTTATTTTTTAAGAAAAAGCTAATTCTCAAATCCATATTAAAACGCTCCATTATTACAAATGAATTCATTCAACTCAAAATGGAGCGATATATATTTTTTATCAAAATATATATCTCATTAGCAGTGGTGAATCCATCACTTTTTTTTAAGGGGGAAGAAAGTTATTCAAAACACAAATTAAAATTTCATAAATATGCATCATATGAATCATGTCACTGTTATAAATTTATTTTCCACCCCAATCCAGAGAGGCTATGATCAATGTGTTGGATAGCAAGCACCCCCACATGAAGACCTGCCCATCTCTCCGTCCAAATTGCCGGCAATTTCGGGCCGTCGATGAGTAACCCATCCACCACGACCTCCTTGTGACCGCGTTCCCCCTTTCATGAGCGCATGGAGCACTCGCATCTAGGCCTGTCGACAGATCGGGTCCAGGTTGGGTCAGGGTGGATTCTGACCTGACTCGTTTTGATTGTCAGGTCCTTCGAATCAGATCCATATCAGGTATCAGATCTTTCGGGTCGGGTTGGCCCACTAGCATGTCTAGGTCAAATCAGGAGAGGCTGAACTTGAAAAGGTCAAAGAACTTCTTAAAGACCTACAATAATTTCATTTGATATTTTTTTTTCTCTTGCCTTCTGTTTTGAGGAAAGCAAATAAAGGGTCCGTGAAAAGGAAGAGATGTGAGAAGAATGTGAGAATTTTTTTTAGTAATAGAGCACTGCATATTGGGGTGGTGGAGACCACACTTTTCTGGGTTGAATTTTTTTTATTTCTATTTTTACATAATGAGTTTGAATAAATAAAGTTCAATGTATTATATATATTTCTTGACTGTTTTGATTTTTTAATATTTATGAGGAAACATTTAAAATACGATTTAAATTATTCTACTTTTACGTGAAGTTCAAAAGTTGTAAAAATATTTCAAATGCTTAAATGATTATTTAGTATTCAGTCACAAATGTAGGGTTGAATCATAAATAAATAAATAAAATCACATGATATTTAGGTTGGGTCAATCGAGTCCATAAAATCGGGTCTAGGTCCACTTTTGATTGTCGGGTTTCTATGTCAGGTATTTACGTCTTTTATCAGGTCAGATTCAAGTCAGGTCCGGATCGACCCACGTGCCGTTGACATGCTTACTCGTATCATCGGAGCACTAGCATGATAGCATCGTTTTTGCTCATCAATTCAAAATGTCGCAGACCTTCCTCCGCCGCACCCAAGCATCGACAAACCTTCAGCACGGCCAAATACGTGCTCGCATTCGGTCTGAACCCGTCTCTCTTCATCCATTGAAAGACCATGAGAGCTTCTTCGCCCATACCAGTCTCCGCCAAAGCAACCAACATCGTATTCCATGAAACTGTCACGCTCCGGGATTTCTTCGAACAACCGAAAAGCTTCTTCAAAACAACTCAACTTAGCATACATTCCAATCAATTTGATAGGAGATCTCATCACGTACTCCTGCAATCTCTTCCCAGACTCCGAATCCATGCAAGATTGGATCAACAAAGAAAGGCTACAGGGTTCCACATGAACTCCGTCACCCCCCATGTCTTCAATGAACACGAAGTGCTTTCGCTTGTACTGCCATCTTCTTCAACCTCCTCCTTCTCGCAATGTCCGAGGACGACCAACCCTACCAGGTCCGCGTCACCGCCTCGGGAGACCTTGAGACCGTCCGACACTACGACTTCGAACGGGAACCAGCAGGTGGTGTTCAAGCTCCGAGATGGTGCGAGAACTCAAATGGGCCTTGACTGGGGGTGGGTTTGCAAGGCGCAATGCTGGTTTTTAGTGTCGGGGTGAGTTTGTAGTTTTTTAAAAATTCAATGGGGTGGGTAATATAACAGGGTGGGTTGGATAAGTACAGGGAGTGAAAATAATGACCCCGTAAAAAGAGTCGGGGGCCTTTATTACCACCCCACAATTTCACTATCCCACCCCTATTTTTAACCCACCCCATTCAAATTTTATAAGTTATAACCCCACCTTACTATATATATCAAATTTTACAATATGCAACCCACCCCGTCATATCCCCCCCCCCTCTCTCTCTCTCCCTCAGTTCACATCTCACACTTTCTCTCTCCTTCGTCGTTGGTAATTTGATCTCCACCATGGCGGAGTTGACAGACGGGGGTGCTCTTCCCCACGTGCAAGGGCTGCTCGACGCACACCGCCTTCAATGCACCTGCAGACTCATCTCTCGACGCACTGTTGAGCTTCCTCGCCATCACAGCCATCTTCAGCCGCGCACCACCGCCGGTCCCTACAGACCATCACCGCCAATTCATCCCAGCGGATCATCTCGACCATTGCCAGTCCCTGCAGACCATCGCCGCAGACTCGTCTTTGTGGATCATCGTCGTTGCCGCTCCCGGTCCCCACGGATCATCTCTACCACTGTTGGTCCCTACAAACCATCGCTGCAAACTCGTCACAGCGGACCATCTCCGCCACCACAGGTCCCTGCGGACCATTGCCGTGGACTCATCCCAGCGGACCATCTCCGCCACCATCGGTCCCTGCGGACCATTGCCGCGGACTCATCCCCACGAACCGTCTTCGCCACCGCCGGTCCCTGGGGACCATTGCCATGGACTCGTCCCCGCGGACCATCTCCGCCACCGCTGGTCTCTGTGGACTATTGTGGCGGACTCGTCCCCACAGACCATCTCAGCCACCTTGGGTCCCTCGGAGACTATCGCCGTTGCCCCTCCTCCCCCTTCTTCCACTCTACAACCATCGTCGCCGCCGCGGGCTTTTTCTCCCTGGACTTGATTTGAATGGGCTGGTTGTGGTGCTGGTGTATGGGGAAACGCTCCATGGGGTGGGTTCCTCTCCTTCCAGAAATAATTCTTACTCATCACACCAACCCCACGTGACACAAACTCTATCATACTGGAACGTCTAATGTGACCCAAGGGGTGTCACCCAAAATTTTTCAACTATAATATTTTAAAAGTTGTGCGACACACCTTGAGTCACCATAAGTTGTTCGATTTGACATACTTGAGTCAAACTAAGATGTTTACTATAACTTAAGGTGTGTCACATAGAATTTTTCAATTATGATATTTTAGAAGTAATGTGACACACCTTGAGTCACTATAAGTTATTTGATTTGACATACTCCGAGTCAAACTAGAATGTCCACTATGACCCAATGTGTGTCGTCAAATACTATCCAATTAACAATAAGTTAATTTTTTTTATCTATCATAAATACACAACAAATAAAATATCATAAATAAACAACATTTGTATACATTGTCATATAAGTTAATTCAACATTCACATATCCAACCTGCACATTCACAAATCCAATACATTATTTTTTTCACAAATGAAAACCTACTATTAACATAACAGTCTTCCCTGTTGAAAATGTATACATCCAAATTCAATTAATTAACACATCCATGTTAATACATTTTTTTACTTAATACATTGTTCAAAAACCAAAATATAATATGGATGTGTTCGTTGGTTGAATTTGGATGTGTGAATGTTGAACAAGGAAGACTGTTATGTCAATAGTATGTGCATAATATGTACGTGAATTAACTTATGTGATTATGTACGTGAATTTTGTTTATTTATGATATTATTTGTTATGTATTTATGATATTTATGATAGATAAAAAAATTAAATTATTGTTAATTGAATAGTGTTGGACGACACACCTTGGGTCATAGTAGACACTATGGTTTGACTCAGAGTATGTCGAACTGTACAACTTACTTTGACCCAAGGTGTGTCGCGTCAAAATATTGCAATTGAAAAATTTTGGGTGACACACTTTGTGTCATATTAAACACCCCAGTATGACTGGGCTTGTGTCAACTGAAATTGGTGGGATGAATGTCTAATACAAGATGTTTTAAATTTTTATTGGGTTGGGGGGGAGAGCATTTAGGTTGGTGGTGATAGACGGGCTCATAATTCTTAAATTGTTTAGAGGGGTTGGGTGAGTAAGTGAAGGGGTGATAATAAACGCCCCCAAAAGAGTCTTAGCTGTTTTTTTTTTTATTTTTATATATAGTGTTGATGCTTTTATGGGAGGGGGGCTTTTAGGAGAGAATTATGTAAAAATTTGTTACAATAACTAATGGTTGAGATGTTTTTTCATCTAATCCAATGGTGGAGATCCAATGTGTTCATTTTTTTCACTTTTCATCTAAACCCCCCCACCACATCACCACATACCGTTGGTCCGCCCCTACTCATTAGATAATGTATACTATTTTTTTAAAAAAAAATAAAAATGCGTGTGATATATGCGTTTTAGAATACTGTAAAAAATGACTGAATGCAGCATTTTCAAAAATTTATACAAGTTAAAAATTTGATTTGAAATATGAGTCCATGTTTACAAGAGATGATGATAAGCGGTGATTTGACATGTAAGCTTTTTTATGTCGTTCGAATAGATTGTGTGGAATAACACAATTTCATATAGACCTGGAATACCAAGATCAATTTATTCTCATTTATTCTAACATAACTATACTCACTTATTCATTGTAAACAAATAGGCTTTTAAACTCATTCTCCCCTATTCCATACTAATCCCCTCCTAATCCTCCACCCAAACAAAGCATCATGTCCTAATACACTTCGTTTTTTAAATAAAAGTACATACTAAAATGGGGTGGAGTCCAACATTTCCCATGTGAAATACATGAACTCTCTCTCCCAATAATTCTTTTAACGCCCGACTTCGATAGATAGCATGGCACGCTTCTCCAAACTGAAGAACCCTGTGCTACCTCCGGCGCCAGAATCTGACGATTTGTTGATAAGGTTCTCAGTCTCCTCAGGATTATTTACCACCCATGGATGGACCTCAGTCACTGCTAATCCTTCGAGCTCTGCCGCGACTTCCTTCATGGTTGGCCTTTCCTCCCCTTGGACGTTCAAGCAACGCTTTGCGAGCAAAGAAACCTCCCGAAGCAAATCCATCCTTCCTTCATCAACAATATCTCGATCCAAGACATCCATCAGTCGATCTTCTTTCATGGAAGACACGAAAAGATTTGATAAGTTTCTATCTTTTTCAGGTCCATCAATCAATACTGCTTTCCTCCTAGTCAGGAGCTCTACTAGTACTACGCCAAAGCTGTAGACATCGCTCTTCTCCGTTAATATACCTGTGAGTAAGCACTCTGGGTCTAAGTAACCCCAAGTGCCTTGCATGAATGTCGCAAACATGTCTTTATCCATCGGTGTCAGCTTCGAAGCTCCAAAATCTGACACTTTGGCTGTGTAGTTGTCGTCCAATAGTATGTTCAATGACTTGACATCTCCATGAATAATGGGAGGGGAGGCTTCTGAGTGCAGATAAGCGATTGCACATGCAGTCTCTGAGGCGATCCTTAGCCGGGCTTTTAAGGTTAATCGTCGACCTCCATGTATGAGTTGGAAAAGGGTCCCATTTGGAATGAATTCATAGACCAACATGGGGATTTCAACCTCTAAACAACAGCCCAAAAGCTTGACAACATTTTTGTGATTGACCTGAGAGAGGATCAGCATTTCATTCCCGAATTGCTGGTTTTGCATCGCAGTGACAACCATGGACTTCTTAACAGCAACCACACGGCGGTCTGATAAAACTCCTTTGTAAACCATGCCCTGGCCACCTTCACCGAGGACTTGATCCTTGTCGAAGTTACTGGTCGCCCTTTCCAAATCTTCTTTAGTGAATATCTTGAACGCGATGCCAGGATGAGAAGAGATTTCCCGTTCTAGTAGTAGGCCCCCGTGTTGTCGAAAGAGTTTCTCTCTAAGTCTGTGGATCTTCCTTCGTTGGAGTCCGAAACAAAACAACAATCCGGCGAGAACCGAAGCGAAGGGGATGCTGATCACTGCATTTCAAACCACAATGCACACATGTTAAAGAAGATAGATTGTAATATGTAGTGGGTGCTTGAGAATAGTCTCACATTGAAAAATTGGAAAAGATTTTTCAATTTATATATTAGCCCACATGTGTAAAGGTGTCTTGAAAAAGACAAAGGGGGACCACACACACACATGCTTACATGCGTACATGTGTACCCGCGCGCATAGGCACATTCTTAGGCGCGCGTGTGTGTAAAAATAATATAAAATTATTTTTGCTGGATTTCATAATTTTAAAATTCGAATTACTAACCCAATAGTCACTTCTCAAATAGCTGCATCCCTTCAGAAATTCACAACAGTTACCTCTACAGGTGATAACTGAAATAATATGAAGAGATGCAAAGGCACCCCTTCTGTTATAACAGAATTTTTGAAATGCTGCAAAGGCAACCCTTCAAACCCTATTGAAAGTTGTTCTTTGATCAGTTTAGATTATCAGTTTTCAGTCTACAGAGTGTTGTGGGAGTTCTTCAAAGTTACTATCTACAGACTCCTAGAGTTTGTTGTATCCTGAAAGTGTTTAGTCAATAAACCATTTAGCAAACTCAATTAAATTGAATGGGGACTAATAACATTTTAAGGAAAGCGTTTACGCACCTCAAACTCCAACCATCTTCCCTATCCACTGAATTCGTTTATATATTTTACAATGCACACATGATCATGCTTGGTCATCTCTTAGTTTCTTTGATATCGAGTATTAATTATCTACTCGTAGAACAATTTATTTCATAAGAAAAATCTATATGATTCATTCAAAATGGGTTGTTGAAGGGGATGGAGGAGTTGAAGTTCCATGCATGGGGAGCTCAAACTCCATTGCCATATAATGCTTGGTCAGCTCAGTGGTTGATAAGAATATTTGCAATCAAGAGGTCATGAATTCAAGTTCCAACATTTACCTCAATAATTAAACATAAGGATATGTGAAAGTAAAATTAGTCTATTCAACAATTTAATTCCTTGGAAAACTCCTAACGCAGTGAAAAACTAGAACAATAGATCTAATCAGCATTGAGATCTTCAGCAAACCACAATTCTTAATAGAGAAATAAAACTCAAAAATATATTAATAAAAAACTGCCAACCCTAAATTACAAATCTCCCTTTTATACTAAAAAGTTACTAAAAATAGTAAAAACAAAAATTTGTTATAACTAACTCTAAAGGATCTTAGAAGATTATTATGAAGGAGATATGTAGAACCTAAAAATTTACTAAAAATAGCAAAAAAGCCATTTTGAGGGCCAAAAAATGGGAAAAATGAAAAAATAAGCGCGCATTGTGGTATAGCAACAACTTTTGAAGATCTCCTCAATATCTACCTCCAATAAAATTTCAGGCCATTCCGAGTTCGGGGCGCCATTTATTTCTACTAGCCGATTTTTCTATAAATATTTGAAAATCTCGAAATGGATCTTTTCGAATTCATCGCTCCCGGAACGCATCGACCACCCATTCTGCATTAACTCCTATAGTGTGAGGAAACTACAAATGGTAGTGGGTGGAATCTAACGTTGAAGCAATACATGCCAACTACGAATTGTGTCATGATATATAAAGAATGGCAACTTGTGTTTCGTCTCATGCAAATTGCGGAGGTAGTCTTCCCGGCTCGACTGTAAGGTCAACCACGGGGGGTCCCTACGATATAAAAAAAAAAACTTGTGTTTCGTCTCATGCAAATTGCAAAATATTGATTTTTTTTTATATATATATCGAAAGGACCCCCGTGGCTGATCTTACGGTCGAGCTGGAAAGGCTACCTCCATCTGTTTGTTCCGGTCCCACAAAAAATTCATTTGAATAATCACTAACAAAAAGATGGATAAGTCAACATGCCATTATTTATGGCCCACGATTGAAAATACCTTGTTTTTTTTTTTTTCGATTGGTGAAAATACCTTGTTATATACACTAATATGCACACTTGGAAGTAAGTCATGAAACACCATAAATAATATTGTAAGAAGAAGAGATTAATTAATTACCCAGGGCCACCCGCAACACAGGGAATTGCTTCTTGACGCAGTCATACATCTTAGGGTCATCACTATGCTTTCCTCTCGGACACTCGCAAACAAAGCTTCCCTGCGTATTTCGGCAAACCCCTTTGCAAATAGATGGATCAGAGCACTCATCGATGTCTGGTAAAACAAGACAACATTAGTGTCAGGAAAATACATATGGACTATTTTCATTTTTAGCCCCACCATAATTTTTATTTTAAGATTGACCCTTGGGCTAGTTTTTATTGCAAAACTAGCCATGAGTTAATTTTGACGATGTTAATTAGCACTGTCACCTCAACGTTGACATTGATTTTTGTTTCTCCTTTCTTTTGACGTGATTGTAAATCTCGCCTCCTACCAGACGATTACAATTCACGTCTCCTTAATAACATCTCATATCTTCATTTTTTTTAATTTTAAAATTCAAATTTTAAATTGAAATTTTGAATTGTTAAATTTTAGATCTTATTTGAATTTATATCTTATCTAATTTTAAATTGTGAATATTGAATTTTAAAATTTTAAATTTTCTTATAGATATATTTGGTGAATAGATTTAATGAATAATTTGTGAATAACAAGGAAAATATAATGATGAATCAATCAAATCTATCTATAAATTTTAATATCCATCATTTTTTAAATTTAAGATCTAAGTTTAAGAACATGTAAAAAAAAAAATGTGTTCATAGGAAACGTGATTCATAATCACATCTTCTATGTAAAATTTAATAAAGTTTTATCAATGTTGAGGTGGTAAGGCTGATATGTTCAAACTGATGCAATGGCCAGTTTTACGAATAAATTGGCCCAGGCTAGTCATGAAATTAAACAAAAGGTTGGAGTTAAAAATGAAAATGCCTAATATATATTAGGGACAGTCACTTTATCTGTCTTTGTTTTAAAATTTTAGACAATTTTTCATTTTTGGCCCAATACTTTTTTTTATTTCAAAACTAACCCTCAACCAATTTAATTGTAAAATTGGCTTTGAGACCAATTTGACAATTTTTCTTACATAGAAAACGTGTAATTTTGGTTAATTTTGGTGAATCTAACTATAGATCTTAAATTCTTAATATCTATAAATTTAATATTTAAAATTAAGATAAGATTCAAAATTTTAAAATTAAATTAAGATTCAAAATTTAAAATTAAGATAAGATTCAAAATTTAAAATTAAATTTTTAAAAAAATTAATCTCATAAAACAACTAATTCAAAATTCAAAATATCCAAGTCAATGACTAAGCTAGTCGAGGATGAGGATCAGTTTTGTAAATAAATTTGATAAAAAAATAATTTGAAGCCAAAAATAGAATTTCCCCTAAATTTTTTGGAAAGCATACACTTAACACATCTTCATTAAAAAAATAAAGTTAATACTCGGGATGATTCCAATGCATATCTTCTTTGGTTTTTTTTTTTCCCTAATAAAATATATACTTCTATACTCAATTAGGACTCAATTGGAACAAATAGCACTTATGCTACCCTGGCACCCATCAACAAGGTAAGGATTTCCAGTGTACCCCTTACTGCAGTTGCAACGATACCCGGGACCGTTACTCGAGTCATAGCAGTCGCTATTGTTGCTGCGGCACGCAAACTCCATCGATATTGTATTCCCCATCGCTTCCTCGCACGTCTGCTCCCCTATAGCCCAGTCCAGAACCAGAGGCACCTGCGAACCAAGTTTGTATTAGTTGACTAACACCTCCCCCTCTCCATAAAGGAGGACAGGCATCAAACTTATAAAAAAAGAATAGAGGGGCACCTGCTCATGCGCATCAACAAACCTCCTCCCGCCGAGGTCGGATGCCCCATTGAACGTGAACCAGTCTTTCTCTACCAAAAACGCGTAGCTACAAGGGTTGAAATTCAACACATTTGAATGGTTTTGGAAACTCTGTAGGTGCGCTTTGTACCACTTCACGCCCTCCGGGATGGACGTCTGGCAGCAACCCATGCCCGAACACGATCCGCTGGTCAATACAGACACGTTGTTGCATACCGACACGCACCCGGTGGAGAACCCCCCCTCGCCCGGGCCCGTGATGTACGCGACCGTGTCGCAACCCATCGCGGTTAACACGTTTCGCGTGTTCGAGAAAGTGTAGGTGTGATCGGGCAGGTTGATCGACGGGACGTTTCCCATGTACCAGCCCGACTTGTTGTAGCAGTCGTAGGCGACGAATTGGGTCATGTACATCAAGCCGTCTTGGATAGAGATCTTGGTGAAGTCGAGATTGCCTGTGCTTATGAATGGCTTTGGGGGGTTAAAGGTTTCGTTGCAGGTGACTTTGAAATTCTCTCTGAAACATCCCTCGCCGATGCCAAACGGATAGGGGATGTCGATCGCGCCGCATTTGGAGGGGCAGCCCGGGAGAGATTGGGATGCTGCGGTTGTTATAAGCAGCATGAACTGGAAGAGCAGCATTTGCAAACCCATGTTGCATCCGCGGATGCGCTGATTGTGCTCTCGCGCGAGCGCACAAGGGAGATTTTGGTTTTCCATTTTTTTTTTTTTAAAAGTTCAACATTGAAATAAGTAGTGTCGCATGTTTGTTTGTGAATGACTTGGGCGTTGGAATAGAAGTATTGAATACGTGCAAACTATGCAAGTCGTTTTGTCTGCGTCAAGGGATTAGTCCACCCATGACTATTTCCTATTCTTATTTTGAAGTTTTTTCTTGTTCTAATGAAACACCAAAAAAAAAAATTAAGTTTTCTACTGAGGGATGATGGATCAGGACAATCAAAAGTCTCAAAATATCTATAGATGGGGTGAGGATGAGGGTGGAGTGAGTTCATGCATAATGAGTTTTAACACTCAGCGTGTGAAATCTATCCATTGATACTTAATTACCAAAATAATCATTGGCTTTTTTTTTTTAATTAATTGGAGAGAGATTACTGATATTCACAATTTATTGTCAAATTAGTTTTTCAAAAAAAAATATTTTCTCAAATATGTTTTTCAATTTTACAAGGATAATTTTACCCGAAAATTAAAAAAAAAAATCTCCATATAATATCCAACATGTATAGATGTACATATATAATTATTTAGATATGTAGTTGTCTATCTATAATCTTCAAATTTTAAAAATCCATTCCTCATCTTAATCTAATTTATAAAAGCAACAAATTTTTGGGTAAGAATTTTATGATCTGGTTACACATACAAATTACAGATAATAAAAATTGAGAAAGATTGAAAAATTTAACTCAAAACATTTTGACATTTTTTTTATTTTTTCAACTAAAAACGCCATTTTTTTATTATGTGGATTGGATATCGTCAAAAATTTAAACACATGCAAAATATATAATAAAGTAGATTTTATCTAATTCTCAATTAATAATTACTTAGAGAAAATCTAGGATAGATTAGATATTATCTAATTTTAAAATATTTTAAATTTCAATATCACAATCAAATAACTTAAAAAAACGTGCTGATGTTTTTTTTTTTTTTTATATAGAAAGAGTAATTTTAAACACACGCAGAGTGAAGTTATATTATATGAATTTTAAATTTGGTTAGAGAAAATCTAAGATAGAATATCTTAAATTCCAATATCATAATGAAATACCTTAAAAAAAAAAAAAAGGTGATATGTTATTTTGAAAAAGAGTAAGTATTGGTCCATGAGATAACAATACGTCAATATCATTGGCATTTTTAGATGAACAAAAAAATATCCCAAAACGCCATTTCCAATGAAGTTTTGAGTTGGGAAAAAATAAAAATAATAAAAAATGAAAGGTGGCTACATTGACCAAGTCATATGGTTATTTTGGTAAAATTTTAAAAATAATGACTAGTTTGATAATTTTATAATTAATGATAATTATTTTAATAAAAAAGCCATGTAACAACGCCCTTTTAAAAATCAGTGAAATCTATTGCACGGAGTACGTGGAATCTAAATTGACGTCACCACAGCAATCGCAGTCGTCCTTTGAAATTTCAACAATGGATGCGTGTGATTGCACGATTCGATAGCTTTTACGATTGCGTCGTTTTTGGGATCGTAAGAAATTATTTTTATAATCGTATAACTAAACAATTTTGTTATAGCAGCTTCTTACTAATAGATTTTAAATAAATAGTTCTTGAAGCTACGATTTTTAAAAGCTCAGTGGGTTGAACTTCCTGCAGAATCTGTTTTAAAAATTAGATTCCTACAAAATCAATTTTGTAATCGTACAATCAAACAGCACCCTATGAATTGATCCATTACAAATTAAAGATTGACAACTTGTGTATTATCTCATGCAAAATATGGATCTTCCTATTCTTATTTTGAAGTTTATTCTTGTTCTAATGAAACATCTAAAAAATTAAGTTTTCTATTGTGGGGTGGTGGATCAAGACAATCAAAAGGCCAAAACTCTCAAGATGTCTATAAAAGGGGTGAGGGTGAAGGTGAAGTGTGTTTCTGCATCATGAGTTTAATCTCACATCATCTAATGGTAGATGTTAGTATGTGTTTACATGTAAATACAACTCTTACACACCTGTAGTTTTTGAAAAGCACACCAATGATAAAGTGCACGTGTTTTAAAAGAAAAATGTTTGACTTTTTTTTTTACAGTTTAAAACACAAGTATATAGTGTTTCATTTCAAATTAAATGAACTCATTTTTAATAAATGTAAAAAAAAATTAACGATGCATATACATAGTTAAACGATGCATATGTTTCACTTGATTTCTAACAATACATATAGATTGTATTTTAAACTGTAAAAATAATGAGTGTAACAATGTCTTTCTAAAAGTGTGTGGAATCCATCGCTTAGAGCATGTGGAATCTAACCTAACTTCGTCACCACAGCAATTGAAGCCGTCCTTTAAAAATTCAACTAAGAATCGGTCCATTAAAAATTAGGGTAATTTTTTAAATTAACCTTAATTTAATAATTGTTTTTGACATTGACCCTCCCCAATAATTATTTGTAAAAATAACCATCAGCGTTGTTTTGACTGATTTGACAATGACACTTATGCATCACCCTTCCCAATATCAATTGGATGGGATAACCTTCAGTATTGTTTTGACTAATTTGACAATGACACAACATGCATCACCCTTAATATCAATTGGGTGGGTTAACAAACAGGGTGGGGTGAGTGATTTCAGGGGTGGATTTAAATCTCCCCTTTTCATAAATCATCCATAATTACTTCTTCAGTTTTCTACATTAGATGCTAATTTAAGATGATTTAACAAGTTTTAAAAAAATATAACCACCCCTCTTAACTTTAAAATCATATCTTTATTAATTCAGTATCTCCTACATTAATGTGTATATAACAAGGTATTTTTAATGGTGCACTCCAGCTAGATTGTCAACCAGGAAAAAATGAGTCATTAAATATTAACGTCTTTTATGTGAAAAAGAAAAAAACCTTGATCAATGCTGACATGGCAAGGTTGACTTGGTCAAACTGATCAAAGAGCCAGTTTTGCAAATAAAATTGGCCAGAGATGGGTCTTGAAATTAAACAAAAGGTTGGAGTTAAAAATAAAAATGCCCCATATACACGAGGGACAATCACTTTATCTGTCCTGTTTCAAAATTGAGAAAAATCAATATAATTTCCTCAAAACTTAGTAAAATAAAAAAATGTCTATATAAAATCGATAAATAACAAGTCCTTGTGTTATTAAAAAATTATTGTTTCAGCCCATACTGTTACCCTAACTAAAAATGAATGTAATTAAACCTAACTATACCTCCAAATTTTTGTGAAGTCCCACGAGACGTAAGCCGAGCGTCGGCAAGATATATGCTGGTGGAAAGCTGGAATCTAAATGGACTAAAGAACTACACGATCAGAGAATACGTAGGATGGTAAAACTTGTTTTGGATACCGTGCATAAATGCATAGATGTTGTACAGAATACATACGAGGTAAACTTACCTCATCTTGTATGGTTTTACGCTGATAATATATAGTTAAGCCCTTTCGGGCCTCCTTAACGAAAAAAGCAAAAAAAAAAAAAAAGAGGGGTGGTGTTATATTTTGTAAACTTATCAAATCATCTTAAATTAAGCATCTAATGTTGAAGACCGAAGATGTGTAATTGTGGTTGGTTTATGAAAATAAGATTAACAAATGATTCTTAACAAAACCCTACTGGTCTTTTCCCCAAACCGAGCCCCCCATTAAACGATGGGATGGAAAATTGATGTCCACCCTACCATGCAGCCCCAGCACCATACGTAGTCCAAATCATTTTTTTTTAAATTATATAGCGTTCATTTAAATATATACTACCTTATATGAAAATGAAATATATATTAGGATAATATATTTTTTTAAAAAAAATTAAACTTCATATACTACCATAGATTTCATGCACTACGATGACGTAGTATATATTGACTGTTTGGTTCGTTAGTAGATTTTTACAAAGAATTACATTTCAATGTTTAATTCACACGTGAAAAATGATAAAAAAAATTTCATTTAAATGTCTAAAATATTCTCACTGATAATCATATACATATACTTAAAAAATTTATTTTTTTATCAATTTCACAATTATAAAAAATGAGTAATCTTTTTATAAATATTTAACAAACGTAAATAAATAAAACAGTCGATTATATAATTAAATACATAGTAAGAGTAATCTTCCTAAATAAGTTAAATATTATGCTCCCCTAAAAACTTCATGCAACAGAATATTAATATCCCAAAAATTACAACAAGAAGATTCATTCATAGAGTGGAAAATAGAGAGGAGATCGAATCATACTTGATTTCAAATAGAGTTTCCATAAAGAACAAAAGAAAGATGAACAGTGAGAAAGAAAGAGAAAAGCGAATATTTCATTAAGATTTAATTAATTTGTTCAAAGTATAATGATCATTAAAAAAAAATCAATTATATAATTCTCCTGGATTTTCAAAATCCCACCACCAAATTAGTGAGACTCAGATTCCACTCTATTTTCCTTCCCACTTATATTTTAAATCATGTGGGGCCCACATTTTCTTTCAAGATAACCACCAACCAAATGGTGGATTTTAACACTTTCCCAGTAATCTCAAAATGGAATTAGAATTCACCTTAAAATGACACGAACCAAGCCTAAGCATACTCAAAACTCACAAGCAAGTTGGGGAACCAAGAAAAGAAAACTTTGGTATGGGTCTTGAGGTACTACAGAAACGTGAAGCCCATGACAATAAGCTCTCTCGTTTCAGTATTCATAGTCGAACACAATGACTGAACAAATTCATAGGGTACTAAAACAACATTTTTCAATGAAGTTTTACTCAGTTTATCCCGACAAGCCCAACCCACTAACACTGGACTTTCTAACTCTTAAGGAGACGCATTTAAACATAGGTTTCCAAGGCAAAAATTGGTGTTGCAATCTGAGAACTTCTGCACTACCTCTCCACAAAGGAATGGCTTTTTCAGATACATTCATAAACTGAAACATCTAGAACTTCCAGAATATCGGATAAATCACTCCATATCGAATGGTAAAGCTGTATTGCGTGTCTCCTACTCAAGGGGATGCAAGTTCCCGTTGATGTTCACCTGGAATTTGAAGTCCCAACAGGTGACTGAGTACCCATCTTTTCCCTCTTCTTTAACAGCTCAAGCTTTGCTGAATTCCATTGTTTAACCAACTGTTTCCCTCCACCCCCATATATCTTCCTGACTGCCTGTTTTTTTCTCTGCCCACCGCCGACTCTTCCAGCAGTGCCGCCCACCTCACTTGATTCTTTCATTTTATCCATATCATCCATGAAAAGTTCAGCTGATCCATCCTCCTTGCCTCTATCATCAGGAGAAATTTCAGCAGCAATAGCCATTACCAGCTCACCAATATCATCAGGGGAATAATTATTATCGCTAACCATCACCTCGTTTGATATTTTCTTTTTACCTCTATCAATGGTGGAAGCTTTAGCAGAAATAGCCATCACCTCACCTGATCCATTCTCCTGATCGCCATTGTTAGATGAGTTCTTAAGAACTCTTTGTTCAGACTTGTGATCCCTTTGGTTGGATTTCGGAAAAACAGTGCCCTCTCTAGTACTAGTGAATTCTGATCCATGGTTTTTCTTGGCTGATTCCCGTGCACTTCTACGAGCATTCTCAAACCATTTACAAACCTGAAAAGTGGGGTGGGGGGGGGGGGGGGATGAGTATGTAGCTATCAGCCTTATCAATAATGTTTCAGAAATCAAACATAAGAGGAAAGAGAACAGAACGTCAAGGTGCACCGGACCTGTTGATATGTGATTCCCAGTGTTTCAACCATCTGTTGTTTCTTATCACGGGAAGGGTATGCATTTTCTTTAAAGTTCTCCAAAAGTCTCTGCATAAAGTCATATTACATGTTCACAGGAGATCAAAGAACAATTACTGATGCAAATAATAAGAACATAACCATGACAATGCTAATACCACAGAGCTTCTGCCCCTGATATGCCGCAATTTATGTACAAGAAAAGGACTGATTAGTGAGGTTAGGCCTATTAAAGTGGGAAAAAAAACTTCCTACGACAATAACCACAAAGCATTTTATCACAATATTTTGAAAAAAAAAAAACAAACTTAAGAGGGAAAAAAAAAGAAATTAATTTGGGGTGCTTTAATAATCCAGCTTTATTGTAATATTGTAGATCTTTTTTTTATCACCTTGCTATACCAACAAGCCTCATCTATCCATTTTTGGTCAGCTTTATGAATCAAAATGTAATATTGTAGATCAGTTTTTTCCAATCCAGACCTTCCAATCCCTCCACAAACACAGCCCGCTTCCCAATCATCCACATCTCTTTCACTTATCTGTTTTATTCATTTCATCCTTTGCTTCAAAGAAGAGGAAAGAGAGAGAGGCCTCTGTTTATCAATTAGAATTTTATAGGTTAAATAAATAAATTAATTAAGTGGTGGGGTGGACATGCTGAGGATTAGGGATCAATCTGCAGCAATGGGTAGTCAGAGTATTTGATTGGGCTTCGAAAAAGGATCCAAGGACCTATTTTTGTATGCCTTGAATTTTCCTTTGAGATGGAATTCATCAGGAAAAGAAAGAAAAGAATGAAGTGCACGTATTTTGGGAAGGAGTTGGATCATGGATATAGGAATCAGGAGCCATGGAAGAGACTTTTTTGGATCCCATGCAAAAAGCAAGAACTTGTAGAGGCAAAGAACAAAAAATGGTCAAATATTGTCTCAATTTTTCAAAATCAAATTTTAAGGTTTTGTGAACCCTGCAATTTTCCAGACATACCTCAATAATTTGGGTATTATCTGGATTCAAGTAATTTATTCAAATTTGAATTAGGATTTCGGCAAGCCATGCAAAGGATACTGAATGGTTTCATATGGCAAGCGGAGTACATGCATATCCATGCTATATTCATGCATTTAATAGAACAGTTACAATTTTATAACATAATCAGTGAACATCCTGCCCTCTCGAGGGGAAAAAACAGTGTTCTAAAAAAAGGGGAAAAAACCCTCAAGACAACATAGACAAGTTTAGTTTGAATGCCATATTGCCAAGTTCAATGTTACTCGAAGTGTGATAATCTGAACTATTCTATAAACAACATTGGAAGTTAAAATAAAAATTTGGTAACAATAACTTAAATTCTCTTGTTGAAGTAATCACCTAAATTAGCCAATACGTAACTATTGGTTTGGAATGTAACGCCTATATCGTGAGGGATGTGGGGTAAGATTATGCCCTCTGTGGGACTTCTTTTACCATGTATCTTTCTTTCTTCTCCATTTCCTTTTAGTTTTCTTGGAGAACCCTCATCTCCTTTTGTCCGGGGGCATCTTTCTTAATAAGAAGCTCCAAGTTATATATATATATATGAAAGAGAGAGAGAGACCTCTTCAAAAAGTGACTTTAACTGGGCAGAAAAAGGGCTGGTGTGTTAGTCATAAGCAAGGAAAAAGCGAATCACTGTAAAGTCATTTATTGGGCTTTAACTGAAAATTTTGGGTTTGCAACCCAATCTTGGAACAGTAGAGAAGGCAAAAGAGTTGTGGAAAATAGTCATCATTTGAAGTCCAAAACTTTATGGCGTTCTTGATAATATATATAAACAATAGAAAAAATAATGGAGCACAAGATGGGGTTGCGAGGTGTATGCTTTGCAATGAATTACAGGAGATCAATCACCTGATGGTTCGGAACTCATATAACCAAAAAAATTGATAAAAAAATGAGATAAAACAGCATGAGGGAAAATTTATCTTTTTTTTTTCTTGGTAAATTCATAGGATCTTTGGCTAACCCATGGAAGTTCTCTCAGAAATAAAACTAGATAAGAGACGCGATAGCAAGAGGGAAATTCATAGAACCTTGGCTAACCAGAAATGAAAAATAATTCCAAGGGAGGCAGATGTATGTCATACAATGAAGTGATAGATATCTTAAAGGCATTCAGGAAACGCAAATGCATGGATATCCTAATTAACCCTTAACAGAGTTGGGAATTTTTTCCCACAGAAAAGGCTGCAGAATATTTCTTACACTCTTCTGTTTTTCTCTAATGTTTTCTTTTTTAAGGAGATTATCTCCTAATTTTGGAGATCAGGCCTTATATTCCCCTACAACAGGAGTTTCCTGTTATTATTAAACTACATGTGAGTTCCCACAATTTATCTACATAAATGCATATATGTGCAATGCATTTGTAAAATTGTTATCCTATAAAATATTGACTTTCGAGAGGCATAACAACAATAAAATATCTGATATAGACTTACAGAAGAAGACTGTAAAAATCAAAGACAATGATCTTACAGTGCATATAACTACTTTGTTGTATGGAAATAACAATGAATAAATAGTATGAATATTCAACATATAGAATGTCATGTGCAACAAATAACTGGGGACATTACCTGAGTTATTTCTCTCTTTAATTTTCCATGGGCTGAATCAATAATTTCTTTTGCAGCAAAATTTGGGTCAATGGTAGGCTTTGAATTATATGCACCCCCAAAATCCAGCTTCTGATGGGCCTTCCCTTTGTGTGTGTTCATTGTTTCATCCTTGAAGGTATTATTTTGATATATTGGTTTTTGTACAGAGTCATCTTCTTTGCATTTTCCTTCGATGACCTTAAAACTCTTCCTACTTCGATTGGTTCGAGAATCCCCATTCAGTGACATGATATCTCCATTTCTCGCACTACCCTTTTTCTCTTTCTTCACTGGAGTCGCATCAGTCCAGTCCTCATCATCACTAGAACTGGAAGAGTTATTTCCATATGTTTCCTACACAAATAAACATACGATGAGATCCATGTCATAAGCATAAAATTTGTAGAATGTTAAATTTTTCCTTGAAGGTGGGGAGTAGAAAGTTCTTTAATCCCTTGGTTCCAGAGGACCTAATGAAGCATGGATAAGGTTTAGATCAGTGTGCTTTGACCACTTGCTGCTGGCATTCATTAACGATGCTTCACTGAACCGCTTTTTGAAACTATTAGTATAAGGAACAAGCAAAAAATGAGAAAAGAACTACCCAATCATGCATATTCACCTAGTGACAAAACTCTATTATACATGTTCAATGATCCCACCTCCATAATTGAACATTTGAATGAGTGGTTGAGCATAATGTACATAAAAACTATGAGCCAAACTGGTTCATACCATCACTGAAACAATTCTTTCAATTACCTTCACATAATAGTACTTCTTTAAATATTTGAGGGGAAAAAAGATAATCAATATAGAAAGGGTTTCCTTCTTTTGACAAAAATAAACGTAAAAAAGAACTAATAGGAGTTTTTGAAAGAATTAAATAGGCTTTATAATAGATTGATGGATGGATAGATAGAGATAGAGGGAGGGGAAGGGGGAGCAAAGTACACTGGTACACACACCCCAACATATATAACACTCAAATCTCAGCATTGAGTGCTTTTATTTATTTCGAAATGGATGTCACATAGCATAGAAAAATAGACTCCACGAAAATACAAATATAACATTTGCATAAGCAAATAGCAAGACTGATTTAGCTCTGTTATGGTCAATAAGGGGATCTAGTACAATTGCCAACTTCACTGGAACTTACAACAATAAGAATGGCAAAGATTTCTGAAAGAAAACTTACATCATGTAGATTTTTGTGATCTGGCTGATCATGATGTCTTCTTCCTGAAGCAGATGAAGTGGCTCTCTGAGATTGGTCTGTATAGAATGAATGTAGAAGCTCAGAGTTAACCAATTCTTTGTTTTTCTCCCTTCCATTTCCTTTTCCAAAGCTTGTAGTAGCAATTGAATGACTTATTGGCCGTGATTCAGCATGCTCATCAGAGTTTAAAAACTCATTGTCACCCAATGGAGCACCCAAATCATCAGTGTCAGAAGTAAAATCAGATGAACGGGAACCATCATTCTGAACCTTCTCATCAGGATCTGGACCTTCGGGGTCATAATCATCATCTTCAGAGTCATCAGAAGAAAACCCAGGAAGTTTACCATTATCATTATTGACTAGGGCAACTAGGTCATCAGAACAAGAACTATAATCTGATTCTTCAGAACTTGAGCCCTCCTCCTGATCTTCTTCACCAGACTCTTGAACATCAGGATCATAATTGTCATCCTCTGAGTCGTCAGATGGGAGAGCAATGTCATCAAGATGCCCATCTCCAACAGCAGCTGCTTCGGGAAAAAATTTCTGTGCAAAAAATAGAAATAAATTTCGGGACCGGAAATGATCAATGACAAAAATCTGACACAAATCTGTACAGAAATGATGAAGGATGCTTAATCCCACGATCAACAAAAATGAGAGTAAGCTTAAGGATTTTCTAATTGCTTACCTCCCACAAATAATTAATCCCACAATCAACAAAAATGAGATTCAGCTTAAGAATTTTCTTGTTACTTACCTCCCATCCATCATTGATCGAGAGATCAACACCTTGGGTGTCATTAAGAAGGTCAATGCAATCCAACTTGCAATCGCAAGCTGGGCACAACCAACTCTCATCTCCCGTGGGAACTAAAAAAAAAGTGAATAACTTATCAAATATTACAATCAGTTGCCTATTCAACAACCATGCTGAAGTAATGAATCAAAACATAATTGAGAGTGCTTGGAAATTACTATCTTCATTCAACAAAGGAGGTTCCAAACACATTTGATGGAAGCCACGGTCACAGGCACCATCACAAAGTATGATATCGTTATTCAAAGTTACATTTTCTGAGCCACATTTCGCACAAAAAATCTGCAAGAAAACAAATAGATGGTATATCATTTATATTCCCCTTGAATTGCTTTTATAAAATTCTCCTGGATCAGAAGAAATCCCATGACTACAAAAATGTAATAAGAGCAACCAAATGGGAGTTGAGATATGATGCATACATCCTCACTATCAATTTCTCCTTCAGAATCAAATAAAGATTCCTCAAGTCTTCCATTAAATAACTGTGAATCAAGATTCTGAAATAAGTCCCTGATTTTCTTTTTACAACGCAAAATTTCAGATTTAGCACGTTGAAGCTCCTTCTCTGGCCTAAGTTTCTCTAAGCTGAAATATTAAGAAATTCATTAGACAAAATTAATGAATGTAAAATTTCATTTGAAAAATAACTCCAATGGGTGTTAAAGCACAGAATAAAGATTAAAGACGACTATCAAAGAATACGAGAGTTTCCAATGACCAGGAGGACAACTAGAGTTTCATACTAGCATCAATATCAAATATGAATTACTAAGTAAATAAATAAGAGGATATAATAATATTAGTCGAAATGAACATAAAATAGCAGGAGTCAGATTCATCAATTAAGGAACAGATTCATTAATTAAGGAATGTTGGATCCCTTGAGATATGAGGTGGGAATGTACACATCATAATTACGATTTCATCAACAATTTGAGATGACATTGGGAGTTCCCCCACTGTGAATTAATTATGTTTCATATCTATATTCGGACTCTATTCTCTATTATTAACTTTCATGTACTTTCTTCTTCTTTTTAGTGGCATATCTCCAATTTAATTGTGAATTTTAACTTAATGAACCGCATAAAAGATGACAGGTTAAAGTTGGTTTTAAAATGACACCTGCGCCCACCTATGTTGCCTGGATCATTTATCCAGGTGTTGTACCCATAGTGAGATACTTCCCATGTCCAATCATGAATCCTACAGGATCCTTCATTTTAGTTAAAAAGTTCCTTAAATCTGAGTCATCCCCATATACAATCCTTCTCGCATCATCTCCGGGCCCACATCCACGTAACATTGCTTGCTCCTCAAGCACGCCAACCCCAACCCTTCCCCCCCCCCCCCCCCCCCCTCCACAAAAAGAATGAAGGAAAGGAAACAATAACAACAACTCGTGTATAGAGAAAGTGATTTAGGTTGGCTGGGAAACTTGGGATTTTAAATAAGAGAAAAAATGCCTAAAACACCTGGGGATAATCTAACAACTAATGACTATCCATTTAGACCAGTGCTATGAAATATGATCTCACAACCACAACGCAATATGTCTAGTGCTAGTTTAAGACCATAGGTTCATAATCCTGGACCTCCTCATGATATGTTGGCTCCTGTGGCTGCCTTCTCTTTTGGGTGGGGTACTTGACCCTACAAAAGTACAACTATAATTATTTATCATGCACAGCCCACCAACAGTCGTTTGACTGAAACTCAGGTGGTGTTCATGTGAAGCTAAATTTTAATTGGATCAGGAACTTTCAAGGCCATTTATATAGTGGATGGGTTGTCTGCTAATACCCACCCCAAGGGAGCATATGATTCTTATATAGACAATCGATTTTATGCCACACCTAGATCCATTTACAATATGACTCCCATGGTCTATTACTTCCATATATCTCCAAGGAACCATAACTTGCTCGCTTATATTTCCATCATCCTCTTGATTGGAGATTTATGCCTCTAATGATGCTGATTTGGTTGGTGATCCTATAGTTCGATTTTCAATAATTAGAATCTGTATCTTCCTTGGGACTACAATGCAAAGAGGAACTAGAAAATAAGCAAGTTATCTTCACACACACAACCAAAGTTACCCCCAAAATCTTCACCTATCCACCAGCGGGCCAGCCACTCCAACTCCCCATCACACCAGACCTCAGTATCACCATAATTAGCCACCTCGACCAACCTGGCCCACTGGAACACACAAAAAACACACACACTCTCCATGTGCGCACCATCAATACATAAACCAACCGAACTCCAATACACTATGAAAATCCACTGCTCACTCCATCAATGACCCCATCTTACATGCTATCAACACTCACCAAACACACAAACAAAGACAGAACTCATCCAAGATGACACTCAGGCACACGTCAAAGGTCCTCCCACAACCAACCACCTTCAAGGGCACTAAATCTGACCACCAAGCACTTCATCAAAGGTTCCTCGACATTGATAATGCTAATCCGGCTGAGATTCAACCTCCCTCATCCACACTGAGCACCATGGACACCCCAGGCTTTTGTCATAGTAAAATGGACTCCAAACACCTCGATTCATCATGCCGTGGTTGTGTCTAGGCATGACCATGTCCAACATGTGTCCAACTCAGGTTCGGGAACCAACCCAACATGTTCATGTTTTAGTGGGACAAATTTGAGAAAGGAGGAAGTGCTTGTCCTGGAATGTGAGAGGTCTTAATGACCCAAGACACAAAGTGGTTTGTAGGAGACCCATGTGGAAACTAGAAAATATTGATGCGGAGGAGTTGAGGGTGGTGGGAGGGAGGCGTTTGGATGCAATTGTGTTCAAGGCGTTGGTGGCCTGGTGGGATCTTCAGAGGGCACGCCAGGACAATAGTAGGAGGAGTTCGGTTAAACATACGGTAGGTGCAATTTCTCTTGAGATATCCACCTTCTCTTCTTTTAATACTTGACAACATCAGTCCTCGAGGAACCAAAAGACTGAGGACCATGGATTTTCAAAGTAGCATTCTTTCCCCTTAAATAACATCTCATTTCTGGTGTTCCAAATAGACGGGTAGACAACATGGGGAATAATTGGAATGAATACACTCTTCTTGCTTCTATGCCATCTTTTGTTTCTATCTTGTCATGGAGTTTGGTGTTGTCATCCTTAAGTGCTAGAACAGTAAAAATCAATAGGGGTGATAACTTTCATGTGGAGTAGGTGTTAAGAATGTTGTATATTTTGGGGAATTTCCAAGCGTTGGAACATCAATAGTTAGGGATGAAATGTTGCCTTATTGGGAACACATCTTATCACCCTATTTTGGGGCAAAGAACACTCCCTCCCCCCCCAACAAGAAAAGAAAAAAAACATTGGAGCTTTGCAGTGTTACTAATACCCTGACCTTTTATAAGAAAAAAAAAACACCAGTCTTGCAAAATTATATATGTTGTTATCCATACTAAAGAAAGAGTTCATATCAAATGCTATGTAAGTAAAATCACTCCAGTTTCTGATACGATCAAAGAAAAATTACCAAAAAAGTGAGTTGTACGACGATTTCTGCTATGTAACACGCTTAACATTAAGAAAAACGGTAGTAATTCTTCTCGAGAGAAAGAAAAAAAAACATATGAATCTTCATTCACAATCATAAGCCACGAAAATATCACATCACTGATTCACAATGTGTAATGTAATGTTGCAAAAAATAAGGAAAGCATATGAGCATTTTATGAAATTCAACAACAAACACTGATAAACACAACAACCAGCAAATCACAAACATCACAAAAAACAAACAAACAAACAAACCTCAGACCCTTCCAACCCCCGGTCGCATACGCATCGATCAAACTCTGCTCATACCCCATCCGGTTCAACATGTATCTGACTTGCCTCCTGACACTCGCAAACTCATCATCCTTCGTCGCCTTCTTCGATCTCTTCCTCTTCTTCCCCCTCCCCTTCGCACTCACCGCCTCCACCACGGGCGGCGCCTTGTAGACGACGACCTCCTCATTGACCTCCTTCGACGACCTCGATCGAAGAACCCTAGTCCCGGAAGACCGCAAAGTGTACTTCCTGCTCCCGAATTTCGAGGGAGCCTTCTTTTTCTTGGCCGGCGAGTCCTTGGAGTTGGATTTCGGATCAGGCTTCGCAGGAGAGGCTGATTTTTCGACCACGGCGAGGTCGGGTTGGGTTTTCTTGGGCTTCTTGTCGAGAGAGGGTTTGGGCTGATCTGAGGTTTGGTCGGGAGTTTGAGTTGTTTTCGTTCGCGGGCTTCGGCGGAGAGGGGTCGAGGGATTCATTTGGGTTCAGTGTGGTTGAAACGCAACAGGAAAGGAAGGATTTTTTTTTTTTTTGGGTGGGGGAGAGGTTGATTGGAAGAGGAGAGGGAGGGTTTGATTTGGGAAGATATGATGCGATGATGAGAGAGAGACAGAGAGAGAGAGAGGGGAAGCAATGCTTGACGTGGCTGTCGCCTGAGAGAGTGAGAGAGGAGAGATGTTGGGCTTTTTTTTTTTTTTTTTTTTTTTTTCTGAAGTGTCCGGGAGACAGATCGGTTCACGAGGGAGCCGATGGACATCCATCACCCCTAGGGCATGTCGGTACTGTCATCAGCAGAGTGGTTTAATTTCAATCCCATAGTCTCATGGGCTTTGTTTGGCAACACCCTTAAAAAAAAAAAACAGTTTTAATTTTTTTTATAAGCTAAAATTAAAAGGTATTATCAAATAAGTCAATTTAAACATATCATCATTATAAATTTTATTTTTGAACTATGTCTCACTTATGTTATCAAACGAGACCTAAAATGCATTGTGTGTTGTTATATTAATTTTTAAAAAATAAGTAAACGGAGAAGGTTAGAATTAATTATTTTTACTGTCTAAATCTCATATCCCACATGTGTTTTTTATAAAATAGTAAACTTCATTAATAAATTATATGTTTTGATAAAAAAAATATATATCACTTCACTTCGAATTGAATAAAGTAATTTTTAATAAATGTAAGATATTTTTTAACGAGTTATATACATCATTATACTTCACTATATTTCTAAAGAGGTATATAAAATTATATCTTAGAATTAAAAAAAAAAAAAAAGAGTGCAGCAGCGCCCAATAAATATATATTGATATATTTAGTTTTATATTTTGATTTCGTATTTTATTTTTATAATATGAGTATATATTAAAAAAAAATTGAGGGACAGTAGATAACAGAACTTGACATTTGTCAATATAGTATATTTTTTCTAGAATATCCATGTAATTGGTTGATGTGTAAAATGGATCGTGTTAAAACGGTTTGGTCTGTTAAAGTAACATGCCAAACAGGTTGTGACAAGCCTCTAGTGGGCCTAGCAGACCAAACTGATATTTTATTAAATTTTTTATTTTTAAAATCTAAATTTTTTTAATATTATACACATAAAAATATATAAACATATTATATTTATGTATATACACCTACACACAAACACATTATAAATAGTTGATATAAAAGTGAGATAATATACATAATTAATGTATTATACGACATGTCAATCGTAAATTATCGACCGTGTAAGAATGACCAATGTTACATGGCTGGTCCAGTACAATCTATATATTTTTAATGTGTTGTATCATATCATGTTGTGCTAGTTTAACCCGTTTTACACATTTGAGAAATAATTTAAGATAATTTTTTAAATATGTTTCTCTTTTTTTAATATGTTTCACTTTAAAAAAAAATATATAAAAAAAATCGATAACTACAATATTGTTTAAATTCTAGTTCAGATTTGGTGATACATTGTGATGTCCACCGACTCAAATCAAAGGAACACACAAACTATTCGGTCTTACTGGATTAGAGCAATCGATCCAAATCTACGACAATAACAATTGTGGTTAGAGATCACAGGGCTTATATCATTGATTGCTCTTCCATTGATTAAAATAAAGTGAAGCATTTTCATTTAAGATGGGACTTCAACTAATTAAGTGGTTTCATCATGTCCCAATTACAATATAAGAGCTACCATATATGGAAAAGTTATTATTTGTTTCAGACAATGAGACATCCACAACAAGCCAAATTCGAAACTATAGATTGTCAAATTATTATTTGGAACGTGCCATTCGGTTTTATTACTTTCACACTTCGCAAGCATAAGAGCATAAAGACGAATTTCAAATCAAATCTCTATTGTTACAGGTGTGAGTGAACAAAAAACTCACATAGAAAGAACTGTTTAATTGTGTGACAAAGTATGTAAGGTGAGGCCACTCCAATCCCTAAATTGTTCTTGAAGTTGTGACTCGCATGATTTTTGTTCTCTCTTCTTGCTTCTCACCCCACTTCAAGACTTTGTTTCTTTTGATACTTCTAGGACTATATTTTAACTAAAAAAAACCATGTGTTTTCCGACTATGGTGGCACTTCTGCTCCGAGCTTCCCTTCTAAAGTCCTCAAAAGGGGGCAGGGTTTGTATGATGTTTTTCAATCTAAATTTAAAACTATTATGTAATCATTTAAATTATAAAAAATCCATCTTTTCTAAATAAATGTGTTTTTACATTATAGGATATCATACGTATTAATGTATTAGTATTTATGTATCAATCTCATTAGAAAAAAAATAAAAATAAAACAATAAAATGTCATCATGTCGTCAGTATATATCCACATGGTCAATACTTATATCCTAAAACTTCAACCCAAAATATACCCCATAATCCAAGCCGCGTTGATTCAGATCTTTTCATGATGATTCTATTTTTGCAATGATTGATTTTTCAATAATTGGAAATTGCTTTTTTATTTACTTTTGATTTTAATGTCACATTTTGTTGTTTTCTGTTTGCTTCCTTTTTATCTGTTTGCTTAAAGTGTGTTTCCTTGTGCAAAAGTCTGTGATTGCATATCTAGATTTGATCGGGACAAATATTTAAAAATAATCTTCACATAATCATCATTAAATAAATACAAATACAAAACCTAATATATTTATATAATCTAATTGCCCAACACAATTTATGCTTTAAATTGTCAATACATCACCATTATAGGCAAAAACAGCTTCTCTTTTTGTTGATTTCAAAATATTTGTATTTTGTTGTTATTATTAAGAATTTCGTTGTGTTTCCCGCCATTTCTTATTTTCCCCAAAATTAAAAAAACACAAAAACATTCAACACAGAAAGTACCAAATAGAAAAAGCTTTCATCATTCATTAAAACCTCTAATTACACCGATTCGATCACCGAATCAAAAACCACCAAAAAAAAAAAAACCCCCAAAGAAACCCTAAAATTCCTGCGAAGCGGACCCGATGTCGCCCTTCCCCTTCCCCTGCTTCTTCGGCAACAGCGTCTGGTGGATGTTCGGAAGAACCCCTCCATTGGCGATCGTCACCGCCCCCAATAGCTTGCTCAGCTCCTCGTCGTTCCTCACCGCAAGCTGTATGTGCCTCGGCACGATCCGATTCTTCTTGTTGTCCCTCGCTGCGTTCCCCGCCAACTCCAACACCTTCACAAAACCAAAAACCCCCCAAAAATCACATCAGAACACAAACCCTAACAAGAAAACCATAAAAAGAGGGGTTTTTAGGAAGAAATCGAACCTCGGCGGCAAGGTACTCGAGGACGGCGGAGAGGTAGACGGGGGCGCCGGCGCCGACCCTCTCGGCGTACTTGCCGGTCTTGAGGAACCGAGCGATCCTCCCCACTGGGAACTGGAGACCGGCTTTGGAAGAACGCGACACGGATTTCGACGACTTCGGCTTCCCTCGGCCGCCCTTCGATGACTCTTTTGAACTCATCTTTTTATTTTTTTGGATCGATCGAAACCCTAACCCTAGATTTTTTGCGCTTTATGTTTTCTTCTCCGTTTGAGATTTGAATGAGAGCTGTGGAGGAGCTGGTTTGTATTTATAGGGGTGGGTGGTTTGTTTGATTGGGTGGTTGGGTTTGACGCGGATCGATGACGTGGACGGGCTAGGATGGGAGTTTTTTGAGTGGGGATCGGACGGTGGATTTGGGGTTTGGATTTATAGCCGTTCGATCGCCTTGGGATCCGGTTTGTGTTTTCTGTGTGTGCGGATTTGATGTTTTGGATTGGGTCGGCCCGTGCTTTTAAGAGAGAAAGTGATTCGGAGTTTAAAACGGGCTCTGGCTGTCGATGTGGTTTCGGCTTTCGGCCCATGAACCTCAGATTGGGAAATGATAAGTTGAATAGGGTTATTCGCCTTTGTTAGATTGAGATAGATAATAATCCATACTGAATAGATAAATTGTTATTTGATTATTTTTTCTGTTATTTCTATTGAAATACTTAAAATTAATTTTTTTTTTATTCACCTTGAATAAAGTAAGGGTAAGTGATAGATAAAAGACGAATAAAAATTTATGACTTTTTAAATAACAATTATACATTTATATAAATTATTTGTGTTTGAGAATAAGTATAAGAGATGTGTGTGTGATGTGATAGATGTGACGGTTTTTAGAGTGTGTGTAGAAAGTGCTAGGTGAGATAATTTTTTTAAAATAACAGAAAAGTGTATTTTTATCCATTGACATAAATAAGCACTAATAAGTAATTCCAGGTTTTTCTAATAATAGTTATAAGACTTTATCCTAACTTATAGCTATCAAAGTTTATTCTACCAAAATAAATAGTTTTTTTTTCTATTCTCCTATATTCTTTCATATTCCTTGTTTATATTCCACCCCAAACCGAGGGGGGGGGGACTGTTTGTATTTTTTTAATATACACATTTATTTTATTAAGTATATATTATTATGAAAAATGAACTATATTTTGATAGCAATGCAACAGATCAACACAACGCCAGGCGATCTAGTGAATTTTGACAACGTTCTTCATTACAAAAATAACCATTGAACAACACACTACAAATCCTCTCATGTTCTCTAAAAAAATGCCGGACATCTTGTCCATGTATAGCCTCCATTTTGTTAGCATTATAACTTATTATGCGATAGATAATCATTTCAGTATAAATAATTATTTCAGTTAAATAAATAAATTTTTTTAGTTAATTTTGAAAAGCATATTAATAAAAAATTTATTGTTTGATTAACCATGAAAAAATTATAGATAAAGTACAAATAAGATGTTGATAAATATTATAAATGGTAAATAAATTATTCGATATGTGAATCCATTGATTTATAAGAAGTGATGGTAAATGATTTGATAAGTGAACCTTATTATACCAATGAAACAAATTAAATGAAATAATACAATTTCAAATTGATAAAATATAAATATCAGCTTATTAAATTTTCATATATTCTTTGCTAATATATATATTTTTTAAATATATATTCGTAGTTATTTCAGATCTATTTATCTACCCAACCAAGGACATATAGAGTACAATTATCACTCAACCCAATCAAAGAATAACATAAACAAGAACTACTTCCACCAGTTGCCAAATCTCAGACAGATTTTACGAATAGGTCATAGTTTGGTTAAAAGGTACGTCTCTTTCTCTTTTACACCCAAAAAAGGATTATATATAATGGGTTCTGATCACCACCTTTTTTTTAAGGGATTTTTAATTTTAAGTCCCCACGAACCATCATATTTAGTGATCGATTCTTCCTTTTTTTATATTTAGGTTTTAGTCCCCCAATTTAAAGGATAATTCATGGATAGGTCCTTCACGGGGACTAAAAAGTCAATTAAATAATTTATGGATAGATCCCTCTCAGGGGCTAAAAAGGAACTATCATTTAAATCTGGGGACTAAAACCTAAATACGAAGAAGGGAGGAATCAATCACTAAATATGATGGTTTGTGGGGACTTAAAACTAAAAATCCTTTTTTTAAAAGATGACATGAAGTTATACGTGATTGATCCTTCTCCTTCTCCTTCTCCTTCTCCACTAATAAATTTCGAGGAGCGGAAATTTACGAACCCTCAGTCTGTGGTAAAGAATTAACATATTTACTATTAATTTTTTTCAAATAAATTTCGATAGCGATGTTTTTGAATAAGAGAATAATGTCTTATAATTATTTTTAAAAAATGCTAAAATTACTTATCAGGATTTATCTATGTTAAAGAATAAAAATAAAAATATATTTATCTGTCATTTTAAAATTTTTTTATCTCACCCAACAGTCTCACACACAAATTTCAAAAACTGTCACATCTATCAAATTAGTCACACATATCTCACACTTATTCAAAGATGTAGTTGTCATTTAAAAAGTCATAACCTTTTATCTATCATTTATCCATCAATTATCATTACTTTATTCAATGTAAACCAAACAATAAAAATGTTATTTTTACGTTTCCCAATAAAAATAACAGAAAATGCAACTAAACAGAAATTTATTTATTTAGTATGGATTATTATCTATCATAATATAGCTATTAGGGATAAATAAGCCTATATATGTCGCACCCCATATAGGCTCCAAGAGAATATGTTGAGTATGTTTCAAGGACACATGCGGGACTAGGAACGTTTTATCGTGAAAGTGGAAGAGATTAGCTTCAAAGATGGTCTGATGAGGATTGTAGAATGAGAGCGGGTTGATGTACTAAAAGAGGTCCATCAAATAAATTACAAATCAATGGTCACAATCTCGGAATGACATAAAATTTTACATGGTAAAATATATCGAAGAGATCTTCTGGATTAGTTTTTGTATAACTAACCATTCTTATTTTTTAAAATTTTATTTATTTAAACATTTAAATTAGAGATTTTATTATTTTTAGTAAGTTTTAGATTTGTGATATCTCAATCATAATAGATCGGAATTGATTTCTATCAATTCCTATGATCATTTAAGATCTCATAGAATTAGAAAAATTAGTTTTTAAATTTTATTATTTTTAGTAATTTTTTAATTTTACGTTATTAGTATAAATAACAGATTTATAATCTAGGGTTGACAGTTTTTATGAATAATATTTTGAATTTCCTTTCTTTTGAGCCTTTTTTTCATGTGGATTCAAGGAGCTTATGAGATCTCAACACTGGTTGATTGAATCTTTACAAGTGGGCATCCTACTTTGATTAGATGGAGGACGTGCGACGTCCCCTCATTTTTTTTTTCATTTATTTTATTTTTGCTCTTTACGCTTCTCATGTTTATAATTTAAATTCAGAAATAAAATCTATAACAAATATTTATTTTAAAAAAATAAATTAAAAGAAGAATCATATTTTCAGTATGGTCACCTTTCAAACGAATCGCCACATGTGCTGCAATTAATGCATTCCTCTCATTAGGAACCATCGCGGTCTTTGAAAAAGTGGTTCGAATCTTCTCTCTAACAACTACTGCTACGGCAAAGTCGAGGAAGTGATAGATAATGGAGATCTCTCTTTATGAATTGGAAAGTGAACATGCATGCTTTCATTTCTCTTCTTCATCCTTAATTGTTGAGGGGGAAGTGGTTAGATGGTCATATTAGACCAAACAAAAGCATTCAAGGAGTGTGACTTTGCGCGCCATTTACAGAAATCACATGATGCAACCTGCTTGGTCAGTTGAGAGAGATTGTGGAGAGAGAGAGAGAGAGATTTTGAAGGGGAATAAGAAGTTTCTTAAAGTTGAAGTTTAGTTTCAAAGACTAAAGGGTGCATTTGGTTGCGCGATTATAAAATTGATTCGGTAAGAATTTAGATTTTAAAACTGATTCTCTCGGCTTTTTAAAAAAAAATCATAACTTTTTATGCTATTTGCATGAAATCTATCTGCAGAAAGCTGCTATAGTGAAACTGTTTGGTTGCACGATTACAGAAACAGTTTTTTACAAACTCAAAATTGTTCAATTGTGTAACAAAATGCTGCCTAAGTTTTTGCTTGGAAACAAGTTTGGGGTGTTTTTTATTTTACTGGAAACTGAATTCCTCAAAACTACTATTTAATTAGAAGTAGCATACACATTGTTTTTAAAAAATGATCAAAAGCTAGGTCATCTGTTTCTGTAAAGAATGTCAATGAATCAAATCTAAAGGCTTCTATCTTCAAAAAAAAAAAAAACAGAAAAAGAAGAAGAGATTTTCTAGAAACAATAAAAATTCAACTTTCTACAAACTCAGTTATAAACTCAAGTTAATGTCCAAACCTATTTCTAAACGGGTCTAAAGTGGTATTTGAAAAATGAGTTTAAAAAATAGTTTTCCATTTAAAGAGTTTTTTTATTATAAAATAGATAGACTAGCATCCCATTGAATTCTATTCAATAAATGAAAGTCACTGAGTCCGAATAATTAAAAGAGATTAGGGAAATGAAGAAGGGATAGAGAAGAAAAGGCCCCCAAGTGGAAGGTCAACTTGAGGTCCACCTCCCTCCCCACACCTCCTTCCCCACTAAAACCTTGTTTACATCTGTTAGAAATAAAAAAGAGAAAATAATAATAATGAAACCTTAAAACTCATTAGAGAGGGACTAAAGCCTTTTATATAATAGTACAAGATAGTTTTACACGTGTAACACACTAACAAACTAATATAATAACAAACTAATATCATAACAAACTGATATATAATCTAACACATTTAACACCCCCTTCCAAACTCTGAAGGGTAGTATCCTTAGAGTTTGCACAAATATGATAAACTAAAATCCCAACAAAAATAAGTACCATTAGACTAATATCACTAAAATATCCTAATACTTATTTAACATCCCTTCCAAACTTTGAAGGGTACTTTTGAGTCGCCGTCTATGTTTTAGAATCCATCACTTCGCTCCCGCTCATTGAGTCAGTCGGAGTCGCTCCCGCTCGTTGAGTCAGTCGGAGTCGCTCCCGTTCGTTGAGTCAGTCAGAGTGTTGGTGGATGATGGCGATAGTGGATCTCAAAGGAAGAAGGAGATCCAAGGAAGAGAAGATTGACGATCGTTCATAAAAAAGACGTGTGCGGAGGCAGTTATGCTGCGTTTAAAAGACACCACTTGGCGAACGACGACGACGGATCTCAAGAAGAAGGAGATCCAAAGAAAAGAAGAACGACGACGGCGTGCGAAGACGATGGCACGCGGAGACGACAGTGATAGCGCACAGAGACGACAATGCTACAAACAGGATCTGAAGGAAGAAAGAGACCCAAGGAATAGAAGAACGACGGCAGCGTGCGAAGATGACGACGTGTGGAGATGACCACGACTGTGGATCTCCAAAGAAGAAGGTGATCCGAGGAAGAGAAGAAGAACGATGACGGCGCATGGAGATGATGACGAAGACAAGAGGCGGGCTGAAGGAGATGACGATGACGAAGACAAGAGGCGGGCTGAAGGAGATGACGATGACGAGGAGACTTGCAGAAGCACGGAGAAGACGGTGATGCTCATAGAAGACGACGACAGTGGAGCGCGCGTGGCTGGCAGGACAAATATCACCTGATGTTCAAGATGAGTCAGATGATGTGGACAAGATCCTCACATAACACAAGATTCTCACTTGATATTAATTCAGTGCATTACGATGAAATCAGATTTGATATGTTGCGAAAAATCACGTATCGCACCGACGAGATCCAGCGTATGGCGTAGAATCATGGACGGGTTGCGCCGATGGGGTCAACAGCGTGACGGTGATGAAGACTATAGTGCGCGACAGGCATGACGCGATGGGGACAACGGAGACGAGCGCATAGACGATGGTCAAAAGTCTTTCCCACTCTGATTGAAGACTCCTCAATCAGAGTGGGGAAGAAGAAGAAAAACTTTTATGGATCTAGGGTTTTTAGGGTGGCTCTGATACCATATTAGAAATAAGAGAGAGAAAATAATAATAATGAAACCTTAAAACTCTTGTTCTATTAAAGATAGACTAAAGCCCTTTATATAATAGTAAAACATAATATTACATGTGTAACACACTAACAAACTAATATAATAACAAACCACATCATAATAAACTGATATATAATCTAACACATTTAACAACATCAAAATATTATGTGTACCACTCTTCACTTGAGCCTTTTTTGCTCTTTGATGAGCACCCTCCTGAGATCCCATAGAAATATACAAAGAGATTTTGAAGCTTTTCAAGAAATATATTTTTCTTGAAAATACATAAATGTTTTCCCGGGGTTCCATGATCTTTAAGAAAAGTCGGGGTTATTTGAATTTTTATCTGGAAATAAATATGGTCCTTGTTGTAAAAATAAAATCCATCATACATTGCATGCCCCCAGACCAAAATATGCTTCCTCCATCCATGAGTCACTCTAGGGCCCAGTGAGTGAGTGTGCTCAAGAGAATTCAGACACTAGAGAGAGGGTGATTGAGACCTTAGAATCATGGAAGACCCATGAAAATACTATTCATTGGTCAACATATGAGGTTAATTAAAATAAGGATCGACCCCATTCCCCACATTGTGAACTTTCACCCAACAGCCGAAATGTTAGATTCATCAAGATTAATTTAAACAGTTTAATTCTGTACTGCTTCTAGACATTTTGTAAAGAGCATTGGGACACTCAATTTTAATTTACAGTTTCATTTATAGTCTTATATTTTTCATTAGCAATCGACATTATCTGTAACAAGATATATATCATGTTAGTTTCTTTTACACATTCTATAAATGAGTTCATACGATTCGTTAAATTATATATTTCATGTTTTTAAAAAAAATACATATTTTACTATATATGTGGTGGAGTACACTATTTTTGAAAAAATAAAAAAAAGAGTACAAATTTGGGAGTAAAGACGGCCCGTTTTATAGCCCCGCACACTACGATAGCATAGTGTATACTGCGTTATTATAGCGCATGAGATTTTATCGTAGTATATGGAGTAAAAAAAAAATTATTTTCAAGAGAAAAAATACGCTGTATTTCGGTATATAATTCATTTTGTATAAAAATATGTACTTCAATGAGAGAGTATATAATTTTTTTAAAAAAAATAGTATGGACTACAAATGGAGCTATTGGAGATATCATTTTCTCTTTCCCAGAAGGAAAATCATATGTCCCGTCCAGTCCGTTGTGTAGTCCATTTATAGTCTACATCATTGTTTTTTTTTAATCATACAGTCTCCTATTGAATTACATGTTGTTATATGAATCGATGTATATACTGAGATAACTAGTGTATTTTCTTTTGTTGTAAAAAAATAATTTTTTTTTACTTTATACACTATAATAGCGCTATAAATATTACACTATCATAATGTATAAGACTGTAAAAAAAACTTAATGCATCAACGCTCTTTTCAATACAAAACACAGAGCCTAACCCTTGAGTGCCATGTTGGATGGAGGCTGGACCTTGTGCTGCCTCGAAACCTAGTTAGAACATGCAAAAAAGAGAAATGATATCTGACCACCAATCCATGGGTCCTAAAAAAAAAAAAAAACTGTTCACAAAAGATAATGTTATGTCCAGTCTCATTTTTAGTTTCAATTTCAGTTTATATGCGTTTTAATTTTTTTAAAAATGGTATACCTTATCTAATGAGGTACATACTTTTATGAAAATGAAGCATATACTCCAATGAATTACATGAATGCATTTATAGAAAATGTAAAAAAATTCTTTTAAAGTATATGCCTTGTTAATGTGAGCATATACGTCATTAATTTTCTATCGATGTATATAGAACTGGAATTAAAATTGAAAATAGATCTGGGTATAACAGTCCCCACTCTACAAAAATCTAATAGCAAAGACTATGGGTCCTAAAAAAAAAAAACTTTCTTTATTATGAGTTTGTGTCCCAAAAAACGTTTTCCATGAAATCTAAAAAAACGTTCTTTTACAAATATCTATGGGTTCTAAAATAAAACTTTCTTTAAGGGTAGAAGAACATGGGGAAGCAACAACAGAGGAATAAAAGTGATTTTGTTTTGACATTTCTCTTTCAGAAGCTCCTTCAACGCCATTTACATTGAACATTTTGTTGTTCAGAAAACATACATACATAGTGATCCTTAAAAATCATGACTTTAATTTAATAGTTATTTTATACGTATATAGTCTCCTTGTGGGCCATAGTTTTATTGAAGTCATTTTATACCCCCTGGTGTGTTTCACATGCGCAACTCTCAGGTGATCTATATTTTTATGTAGAACAACTAAGATAGATATATAAAGTTTTTTTTTTCAGTCTTATTATATTGTATATTTTTTTAAAAAAAAGAGGACTCGAGGTTTTGGAGAAGACTCAAACAAAGAAATTAAAGACACTCAGAGAGGCAGAAAGTAATATATTAGGCTGTTGGGGTCCCATTTGGCTTCCCACTAGACCTACATATTTTCTTTGTTACTATACATGGTGTTTTCTCATGTTTATGTCTTTTACTGTTCCATGGGGCCTGGTCAATTTAATTTGTCCTTTGCATCTCCCCTTTTCTCACACTTAGCTTCCTATTGTGTTTGAAAAAAAAGAACAACCTGCCTATGTTTTGATGAAAATTAAGATTATTAATGACAAAGGGACACTGAAATTGAATTTAGAGATTGATCAGTTTTCAAAAGGTTTAGATTGCTAATCAGGGCCCCTTGCCCTATTATAAACAGGTTTCTCATAGTGTCACTGTAGAATCAATTGACCTATCCACCCAATACACTGCATCAAGAACAAATAGTTACATTTCACCAAATGATATCGAATCCATAACCATGTCCCCAACTACACCTACAACATTCGTATAGTAAGACTTATTAAGATCAAAATTATAATAATTGCAATATATAATTCACAAATCAATGTTGCAGCTAATGCCCCATTCAGAACCTATAAATTGTCAAACTAATTTTGTTTATACAATATCGATTTTCAAATAATTTATTCCAAACTGGTGCATGTATTTAAATTTTAGGGTCTGAATTATATTTCATAGTTTTTATTTTTATGAGTTAGAGAACTCAAAACAACTTTTATGAAAATCTATATAAAGCAGAATTAGGTTTTTTTTTAGAACAACTAATCGAAAGTAGTAAGTTTCATTTAAAAAAAATATTTTTTTAATTGAACAAAAAGTTTTAAACGGGAAACTTACTAAATACGCTTTTGTATCTAAACAAATTAAACAATGGTGTAGTTATACTCAAACATTTTTACAGTACCTAACATTTAATCTTCTATCCCATGTTAGCATATACTCTACAAAAAAAACATAAAAATTAAGACAATGGGAGGATGATCATAGTGATTAGTGAGTACTTCGTAGAATGAATAAATATATGTTAAATATATGTAGGAGAGTGAACAAGAGAAACTACACATGTTATTAGGAGCAAAACATGAGACGATCAGAGGGTCACGAAGGAACAAATAGCGAGATTAAAATTTTAAGGCCCAGACAACACTACATTAATTTTAAAGAACAAATAGCGGGGTTAAAATTTAAACATTTTTATCCAATTCATTCGTGAATGTGCTGTCAGATTTTATAAATATTTATGCTTAAGCCATCGTTTGAAATGGGAATAAGATTTATTATTGGGTATACATTTATTCTGACATAATTGAGTATTATTAATGATAAAATGATTTTGTGCTTGATTGTGTTTTGAATTATTTTCGTTGGTAAACATAAGAATAAATGTTTTGTTGTTTAGGTAAAATGTGAATAAAATATGGATAATGATTTATAAAATGTAAAAAAATAATGATAATTGATTTGACACGTGATTTATAAGAGTGGATGACAGTTTATTTAACAGTAGATCCACATATTCTTTAAATGAATAACTTTAATTCCAGGAGTTGATTGAAATCTATATTTCACTTTATTAAATACACCGTACTAAATAATCATAACGTATTCCAACAAGCAACAGAGATGAGAGACCCAACAAGAATAACATGCACGTGGTGTCCAATAAATGATGGTGCATGTACGGTTAGTGAATGCATGAGTGAGATATGACTTGTAAGATGTCTTGATACATACTGTCCGGATGCTTTTGAATTATTTCAACAGACAATGCTTTTTAAGGCCCAGACAACACTACGTACATCATCACCTTCGCCTCTGTTTCATGTATGGTTGCTTTCTTTCTCAACCATTTGTCTTCCAAAACATATATGAGCCCCCACTTGTGATTGATGCATTAATGTAATTTAGCTCTTCAAATCGATTGAAGGGTTTGTTTATCAATGGCCACTAGGATGATTTTTATTCGAGTCTGCAAAAGGACAGTTCATATAAAGGTGTTGGCTTGGAAGGAAATTAAGTTGTGATTGGTGTGTACTACCCACTAAAGCTGTAATATTGGTTCATGATATTATTGGTTGGGTAGAGTTGGTCCTGAGCACAGGCGATCAGGTCGGTCGACCGCCTACATATGACCTCTATTTTTAAAAACAATTGTTTGATAAAGCTTATATTCACTCTTATTTTTTGTCTTTAAGATTTTATTTTATTTTAAAGAAGATAAATTTTCTATAACAAACCCCACCATATAAGGATTTTTTTTATATTTGCTATTCTTTTTTAGGAACACTTGATAGTTTTTTTTTTCAAATTTAAATTTTTGATAATTGTGAGGGGGGGGGGGGGGGGATGTCTAGAGTTAGGGTAGAGTCTCATCCATCTCGATCACTTTCAAGGCCGATCATGTTGGATGAAAACTAATACACAGTCTTTCCTACGATCCTAATTGTAGTCACGTACAATGATTAAAACTTAACATACATTAGGTTATCCTAATATATAACTCCTTTTACAAAAAGCATCTTTTCATTCAAGTGTATATTTATATATACTATAATTTTTGTATGCTTCATTGTATTTGTATATGTCTTAAAATAATAAAAACATGCCACATGACTGCAATGTAATTGCAAATGGAGAATGTCTTTTATTGTTCAGTAGTTATCCAGGGTTGGATAATAAAAAGACAAAAATAATAATTTGGTTATATATATATATATAATATTTAAATATAATTAAATTTTCTCTTTTCTATTTATTTGTCTAATTATAAATTTGTATGGGTAGGATAAACAACTATAACACTCTTCAAATTACTATCGAGGTTTATGGTGCCTTATTAGGGAAAAAATTTATATTAATACGTACTGACGAAAATCTCATGAATATATGTTTTGATGGATGATATGTGTCCATCAAAGAGTTAAAAATATTTTATTATTAAAAAATCATTGATAAAATTCTTATGAATCAAAATTTAATAAACACGTCGTTCATCCATACAGCTAGTCCATCAGTACGTGTTGATACGAAAATTTTTGGCTTATTTGAGTTTATAATTAAGAGTAAAATATATAAATGGTATTTAAGCGTTGCCTTTTTTTTATTTTTTGTTGTGCTTGCCTTATTCACCTCATTGTACTTAAAATAAATGGGGGCGTGTCGAATAAATTGAGGGAGGAGATATGATTTTTTAAATATGTATGACTTTACATCATATTCTTGTCATCATTGTAGAATTTAACACCATCTAGGTCTTGAAACTTGATTAATTATTTCATTATCTAATTAATTTAAGCTTCTCATTTAATTGTATTTGTTTTTGTTTAACAAACTAGACAACTAGGAGAGGCATGTGAAAGGAAGCCTCTTGTTTTTGTCCCCACAACCACATATTCTTCAAAACACACACAGAGAGAGAGAGAGAGAGAGAGAGAGATAATTTATCTAATTTTGGTAAGAGTAATTCACTAATACTGAAAGTTATATAATATAGAAAATTTTATGTTTTCATGACACGGTTTGTTACACCTACTACGCACTCTACCTTGCTATTTAGTGATGATTATTATATATATGTATGTAGATAATGTGACAAAGACTCCAATATTAATTTTTTTTATATGATGTACAATGAATTATTGCTAATAATCCATGCATGAGAAAACAAAAATTCATCTATTATAGTAATACATAAGAGATTAGCATTTAATAATATTTTTTTATGACATCTAATAAAATTAAAACGATACAGAGAGCATTGGTCTGTGTGCGAGGATGACCTGCACAAATTAAGAGATGGTCCAAAAATTATACCCATGTATATTAAATTGGTGAATGACTTTCTAACAGTAAAAAACCAACCAAAATGGTGGAAGCTCTGGATAAAACCATAAATTTAGCCCCCAAAAAACAAGAAAAACCAAGCAAAACTTATTCTATACTTTATTCGATCTGTAGCCAAGATAAAAGGCCAGATGCAATATCTAAAAATTGAAAAGAAGAGATAGATGGTCAATATACAATACCATCATCATCATCTGTTCCAACTGATGATCTTTTGTTGACAATGAATATTATTGGAGTCACCAACTCAAAATCTATCTCTATTGCTTGTCCATCAAAAACACCCCCATACATGCATACTCTGCATTATTCATACTGTTCTTCATGAGATCCCAATAATGGATGAGTTATGTGCGTGGTCCCAATTATCACCCCTTCTCCATAGAACTAAAACAATAAGAAGAGATAATGAAAAATGATTCTGATTTTTCAAAGGAAACCTAACAAAAAAAAATAATATAAAAAACATACAAAACCTCAGCAGACCATCTTTCCTTATCAAGACAAACCTTCCTATGTGAAGACTTTCTCTAATGAATCCAAAATTAAAAGCTTCAAAAAAATCCACGGCTAGGGTTAGGAGCAACCTCCCCCTATGCTTTGAACTTATGTTTTTATTATCAACAGCCAGACCAAACCCGTGATGTAACACCCTTATCATCACCTAATACATATATAATTTTTCTTGTGGTATGTCTAGGATCACTTTCGTTAATTTGTCTGGGAACAGGTTTATTTTGTCTGATTGTCATGAAATATTTTACTTTCTCACATGGATAAGCCTGTTCGCAAAGATTTAGGATTGGATCGATACTAATTGTAATTTTTCTTATTTTATTTTGTTTATTTAGTCTCTTCTTTGTTAAAATCAACAAAGATTAGTTTGTCTACGAGAGACAGCTGTGTATAGAGTTTTTTTTCTTTTATGTAGAAAGTGACAGCTTTGCAAAACCACATAAATTTGCATATTGTCTTGTGTGATTATGTTCTCTTTATTGTTATACATGTTGTTGAGATCTAATTTATGAAGGTGTGGTTGCGTCTAACACTTATGGTGAAATGATTTTCGGAGTAAGTATCTCATAAAGATTTGGTTGTGAAGCATGTCATATAAAAGGCTTAAAAAAAATACTAATTGTCATTAACGGGTGATCTTTAATTTGAAAAGGAAGTGGGCCAGCGACGTCTAATTATACATGATCCCGCTTTGGAAGCAATGGACGGCCGTGGACCCACTTTTTGTGGACAAATCAGATGGTTAATCCTTTATAACATTAATTAATTAAGCAACGCCAATATATTAAGCTTATTTAAAAAAACTTCACAAAGATAACAACATTATATCTTAATTAATCAATCATTAATCAAATGAAAAAATTGTTTAGTCCATGCGTTGGGTGTGGATTCTCTTCTTTTTTTTTTCTTTTTTTATTCATATTTTAAATAATCAATCATTAATCAAATGATAAATGTTTAAAAAATTTAAGGTCCGACACAAATCTTATGGGCACAAAACAACCACGAAAAAAAAAAAAAAATTTATCCATTTCGGCTGACGTCACACACAAACAAACAGTAGCTCCTGCCGTTTTCGCCGGCAGCCCATCGTAATCGATCACAGGCACACCGTCCTACGTGGCGAATAGTGACGTCACCACCACGGTCATCCGATTCGGCGCTCCTGACGTGGCACGGCACCCCGGGCCCACATGTCGGACAAAGGGCGGACATTGTGACGCACGTGCGGGCCACCCCTTGTCGACCGAGCCCAGGCCGACACAATTGTTTGTTCTGTGTCGTGTGTCATCGTGTCCGATACGTGCATGGCTTCATCGCCTGATCTGGTCCGCCCATTCGAATCCCACCCTCTCCTATAAATACAACCTCTCCCCCCTTTCTCTTCCACCCCATCACCTACACACTCACAACACTCTCTCTCTCTTTAAACCACTCTCACTTTACACTCCCCACCAATTATTCACTTCCAATGGCGGTCGACCTGAGCCCATCCATGGCGGCGTGCGAGAAGGACGCGGAGGCTCTGCGGTTCATCGAGGAGATGACGTCGAACGTCCGATCGGTGCAGCGGAGGGCCCTGATGGAGATACTCACGCGCAACGGCGGCACGGAGTACCTTAAGAGGTTCGACCTTGGCGAGGAGGACCCGTTGTCGGCGTTCAAGGCGAAGGTCCCCATCGTCTCCTACGAAGACCTCCAGCCCGAGATCCAACGCATCGCCAACGGCGACCGCTCCCCCATTCTCTCCTCCCACCCCATCTCCGAGTTCCTCACCAGGTATTCACTATTCAGTCTACCGTTCATTCTCATTCTCTTTCTATTGTAACACCACGAAAAATTAACATTTGAACAAGAACACCAAAGGATAAATTTGTTGTGATTTAAATAATAAAAAATATCCCTAATCAATGTTCAATGAATACCAACAAATAAGCGAACCCAATGTTTACAAAAATCAAGCTTACAAGATTTAACATCTTTAAATGATTTTGTGTTTACGCAGTTCTAACATACCTTTCTTACTCATGTGAGCCGACCTTATAACGTATTCATCTGTTTCTGATGTAGCTGTTGTATAGCCTGTGACTGTTTGTCTAATCAACCAATATAAAAAACTTTTCTTCTCCACCTTCCTCGAAATTCTTTATGTACTGAGTTAGCAAACTGATCCTGAGTTTGTATGTGTATAAATTCAGTTCAGGGACATCGGCGGGAGAGCGAAAGCTGATGCCGACGATCCAAGAAGAACTTGATCGGCGCCAGCTCCTCTACAGCCTCCTCATGCCAGTCATGAACCTGTACGTGCCGGGGCTTGACAAGGGGAAGGGCCTCTACTTCCTCTTCGTGAAATCCGAGACCAAGACCCCCGGCGGACTCCCCGCGCGACCCGTGCTGACGAGCTACTACAAGAGCGACCACTTCCGGACCCGCCCCTACGACCCCTACAACGTCTACACCTCCCCAACCGAGGCCATCCTCTGCCCGGACTCCCACCAGAGCATGTACGTGCAGATGCTCTGCGGCCTCTACATGCGCCACGACGTCCTCCGCGTCGGCGCCGTCTTCGCCTCGGGCCTCCTCCGCGCGATCCGCTTCCTCCAGCTCAACTACGAACAGCTCGCGCAAGACATCGCGACGGGGACGCTCACGGACAAAATCAAGGACCGCGCGGTCCGGGACTCGGTCGCAGGATTGCTGAGGCCCGACCCGGAGCTCGCGCGGTTCGTGACGCGGGAGTGCTCGAGTGGGGACTGGGAGGGGATCATAACGAGGGTTTGGCCCAACACGAGGTACCTCGACGTGATCGTGACGGGGGCGATGGCGCAGTATATACCCACTTTGGAGTACTATAGTGGGGGGAAGCTCCCCATGGCTTGCACTATGTATGCCTCCTCCGAGTGCTACTTTGGGCTCAACCTCCGCCCCATATGTAAGCCCTCTGAGGTGTCTTACACTATCATGCCCAACATGTGCTTCTTCGAGTTCCTCCCTCATGGTGACGTTGAGCGCGACGGGAAGATGTACTCCCATGACGAGCTCGTGGAGCTCGCCGATGTGGAGGTTGGGCAGGAGTACGAGCTTGTGATCACCACCTACGCCGGGCTGTACAGGTGATCTATAGCTACTACATTAATATTTGACAATGATCACGGTTTAAAATTGTGATAAAAAACTTTTAATCAACGCCTAAAATATTTGACATTCATCGCGGTTTAAAGTTGTGATCAAAGGCTTTTAATTACCATTTGAAACCATGATATCTGATAATATAATGTGATATTTAATGACATTTTTTTTTTATCACGGTTTAGAATGTGATCATAACACCAAATTGTAATCATATTGATATGAAACTAATATGTGTAAACTAATTATGTGTATAACCATGTCGTAACATACATTTTCTGAATCTCTATAGTATACGAACTCTGTGACTATAACCAGGTACCACGTGGGGGACATACTCCTGGTGACAGGCTTCCACAACAAGGCCCCGCAGTTCAAGTTCGTCCGCCGCAAGAACGTGCTACTGAGCATCGACTCCGACAAAACCGATGAGTCGGAGCTGCAGAAGGCGGTGGACGCGGCTTCGCAGGTGCTGAGGGGGGCGGGCGCGACGGTGGTGGAGTACACGAGCTACGCGGACGCGAAGACTATACCAGGGCACTACGTAGTCTACTTCGAACTCATGTCGTCGAACGCCGCCATATCGAACAATAAGGTGATGATGGAGGAGTGTTGCATCGAAATGGAGGAGGCGCTGAACGCGGTGTACAGGCAGGGGAGGGTCGGGGAGGCGATCGGGCCGTTGGAGGTGAGGGTGGTGAGAGGGGGCACGTTCGAGGAGCTGATGGACTACGCGATATCGAGAGGGGCGTCGATCAACCAATACAAGGTGCCCAGGTGCGTGAGCTTCACGCCCATAATGGAGCTGCTAGACTCGCGCGTGGTGTCCAAACACTTCAGCCCACGCTGCCCCACATTCAACCCCAATGAGAGAGTCACCACCACCACCACCATATGAATAATCATGGTTTAGGTTGATATTATATAGTTTATACAGTGTATGTAGACATTGGGGTTTTATATATGTTTTGTTTGGGTAGTTAAGTGGGGTGTCATTGTCTGGCTTTTTTTTTTTTTAGTTAATAAAAGTACTGTTGTTTTTGCGAGCATTTTATAACGTGTGAGAATTATTTGAGGATTGAAAACACGTCAATAATCGTCTGCCGTGTTAATTTGACTTTGACTGTGTGGAAGTTTTAGATTTATCTTGAAATCTTTCCACGCTGGAGATGGAAGTCAAGATATGGAAATGGAAAGTGCTGCAGGTTGGAATGTGTGTTTTCTTTGGTCGTTCTATCAGGGATATGACAGCTAATACTTAAAAAACATGGACAAGACTTGGTTGTCAAAAGATTGGATAAACGAGTGGAAATGTGATTTTTTTATATATATATTTGTATTTGTTTTTCACTGACTGATGATAGGGATACGGATACGGGTATTGACTATATATAAACATTGATTTCTATATTTGATTTTTCATTGAATACAGATCCGGATGAGATTTATTAATTCAGGTATTTTGTATGTCTGAATATCAAAATATTCCATAAGTTATGATAAAAAATAATTTATATTGATTAAATATGACAAAATGATATAAAAGAAAAAAAACCACAAAAACATTAACAAACATGTTTTGGTTTTTTGTTTAGATATCCGAATCCGTATCAATGTAGATCCAGTAAAATGTATCCAGTTTTAAATCCATATCCAATAAAATACAACTATATTTATCAAAATTATCTTAATTGTGTATGAATATGGATAATTATATTTGTATCCAATTTAAGTCGAGATATGGTTCCAGATATGATCTGATCCAGATCCGATACATTGACATCTCTATGACTAAACCAAATAAGAGCTCGTTTTAAAATTTGAATCACGGTCAATGATGTTCTTTAATTATAAAAAAATCAATCACATTTGTTAAGAATGGTTTTTAGGATTATCTTATATAAATATTTAAAGAATATCAAGAATTTGAAAATATTTTTGCAATGATATTTTTGGTATTTTTCATTTTTTATTACTAATTTACTAGTATTATGTAAATATTATACTACAGTTCAATTAATTTGATGGTTAAATAATCCTTTCTGTGTTGAAAATTTGTTGAGAGCGGCATGTGTGATGGAATTAATGGAAGTGATGGGGTAGGGGATGGGGGGGTTAATAAGAAGAGCAGATGCAACATCACTGTTGTGGACTTACCAATGCTTTCATTTATTTATTCTATGACCGAATCTTTTTGTCACGACTGCCAGACACAACATCATTTATTTGTTTCTGTTCTACTATGACAAATGATTGCAAGGCCTTCTGAAATTTTATGTATGAATAATAAAAAAATCTTTCACACACGAGTATTGATTACGATTTCAATTGAATAATTCAATTATAAATATATAGGCAGGGACATGCAAATATATGATCTCGGGATCGATTAACTTATAATATTATTCTAGAGTGGATACATTTATTTATCATTTAATGATTTCCCGTGATAAATGGTTCAATTATGGTGGAGTTTTTTTTTAAAAAAAAAAGATAAATAAATAACATTTTGTCCTACAAATTTGAAATAATATTATACATGGATCTTTATATATATGATATGGATGTTTATTGTTGACTTAATTAATTTATTTTTCTTAGATGAATTATATCATGTCACATATTATCATTTTGATCCAATGATTGAAAACCGACTAAAGTTTTATGATTGGATAAATATGCCAACTCATCACCAACGAATAACTATCTATCACATTTAAATTTCAATGGTTTTTTTGTAGTCATGGATCTTAACAAATAACACCTAGTCCATTCACTCGTACAATTACATGAGGCGGATTAGTCAATTGTTAGTCAATTGGGATATATGAAAGATTAAATAAAATCCTATCATCATCATTCTATGTTGACTTAAATGTCAGAGTAGGTTTGGCGACAGACATCGTCTTATTTAGCTCTGTTTTTTCCTTACTCTTTATTTGTTCATGCTTTGAGCTATTTTTTTTGTCTTTTTTAAATCTGTAATTTGAATTCAGTAATGAAATCGGGTAGTAAATATATACCTTTTATTTAAAAAAGAAAAAAAAACTTTGATATGTAAGAGTGAAGATGTTGAGATAGCAGTTGCTTATTTTTATTAAAATTAAATAAATTTCACTCGCTATTATTTTTTTTTTATTGAAAATGATTTGTGAAACAGATGCAATAATAAAATATTTCTATTTTTAGTCTCATTTCAGACTCCACCAACATGTATTTGGATGATCCATGAATTTCACCTTTTATCAAAGTGGATTTTGTATCGGGAGGTCCAAAAATGTGTCTTTACCTAAAAATCTGACATACTAGTCATGCAAAACATTTTTGAGTTTACATGAATACATAATCTTTATCCCCCGTTGGGTAACAACATAAACTATTTTGAGATATATAATTATTCCAGCATATATAAGAAATAAATAATTTTTTATTTGATTGTGTTTTTAATTATCTTATTAGAAAATGTAATAATGAGATATTTGTTGCTTAGTTGACCATGAATAAATTATGGTTAAAAGACGAATAAAATATGGATAATGATTTATAAAATGTAAATATTTAATTTGATATGTGGATATATCCCTGATTTATAAGAAGTGAAGAAAAGTAATTTGACACGTGAATCCCTTTTATACCAGTAAAATAAATTGGATAGAATAACACAATTCAAGAGAGATTTAGAATACCAATACCAACACACAACTATATTCACCTATTGATTGCAAAAAAAAAACAACTTTCACATTCACATATAATAAGAACTTTTCTTTTGCATCCATAAACTAAGAAAATTTTGATTCAATCATTTTTGTTGGTATCTGTGATTCTTGGTTAGATTTGGAGGCCGATGGACATGGTCCAAAAAACGGCCATTGGGATAAAGAAATGACAGATTTGTGTAATGAAGGGCAATTTGATAATTTAGAGGGTTTTTATTTTTAATTTTGTTAAAAAGTCAGGGTTATCTCCATATATATTTTCATCTGACGTTGATTAATGGCAAATTAATCCAGAGGCATTTGCTTAATCAGGACAAATGTTCAAAAACAACAGGATGAACATAGCCAACTTAAAAGGAGGTTATATGCCTGTATATATATAATTATTTCACTTTATTGAATGAACAGTGAGCATCAACAGAAACACAACCCAACTTCTTAAGCCACAGAAAGTCTTATCAATTGCAGCCCCAATTATCGCCGAACCCGAGCCTACCATTCCCCACATCAAACACAACCTCGTGCCTCCTCTGCTGCATGTTCCCGACGATCCCGATGTCCTCGTCGTTCGCATTCCCCGCGATCGCCAGACACACCTGCGACGCCCTCTCCGCCACGAACAACCCCGACGGGTCCACCACAACGTCCACTCCCCCGTCGAAGTGCATCGTCACTCTCGGCACCGCCACCGCCTCGTGCCCGCTGAAGTCGAAGCACGTGTCCAGGAACGCCAGCGGGGGGGCGCGCGGGTACTCCGCCAGCCCCGCCCTGTACGCCTCCCGCAGCGCCTCGTACGCCGTGCGCGGCAGCCGCGTAACGACCGTGCCGGAGTCCACCACCGTGCCCGCGTGGGAGAAGACTGTGGGGGGGATGTCGAGGGGTTGTCCCATGACGCTCACGCCCGTCATGTTCACCGAGTACAGGTCGGGTCTCGGGCTCGACAGGAGCGGTGTGTACGAAACATTGCCGTTGCTGTTGGAAATCGCAAATCAAAAGGTGGAAGATCTCACCACCAACATGGAAAAAGAAAATGTAATAAACATGAAAGAATTTATTTGATATTATGTTTCATATTAATTAATTATGAGAATCATATTGCATTTATTTGTTTTATTCTTTTATTTATGAATATATATTAGATATATATAATTATAAATGGCTTTCTATTATTTGAAGAATAATTTTTTTTTCGGAGGGTAAATAAAATGTGTTACTATAGACAAAAATTCTTATACAATGTGTGAATATATAAAATCACTCTCATCAGATAGGACCAAGAAGAGCAATCGGAGGAGCACAGTCCAAGATGTGATGCCACTATCCAAGTTCTTCTTTGAGGAATCACATTTTTAATGGAAACAAATTAATATCCATATGAATATAATATGAGTCATTTTAAGAATGTTTTGATAGTGTTTTAATAGCCCTAAAGAGTAGATAAAAAAATTTATATATTTTTTCAAGGTGTTTTAGATTTTTGTTTTCCTGGTTCTCCGAGTCATAACATCCTATACAAGGATATACAAATTCAATTCAATCAATAAAAGAGAAGTGGTAATATGTGAAACACACCAAGTAATGTCAGAAGGATACCTATTGTTGGATGAGCCGAAGGTTAGGTACCCGAGGTGGTACGACGAGGAGGGGAGACAGTAAGAGAAGACGCCACCGAACGCGCGCGATGTCTGGGAGACGATCGAGAGGTTGGTCCGGGAGAGGCCGAGGAGGCCCGCGTAACCCCTGAAGAGGCCACGGTTGTTCTGCCCGCACCCGAAGAGGAAGTGCGGGAAGACGTCGGAGGGGGTGAGTGTCAGCGTGTCGAGGACGAGGAGCCCGGACGAGAAGGACCTGTCGCCGTACACGACGTTGTAGACGCACGTGTCGGACGCGCGCGCGCACGTCTTGCGGCGGAGCTGGGCGCAGTAGGGGGAGTCGCAGGTAACGTTGGCGTGGGTGGTAGACTTGGAAGGATCGAAGATTGGGTCCTGTTAACAGAGCAAGTATGCAAAAATCTGATCATATGGATGTTTGACTAGATCTTTTTATTGAGCTATACAACTTATATAAGTCAAGTTCTATAATGAAAAGATAATATAAAATTTGCAATAACAACATATAATTAAATATTTAATTTAAAATCCAATCTAAAAATAAAATTATAGATGGATATTAGATAAAAAAAAAAAAAAAAAAACATGGAAGAAAAAAAATTCGATCAACGCGCTGACGTGGTAGCGTTGGTTTGATCATGGGACTATTTTTTTTTGTTAATATTTGATGGACTGAGCTATTTGTCTGTTAATATTCGTTTTAGAGTAAACATTTTTGTAAATTACCCTTTTCTTTACCTGTTGGGGGTAGCAGAAGCCCGCGCAGGGTTGGCATTGGATCCAGGAGAGGTCGCTGCCCGTGTCGAAGACCACGGTGAGGTCGCGGCGTGGGGTGCCGTAACCAACGGTGACAATGTAGTTGCCCGTGCCGAGAGCGAGGCCTTGGCGTGCCGGGAGGGTCACGTCGGTGGAGGTGGTGGGGATAGTGGAGGGGTGTTGGAGGGAGTCGACGCGGAGTTGGTCTTGGAGGAGGAAGTCGCGTAGGTGCGCGTGATCAGTCTCGGGTAGTGGGGAGCACGCGCCGTGCCGGTGGGTCACCTTGAGCGAGAAGTCCCGGTCATCACCTGACATGTTAAAAAAAAATAATGAATGGGTCATTTAGTTTCCACCCCGTGAAAAACAAGAGTATTATCAAAAACCCCATCTAAAAATTGAGTTAGATTATTAACTCCTTCTAAAGTAATTATGTTTTATTAAGAAATCCAATCATTTTGGATTATTTATTTTCTGCACCTCCTAAATAGGTAAATTGTTAAAAACCCCCTAAAAACTATTATTATTTTAAGACCCCTACAAATTGTAAATGCCATTACAAAAAGTTTAGTTATATCTACTGTTATTAAAACTATTAAAAAATGATTGATATGAAATTAATATAAACAGTTTCTACAATACATTAAACGTGTGTAATTCTTTTGAAGGCAATATGCATTTAAAGGGCATAAAATACTAATGTGTATTTTGAGGGCTTTTTAAATGATTTATTTATTTAGAAATGATAGAAACTAAACATTGGGTCTTTTAATAAGATGCAATAATTTTGTAATGAATTAATAATCAATTCAGTTTTTATAAGGGGTTTTCAATAATTCACTAGTTTTAAAAGAAGTGAAAACTAAAATGTTAGGACTCAGAATCCATGACTTCTTGGCCCTTGAAAATGGTTTTTAATCCTTTGTAGAGCCAAATTCAGAATCATGTCCCCTAATTTGTTTTTCCTTCTGGATGCTCTTTTATACACATGATCTTCGCGTAAGTACATGAAAAAAAAACATTCTACTATCAATGAAATATCATACATACACAATTTAAATACCGTGTCATCTATGTTACATTTTGTGATTGGCTCACACTGTCTGCGTGTGATAACGAGGATCCCAACACCAAATTGAAGGATCACATTTTTTTTCTCAAATGACTCCTCGACCAAATAATGGGAACCATATGATTTAATATGTTTTGAAATATTGTTACGAGTTTAATTACCCTTGTCCTTAATTGTTTATTATAATATTTTTTGAATGTTTGAAAAAATATTTTATCTTTTTGATTTGAAGATCCAAAATTTAAGGCGGAAGGTTAAGACCTCATAAAAAAGAGGAGAAATTAATAAGAAAGATACTAACACAAAAATATTTTAAGTAAACATGCATGATTTTTTTCATGTTAATCAATTAAAGCGATGTCATTTTCAATAAAATTTGTTTCATTTACCACCTATGTTTTCGTATTAGTTTAAATAGATATTCTCTATATATGTTTGTCACACAAAAGGATCTAAATCCATGTTAGGCAGCGAGCAAACATGTAAAGGACATTGAATAAATGAACTTTTTTTTTTTTATATCAGGATCTAAATGAACTTTTTCTATACAAAAGAATTGATATTTCCATCTTAAATATACCTTGCAAATCAATGGAACAGTTTCCTGTCTTTCCAGCGGCGAAGAGTGAATCGACTCTGATCGTATAGTAGCTGTTCGATGGATCAGTTCCTCCATGAATCTGAAGAGTACAGAATGCTAGTACTACTACATAGGAGAAGAGAAGGGAAACAGAAGAAGAGAAGAGAGTGGAAGCCATGGATGTGTTACGTTGTGTGATTATGGTTTCTTTTTAGTGGACTGGGAGGTTGTCTTTATATATATATGTACAGTGTTAAAAGCATCAAAGAGAGATGCAGCTAGGCAGGGCCATGCCTGACTTGTGGAGCTCTCACTTTTGGTTTTTCATCAATTATATTTACTGTTCTCTTCATCTTGTAGTTCATATATGGTATGTTTTAGCTTCCAAAACTTCCCAACTATACTAATTTGTCGTGCCTTTGTTACACTGGGGTAGGTTGGTGTGACGTGCAGGACAATATAAATTGTTTTTTTTTTAAGTACAAGATGCTAAGGTTTTAATGAAATCATTTTAATTTTAAAAGATGAAAAATTTATTAATTTTATTTTTATTAAGAATTGTCAAAATCAAGATAAAAAAATAAGAATGAATGTTATTTTAGTCTCTAGGTGAAATAAAATATTCATATTTTATTTTTAAGTCAGGACAATATCCGGCTTTAACAAAATTATTTTTTACAACAAATGTGATACATTGCTCTTAAAATGTAATTTTTATTTAATTTCTTATATAAGTAGATTCACACAATTCATTAACATATATATATCTTATTTAAAGATATATGTTTTTGGATATATATGAGACTGTCCGTAACATTATCAATTTTTTGTGCTACCTTTTCTTGTAAGAGTGTTAAAAAAATTAATGGAAAGGTTGATACAACAAACCTTCTCAGTTCACACTGATAAGTAATGTAACCGTGCATTTATAAGGTTGCTAAACTTGGGATTTCTGAGGCATGCATGTAAGTAGCAATGGAAATACACATCTGATTCTGTATTTTATTGTTTCCATTTCTTTTCTTTTTCTTGACTTGGAAATGAAAGGCTATGAATTTGGGATTCAAGTCATGTGCACGGTATTCAGTTTCAAAAATATTGATAAATCAATCTGTGTAGTTATATTTAGATTAGACCAAGGGACACGTGCGGGGCCAACGTCTTCCATTTTTAGATAAACAAAATATTGTGGTTAAAAATTAATAAAATGACCTTTTTTATATAAAAAAAAAAACTGAATTTCAAACACAAGGAAAAAATTAAATTTCAAACGCTGTTAAAAATCTTAATGTTTCAATCACACGCAACATATCAATCCAATAATAGATGGTCCATGTAGCATTAGAAGATCCATGTATTTCCCTTGGCCCATTCAGATTACAAGACCCACTATGAATCCAATAGAATACAAGATCCATTTAAAACTCAAAAATCCAAGAACCACCTAGGCACATAAAAAGATCCATTTAAGTTCACCCAAGATATATAATTAACATAAAGAACATTACTTGAAATCTCAATACCCATCTAAAACCAACCCAATTACATATAACTCATTTTACTGAAACATGCATTTGAAAGTCCATTAATGAGAGATTGATTTCCAATTAACATCAAAAACTAAAATCATGAAAAGCCAGTCAATCATTGGCAGACCCAAATCCTAGAAATCAACTTGATGACACAAAGACTTCCAACCAGGCCAATCAGTCGATTAGAACAATCTCATTGCCAACCCCAAACGTTGTCAATGTGTTTGTGTATATATATATATTTAAATTATATTTAATTTTATAAAAAATATAATATATATGTTAATAAATTGAATGATGTTATTTATTAAAAATGTTAAAAAAATTCAACGATATATATATATATATATATATATATATATATATATATATATATATATATATATATATATATATATATATATATTGAGTGAAGAGAGCTAATAATGTGTATGAGATTATTTTTTAGGATTATAAAAATGACTGAACATAACAATGAATTCTCATAAAATTAGCCCAAATGAACTAGGAAACTCTCACAGTGGGGATTGTGGACATTAGTTTTGTTAGAAAATCGAGTATAGGTTATGTTTACAAAATAGTATATATATATAAACTAATAGAAATATAATATAGAAAAACACAGAGAAGAAGAATAACAGTACCGGGGTTGACGAATCTGTTATGTTTTGATGAAGGCCGAGGTTAGAGTTGGACTCTATGTCCTTAAGATAACAATCGCCCCGCATAGGTACTCACGGATCTGGTGACTGTCTCCCAGGATACAACAGCCAAGACTGGGTGGGATTTATAGGGGAAAAAGTTGGTTGAAGAGGCTCTTGGAGGAGTCTATTTCTCTATTCAGTTTTCACTTAAACAGAGTATAAGGCACCCCTCCATAAGTGCCAAGTGCACCTCTAATATGCCCGCACGTGGTGGTGCTACACTTTGCATAGAAAGATCCACCATAGGGTGTCCACAAAAAATAATTTACTAGAGTATAAGGAACCCATATTATAAATCATCAATACTTTTTCTCAACAATCGATATAAAACTATAGCTTTTTCTTCCCTAATCATCAACCACTTTCATCATTTTATTGGGAAAACTTTTGATCCAATTTTCTCATTCACCCAAAATTAATTTTGAAAATGTAAATATATTACGTTCATCTCATCGACGAGAGGAACACAATCCAATGAGTTTCCACTAAAAAAATTATTAGTGGAACCCAAACTCATTTTAACCAAAATTGGTCAAACCCAAATTTTTCCACCAAGTTTGAAAATACTAGTCAATGCTCACCTAATTTTTCTTTCCATTCAAGTCCAAAGTATTTTATAGAGGGACCCCGACACTGCCAAAAGGCCCTTGTGGATTTAAGATAAGGAAATAATATGTTTAGTCATGTGTATAGTCCTATCTATTTCCTTCGTTGATTTTTTAAAAAAATGTATACTTAAGATTTTTTTTATAAAAAACTTTTATATATCAAAATAATAATATACTGTACTATCATATTATAAACAGTATACTATACTATCATAATGTAGAGATGACTGGAACCATTTTCAAACTAAAAAGGTTTAAATGTATAAGCATTTTTAAGATAAAATCTATAATTTTCAGATTATACAGTTAGGTCCATGAGAGCATGAGACCCATTAGACTTCTGAAAATAAATCCCCAAAATTTATCTTTTGTGGCGCCAAAGTCCATGGAATTTGGTCCAATGGCATTTGTAACTTTATACTTCAAATCTAATATATAATTAATCTTCGAGTGTTGTTATACTTAGGCAGCGTTTGGTTACGCGATTGTGCAGTTTTTGCGATCGCAGGAAGCTAGTTCTGCAATCGTGCAACCAAACAGTTTTGCAATTGCAGCTTCCTGCAAACAAATTTCAGGTAAATAATGTTTAAAAATTGTGATTTGAGAAAGCTGGGGGGAGGCAGCTTCCTGCAGAATCAGTTTTAAACCCAGTCATTACAGAAAATCAGTTTTGCAATCGCGTTACCAAACACTACCTTAGTTTTTTTCTTAGGGTGCGTTTGGTTGCGCGATTTCAAAACTGATTCTGCAGGAATCTGCGATTGCAAAACTGATTATGCAGAAAGCTCACTTTCTCATCTTTTTGAAATCGCAGCTTTTGGGCACTATTTATCTGAAATCTGTGTGCATGAAGCTGCTACAGTAAAACTGTTTGATTGTACGATTGTAAACGCAGCTTCCTGCAATCGCAATCGCAGCGCAATCGCGCAACCAAACGCACCCTTAGTCCAAAACACGATCTATATACCACTTTATAAATTTAGTAAAACATATACCTCGTTAGATGTTGTATATACCATATTAAAAAATTTCTTATAGTTACTAAAAATGGATTTATTCAACTCGAAATGAGAGCGATATACATTTTTTATCAAAACATATACCTCATTAGATGGTGTTTACTATTTTTTTAAAAATAAAAACATGTGAGGTCTGAGTTTTAACTGATAAATATAACTGAGTCTAACATTTTCCTTAATTTTTTTACTCTTGTTCGATGAATATTAAAATTCAAAATCAGGCTGAGCCCATAAGTTGCACATTAGGTTGAGCCCATAGGTTGTGCATGAAATGCACGCACGATAACTTAATTTTCTCATTTATACATGTTGTAGATTAATATCTTGAAATAAAAAAATTATAGTTATTACATATAATTTAAAATCAAGTCGAGCCTATAGGTTGTGCATGAAATCCACTCAATATAACTTAATTTTCTCATTTCTATATGTTTTAGTTTAATGGACCTATAGAAAAAATTTGGGATTTTTAGTTTTTAGTCAATGTAAACATTCTTATTTAAGAATTATTTAGGGATCAATCCTTTAGTTCTTCATATTTCTTTTTACGTTCATATTCAACTGCCTATTTGGTTTTTAGTCCCTTCGTTAAACGTCCGTACATGCACCTTTAATTTGTGAAATGTGATTTTATTTTTAAGTCCCTGTAAACTATGTTATTTAGTGTTAAGTTCCTGTAAACTATGTTATTAAGTGATCAGTCCCTATAAAATATGAAGAAAAGAGGAACTAATCACTAAATAACATAGTTTACGGGGACTTAAAAATAAATCATATTTCACAAATTAACGGTGTATGGACGGACGTTTGACGGAGGGATTAAAAATCAAATAGGCGGTTGAATATGGGGACTGGAAAAGAAATATGAAAAATGGAGGGATCGATCCCTAAATGAACATGTCTATAGAGACTTAAAAATAAAAATCCTAAAAAATTTATAGTTATTACATATGATCTATTAGACGAAGTATATGCTTCTAAAAAAAGATATGGATGCGGTGTACAATAAATACGTCTTCCTTTTATCCTTTTTAAATTTCAAAAGAAAAAATCATTATTTGGTTGAATTTGAGACTCATCATATAACTACTTAAGTATGAGCAAATGACTTAATCAAATTTATAGTTATTTAGTATGTTCTATGAATTTCTTCGACCATAATAATTACCATAAAAAAAGTCATACATGTTAGACATGTGAGGTATTCACATGTTAATCATAATTAATTATTAAATTTAAAAATGTGCATAAAAAAAAGAAAAAAAAGAGAAGAGATTAGATAACAAAAGATACGAATAAAAAAAGAGAGAAAATCCACTGGTGGATCCCATTAATGCTCATCAATCCCCAATAAAAAATTAGATATATACATTTAAAATAAAAAAACTTCCATTTTAAAAATATAATATGAGATAACACATGTATTAGTCTTTAGGGCACCGATATTCCCACTCAGATAGCCATTCATCTCATCTCTCTCAAAAAATCAGAATGTGATTTTCTTAAAAAGTGACCCCACCCTAATTCATTCGACTTTGTAAAGTCGTCCATTATGTGACAGATCGACATCATAGAGTCGAACTGGTCACAGAGATCTAATGCCCTCTTTGTAGCCCATTTGACTTTGTAAAGTCGTTCATTATTTCACAGGTCAACATTACATAATCGAACTAGTTAAAGAGACCTAAGACCCTCTCTACGGCCTATTCGACTTTGTGTTTTGAAAAATGTGTTCGCGTGTTATAACGTTCTCAATGAAATGATATTTTCAAACGATGGTGCGCTGTTCGGTATCATGAATGATAGATCACATGATATAGTGTTTGGATATCTCTTTGTGATGTCGTCCATTATGTCACAAGTCGAATGGGTCATAGAAAGGGCCTTAGGTCTCTTAGATCAGTTCGACTATGTGATGTCAACCTGTGACATAATGACAATGTTTTAAAAATCAAGCCGTTCAATGAATAAAAAAAATGAATGAGTCAAGGGTCATTGGTTTAACTGTTAGGTCAACCAGATTTGAACCATGACATAATTATAAAATAATAATTTTTTTAATTATCATTACTAAATAAAAATATAAAATATTTTAGAAAATCTTTGCATAAATGTTTTACTTAACATTGTAACATGATTTTATATTTTAACAAGTAATTAATCACAATTTCTATGAATAAAGAATCATTCGATATAATCAACCCGCAACTGGTTCACAAAAACCGTTGTTTCAATCGGTGGGTTGATTGAGTTTTACTGCTTTCTATATCATTGGGTTATATGGCTAAATCGAACCGGAATTCAACGCAGGTGAAGGTTTAACTGGTTCATTCAAGCAGGTCGGGTTGGGTTTTAAAACACTGCATAATTGACGATTTCATAAAGTCGAATGGGTCACATGAGAGCCTTAGATTTTCGTGACCTGTTCGACTCTGCAATGTCGAACGGAGTATATAAGTGACGACTACACAAAGTCGAATGGGTCGCAAAGAGGGTTTAGATCTTTATGACCAGTTCGACTATGTGAAGTCGACCTATGACTTTATGAATGACTTTACAAAGTCGAATGGATCGGGTGGATTCACCTCTTAAAAAAATCACATTTTTATTTTTTTAAAAGGGGTGGGTTGAAGAACTCTGTTGGTGAAAATATTGGCGCGCCCTAGTCTTTACTAAAAAGATCTATTACTAATTAAGCTCCCTCATTGTGCGCACACAAACGACTTTTCACCTACCGATCAACCGTCCTTTTCAATCGCTCAACCAGCCCGATTAGAACCCCAACCGAAGCAAAAGCGCCGCCCCCCCCCCCCCCCCCCCTAAACGACTTTTCACCTATCGATCAACCGTCCTTTTCAATCGCTCAACCAGCCCGATTAGAACCCCACTTTCAAGTCAACCCCACAACCCTCGACGCGAACCGTAACAACAACTCTGGCGTGACCTTATCAATCAATCGGACGCCCGAGACTCCGAACGTTGAAAATCAACAAAGGGCGTCGCGAGTGACTTCAAACATACATTTTCGCCACCGATCATGGCGAAACCTTTGCTCCGGCTCATCCTCGCCGTCCTTTTCGTGGTGGCGCAGCATCTCCACCGTCCGTCGGAGGCGCTCCGGGATCCGGAGATCATCGTCCGTCCGTCGAACGCGATGGTGTTACAGCTCGTACACACCTCCGCCAACGCTTCGATGCATCAGAGCCACCTCGATTACCGGCGTCACCTACAGAGGGTCTCCTCCCACACCGAAATCGCGCGCATGAGGCTCTTCGACGATCTCCTCACGAACGGGTCTCTCTTCGCCTTCCCATCTCTATTTCCAATTGATCGATGTGTTGTCTGTTTCGGTTTTCTTTTGGTGACCTGTTTTTGATTGCTTATTTAGGGATCTTGAAATTTTGATTCAATTGAGATGGTTTTGATGGTCGTGCAGGTATTACACGACGAGGCTTTACATCGGGACGCCACCGCAGGAGTTTGCGCTGATCGTCGATTCGGGGAGCACTGTCACGTACGTGCCGTGTTCCACTTGTGAACAGTGCGGTCATCATCAGGTGAGTTTTTGAAAGAATGCTTAAATTTTTGATGACCTATATGAATTGGGAACGTAGGCATAATCTTTTGAATTTTGAATTGTGCGAATTATACTCTAAGACAGAATAGTTGTGGGAAAAGACCTACAAAATGCAAACTTTTGGTTATTTTTTGAAGCATTGGTAAGATTATGACCTTATCTGTTGAGTAAGAAACAATGAATAACTTTTTTTTCTTTGTTGTTTTCAACACTAGTGTGACATTGTGTTTTGCTAGTAAAATTTGTTTGTAGCTACTCACTGGTCGATCGGGACCAGGTTTTCTTTTTTCAGAAAGATTAGTTTTTTGTTTAATGTTTTTAACCTTTTGTATTAATCATTGTTTGGAGATCCCTCATCTCCTTTTGTTTTGGGGGACATTTATTAATAAGATCGCACCTGCATTTGTTTTAAAAAAAGCTACTTACTGGTATATGGGGATGTTCTGTTATAATTCTCCAGGACCCAAGATTCCAACCTGATGAGTCTAGCACATACCAGCCAGTCAAGTGTAACATAGATTGCACCTGTGATAGGGACAAAGAGCAGTGTATTTATGAGAGGCAATATGCCGAGATGAGCTCCAGCAGCGGGGTCCTTGGTGATGACATTGTATCGTTTGGCAATGAGAGTGTGCTAAAACCACAACGTGCGGTTTTTGGTTGTGAAAACACAGAGACAGGTGACCTCTTTAGTCAGCACGCTGATGGCATAATGGGTTTGGGCCGTGGTCAGCTCAGCATCATGGACCAGCTTGTAGACAAGGGCGTGATAAGCGACTCTTTCTCTCTGTGTTATGGTGGGATGGACATTGGCGGAGGTGCGATGGTCCTTGGGGGTATTACTCCTCCTGCTGACATGGTCTTCTCCCGTTCAGACCCAGGTCGCAGGTATGATTTGTTTGCCTTTTCCTTTTGAGCATTCCTTGGGTTTCTTTTGCAAGTACTCTTGATGCATGTGATGCAATTACGCTAGTTTCGGATGACAACAGTCCATACTACAATATTGAGCTGAAGGAAATACATGTGGCGGGGAAACCATTGCAGTTGAACCCAAGGGTCTTTGATGGCAAGCATGGTACTGTATTGGATAGTGGTACCACATATGCATATCTTCCAGAACTGGCTTTTGTAGCATTTAAGGAAGCTGTAAGTGTTCTTCACTTTATCTGTATTTTCCACTTACTGTTTAATGTACTTCATCGTATTCTACGCAATACTTCTTTTTAGAGTTTTCCTTCATTTCTTTGAGTAAAGGATTGGTTGTCCACCAAATTTATTTAAGGTACTCATCCAAGAAAAAAAAACTCAAAATAAAAAAGGTGAATTTCGGAGCCTATGTAATTACAAAGTCTCCATCCATACTTAAAATGATGATTAAGTCTTCTACATTATAATTTCTCCGGGTCTTAATACTTCTCAAAACCCCATTCCATGTATTTTCAACATAAACCTGCTTCCTTTGAAAGATTTTCTCACTTCTAGTAATCCAAATATTCCAGCACTTGTCATGTGGATTCATTTGAGTAATTTTTCCTTTTAAACTCTTTTTCCTATTCTTGTTAAATTAATGAAAAACTTCCACGTCTCTATAATTGAATTGAAGCATCCTGGTTTCCCCAAAATCTGTTCATATTTATCCACACTTCTTGATGAATCTTAGTCTCTTAGACCTGATCAAATAGTGTCATCCTTCTCTTCACAGAGCACCTGTATAATATTTCCATCTCGTGCCTGTTTCTCCCTTTTTTTAAGGTTCTTGTTTTAAGAAAACTAACCACATAAAACCTTGTCTTCCCCTATTTTTTATTCCTTTCTCTTCCTTAAAAAAACATTTACTCTATGAAGTCCTTTTTCCTTTGCTCTGTCTCTTTTTTGGACCAATTTTATTTTTCCTTATTTTTTCTTTATCCTCTGTATGCTTTCCTCCGTTGGGTAGTTCACACCAACAAAAATTTGGTTGGTTAAAAAAGTTCTCATCCTTCTCTATAAAGCCACATATGCTTTAAAATTCCTTATTTCTCTTGAATATGCAATATAATTAATTTTTAATATCCCTTAAACTTCTTTTTGAGTGTTCATGGAGCGAGCATCATTTTCAAGGTTGTTGGTTCGGGACTAATGTTATAGAGTCACTGGCGTGGCTCTATAATTGGGAAGCTATTTGCTCCCATACCTGTGTGTTCCTTGTCCCTTCCTTTGATTGAATTTTGGTCATTTGTCTGGTTTAAGGCGTTTAGGATACTCTTATTCTTTTGTTTCCTGACAAGA